>JANRMT010062813.1:105560483-105629860 GCA_026402145.1 Polypterus bichir lapradei | reverse complement strand
TTATTGAGTTTTTTGGTCTTCAGCCATACTCATTTACAGTTCCCCCAATGTAACAATTATGTACTGGGTTGTTGGTGATATCAGTGTAGGGTTTATAAATAATGATAGATCAAAGGAATACTTAGTTTAACTTAACATGTACCTAAAAAATGTATTCACTGAATTTTTTTCTTCAGTAACTGAAAAATAATTACTGCATGAAATAAATATGTTGAATACAAATTTAAACAACATTATAGTATTAATTCATGAATTACTGAGTACCAGGATAATTTTGGAGATTTGGTATAAGTGAAAATATATTGTAAGAGTACACTTTTCAAACCAGGTTTGTGAAATTTCTTCTAAGATTTAATATTTTTATTAGTATATGGAGATGACAGTAGTTAGTGATCACCATTATTTAATGGACAAGTCAAATTCAAATTTTAAATGTCACAAGCAACTTATACTTAAATCAGGTTTGCTCTAACTTTAAGGCTACCTCTTTGAAGTCACAGTTGTCAATTTAAGATTGTATTGTTAATACATTATTTCCCAGCACGCCGGAGCTGAGTATATTTGGCGACGTATATTCATTGAATGCTGCAACCGGCAATAGTCGTGTCTTAGTGCAATTTGCCAGCACTCAGGGGCCGAGTATATTCGGTGACGTACATTCATTGAATGCTGCAACCTGCTATAGTCACTTCACAGAGCAATTTACCAGCACGCCGGAGCTGATCAGTCAGTGCCGTATATTCATTGAGCAGCCAGCTGATGATCACTGCCGCAACCAGCAGAACTGCAGCACCACTGTAACTGGGATTCAGCCGCTGCACTAGACTAGCCTGCCAGCATCAGTGTTTACCTCTGTGTGCTTGCGTGCAGCCAGTTCAAGCGCAGTTGGCTCGGTGATTTACTGAATTTGATCAATGGTGTCAGTTGCACCTTGTACATATGATAATTGATTGTTGCAGTAGTTTTTTTTAATAGTTTTTACAGTTTATTGGCAGTGTGTAAAATTCAGTGTTACAGTAATTGTTATGCTCTTTGCATGAAAAAAAATGTGTTCCATTAAAATTTCACACTTTCTTTGTGAATTGTGACGTTTACTTAAAAAGTGTAGCAAAAAAGTATTTGGCGTCCAGGGGTGCATTAACTCCCAAGTTTGTGGCAGTTTAAGGGTTAATTTTAAACTGAGCATGTGGAGCAGCTCTTTTTGTCATCATTGTAGACAAATTTGTGAGAGGATGACACCGTGTCCAGTGTTGAATCGTTAGCAAATGGATGGGAATTGAATGGATAATTGTTGCCATGTTCATAATAATGGTGGGATGAATGCAAAGTTGCCTTATATGATAGAATAGAGGCAAAAATTAAAAAGACCATTTTTCTGTGAAAGCACTGAAGGATTCTCCCATTATTTTTAAAGGTTAAATCATTCATAAATCTTTTAAAATATGTGTAGTAAGGGCAGCTCCTTGCCAAACTTGAAGCCCTGACAAAACAAGGCAACTAATGAATAAAAAAAAATATTGGCAACTATTTTCATCTTTGATAATTACCATTGACATTACTTAGTTGTTGTAGCCCTCCTCTAAATTTTAATTTTTCTGAAGTTTTGATATGTGAATAATTCAGTAACCTACTAGCAGTTACAGTGAATATCAAAGAGTGACTTGGAAATTGTAAAGCACCTAAGGAAGCTAGTGAGAATATACTATATACGAATCCTTAACTCGTATGTTTTTTTAATCACTGCATATTGGGGAAATTCTTAAAGATTAAAAGCAAGCAAATGTTTTCCTATTATGTAAGAAAGGTGATCAGTAAGCTTAAAATACATCATGAGCATCAATTACTGATAAAACATCACAAGAAGAGAACAAGTGTATTAATGCACAGTTAGCATTGTTTAAGATGGGGTAGGTAGTGTTTCACTAATATGGTGGAATTCTGTCAAAAGCATATAATAGTACTTTTCTTGATTTTTCAGAAGGCTTTTGATAAGGTCTCACACAAATAGGGCTGGATCAAATTTAAAAAAAGTACAAGAGGTATGAATTCAAAGTGGAGTATTTTGATGAATGGAAAATTGGTTTAAATATTGAAAGCAAAGGGTTATGATCTGGGAAGCTTACTCTGAATTAGGGAGCATTAAAAATGGTGTCTATCAGATATCTGTCCTGCGGCCACTGCTGCTGTTTAGTATACACGAATGACCTTGATAAGAATTTTAATAACAAGTTGTTTAAGTTTGTGGATGTAAATAAACTAGGTGGAATGTTAGATAATACCGAATCAGCTAATGGGAAAATAGACCGAGTATAGGCTGGGCCAGATTTGTGGCAGATGAAAAGTAATGTAAATAAATGGAATTACATGTGAAGTAAAAATGTTAGATTTGAATACACAATGAGTGATTCGAAACCTCACAATGCAATTCAAGAGGAGGAGCAAGGAGTTGTTGTGGATTCATTACTCTCTACAATACATTCAGACAGTGTACATAAGCTAACAGTGTTAATAAGGCTAATGAAATGCTAGATTATATAACCTGATATATAGAGTACAAGTCAAGGATAGTTATACTTGAGCTAAATAACACACTTGTGAGCCATCTAGTGTACTGTGTGCAGTTTTGGACTCCACAATACAAGAATGGCATAGCAGCACTAGAGAAAGTTCAAAGAAGAGTGACAGGACTGTAAGGTATAATTTACAAACAAAAATTGAAAGAATTGAACATTTTAGGTTTAGCAAATGGATGTTAAGATGTAACATGATGCAATGGTTTCAAATTTATAAAGTTAGTAATTAGATCCCGGCTATACTTTAAAATAAGTTCTTTAACAAGAACACGGGGACACAAATGAAGCTTGTTAAGGGCAGATTTCACACCTGTGTAGAAAAGTTTTTCCTTAAACAGAGAATCAGACACATGGAATTAATTACAAAATAGTATGGTAGATAGTAGTGCATTGGGGGCTTTTAAAACTAAATTTGGTGTAATTTTGGAGAAATGATGTGAATAGAATTTATAAGCTTATTGGATGGACTGTCATGTTCTTGCCAATATTCTTCAAATATCGGCTTATTTTATAATGTAACTGAGTTTGAATGCCTTTGTTATATATAGTTGTGGCAATATATCTGCCAGTTATCCTAGCATTGCCTGCAGTTAAAACAATTCATTCATTATCAACCAGCATAATCTAATTTGAGATGATACAGATCTAGATTCAAATAAGAGCTTAAAGTATAGGTTCTTTGAAGTGTAGATCCAAAACACAATGACTCGCATACAAATTTGGAAAATTTATAAAAGTTGGCTGTCTTGCTATATAATATCTTCTAATTCAATGACAATATTAAAAACCCTGGAGGAAACCCAAATGATCTCAGAAAAATAGCCTAGTCTAGACTCAAACCTTGAACATGAATGATGACTTATGTGACCACCTGTTATAATACATTGAATTATCTCTCACAATAAAAATTGTTTTCTGCTTCACTCATGAGTTAGATATATGCAGATGACTTCAGATTGGTGTTCTTAGTGAGTGCTCTAATGATTACAGTGCACAGATGTGTGTGCATACGAAGACAGTCAAACTCTTGCAGATGTGGGTGAAGAGTAACGTTTCTTTCATGTCGGTCTTAGAAAAAATTACTATGGGAAACAAATGTGTGCCATAGAAATGAATATTCCAAATGTTAGTATTGGGTATTGTTCATGGTTGTTTCTGTCTTGCACCAAATGCTGCCTGGTGAGCTCTGAGTCCCTATAATCCTTGAATTTTGAATTAAGTACATTTTGAAACTGGATGGATTATGGTAGTGAAAATCATTTGCATATGAAGAATTATTCCAAACAGGAAAATTGTTTTGTGGAACGTAACCATTTTGTTGTGTGCTTGCTTTCACATTGAAAATGGATATGAGTGGTTGCTGATTTTTCTCCTAGTTATCAAAATTGGAAGATGAATAATAACATTCTGCTTGTCAAGGGAAATCACTTAAATATACTGTATATGGGCAGCTACACTGAATCTGTCTTGCCTATTCTTTTGTGCTAAAATTTCTCACCAACTTTTTTATGCCATACTTGGGCTTTTTGAACTGAAGATGGATATAGTTGTGATGTTTGCTGACTGTGTTTGTTTTTAAAGTAAGCTGCTTCATAATGGGAATTCAGTAGATTTTTTTTGTAGTGATGAGTCTTCTGGCTAGCATGTTGAAAAAAACCAGTTTTAAATGGAAATATAATCAGAAAGTAATGTTTTACAACACACAAATCATTGTTTTTTTAATTCCTGAATAAATAAATATTCATGAGATTTACAAGGTATTACAAAATGCTAAAGTTAAAATGAAAATAACAAAGACAAATTAAAGTATGGAGGAGTAATTAGGATTATTTTAGTATTAGAATTATAGACACTAACCATACTAACTAAGTGAGGCTTCATGACGGAGAAGCAGCATCAGGAAATATATTTGAAAAGTGCTAAAATGAGGTACAAAATTATCATAGTATATCTGTCTATTTTATCATCATAGAGTCTTGGGGTTTTTTTTGTTTTTAGGTGGGAGTTGATCTGTATTTCTAATGTGAAAATAAAGAAAGGTACTAATATTAGACACTAGGTGTCAGAGTTTACCTTTACTGGGAAACTTGCTCTGAACTTTCAGACATATCTTATTTATGGGAACAGTTTAGACTTTACTGTCTAAACCTTTGTTTCATATGTTTTGATTATACTATCAAACTGAAGTTTGTAACTCCTCACTACATCAAGTTTATGTTTTAGATTACCAAGCACAATTGTTTCTTTACTAGTTCAGTAAAACCATCTTAATTTGCATTTCTGCTCTGGAAAGTCATACTTGCTTCCAATGTAAGGCCTACATGAATAGTCAGCATGCTGAATTTTTAAAAAGTGTAGGAGGACACAGTTCCTGCATAAAAAATAAAGTAATCTTTTAGCATACCTGACTTACCTGTGGTTTTTAAGCCGGTTAAAAAAAAAGTTATTATTTATAACATAGATTTAACATATGTGCCTCCTATTCCTAGATGCTTTGGGTATTTGATGCACAGTTTATTCCCTGACCACCTCATTTTATTGTGAGATTTCTTTTTATAAATCAAATGTTTCTTGTTGTAAGTATTCTCCCATGTTTTTTTCACTCCCATTTGATCTAAAAAAAAAAACAAAAAAAACAAACAAACCTACCTCCTACAGCAGTCTTTACCTTAGGTGTGTATTGATGCAGCCTCAATGCACTGGTCAATGCCAGTAGAACAAAGAGGCATATAAGATTATAGTGGTAGATTTACAAGTTTTGAAGGGTAGTTTATAAGTTGATCAGGGTAAAATAATATTACAAAAGGGAGATAACATACAAGTGCAGTGTGTACGTAATATGGCTGCAAGGTACACAATAAGAAATAACTTATAATAATAACTTTCACAATAAGAAATAAGCTTGAAAATTTTTTTAAGCAGAAAACAGGAAGGGAGTCTACTTAACTGAGATATAAAAGACATGTTACCATAGAACAGGGCTAATGAGTACATTACGTAAGCCTGTTTGTGTGTTCAATTCAGTAAAATCAAATTGTTTTTTTACCACATACCTGTTTATCATGGTGCAGACAAGTGTTAATGATGATACAGTACTCTGTACACTGAACAATATTACTACTAGCACTACAAGTAGATTTTGATGTTACATTTTCAGCCCAAATAGTTATGTACTGTAGCTGTAAATTTGCAAGTCTATGCTATAATCATAACATTATAGAAGAAAAAGAGGAAAATTGACTTATTTTCTTTCCATATACTTAGGCATTTATTCAGAAGCTTGTTTTGTTTTCAACACATTTTATCGGGCTTTAAGGTCAGATCAAGGTCCTTTTAGTGTTCACAGAATGACGACTGGCTTTAAGCAGGTCTAACCATCACATTGAACAGGGACTTGAGGCTGTGTCTCTCACCAGTTTGTTTTTATTTGTTATATATCTGTGTCTTAACTTATCATTTCAGTAATGTTTATTAGTATGCTGAACATAAGCCTATCTCACTTCACCAGTCAAACCTATATTATGTTACAGATACAAGGCAATTGCTTGATTTAGGCCTGACCCCAGGTTAAAAGGGAAAAACGCCTTACATGTTAATCCCCCGAGGGCTTCCCTGCCACTCCCTGCATTCCTCTGTTGTGGAGTGCAGAAAGGTTCCCACCTCTGCACTGTCTTCAGAAGACTTGCCGCTCTCTAATTAAATTTGTCACAGAATTTGGCGTAACTGCTTTATCCACAGTGCAGATGTAAACTGCAGTTCTTGATGTTACACCCTTTTTACTGCCCTCTCAGAAGGTCCCTGCTGGTGCTGTACAGCACCATAAACATCTAGTAGTTTGTGCTATGATTTGGTCAGTCCCATAACAGTAAATAAACAACACAAAGCATTGAAAAATAAACAGTTCACTTTTGGCATCTTAAAGAGGTATGCAAGGTCTGGTTTTGACGGAGAGGCGTCAAAAAAAAAAATCCATACAGCACCTGGTATAAAAGCAATAGTTAGTTATTATTACTTGCCTAGTGGCTCCACGGAGTGCAAATACTCTGATACACATCCAATTAAGGATATCCATGTAGCAGAAAAACCATCAATCTTCTTTTTAAAAAATAAAAAAAAAAAAAGGTTTGGACTTGTGTATCTTTTAATAAAACCTGTTTGGGTCAAGAGTACAATTAGGTGGTCTGCTTTACATGCTGTGGTAGTGATGTGATTCTCTCTTATACTGTGCCCCTTATCAAAGTAGAAGCACAGAGTTTGTAGAAAATCTGCAAACCGGAAGTGAAAATCAGTTGTTGTAAATTCTGAAAATGTAATTAAACCAGGACATTTTAAGAAAAGTAAGTGTAATTTGCAAATATAAATTGTTTGGTTTAAACAGCAATCTACAAATCACATAAGAACCTAACTGTCATCCCAGTTGTGCCCTGTTTTATAGAGTGATTATGCAAATACAAAACTTTCCTCCCTTGTGATTGTATCATTAAATGAGTTGTTCGTGTCAAAGTACAGATTCAACTGTTGGTAACAAGGAGCTTTCAGAAGATTAGTAAAGTTAGGGAAAGGAATTAGTGTGATTTTAAAATATCCCTTAAACCAAATTGTAAAGCATCATTAAGAAGATGAATTTCTTTTCTATCTCTCCAGAATCACTGACCAGGCAAGGTAAAAGCTGATAAGTGGGGGTTGAGGGAGGTTCATAAGGTTTTGAGAAAGACTTGCCAGGAATTGCATTTCACAACAATATATCAAACTCTCCTAGATTGTGGGCTCTATGAAGAGGTTATAGGAAATATACCACTACTGTAAAAAACTTTGAATAAAATGTTTTGTGGTCTGATGAAGACAAGCTAGAATATTTCACAATATAAAATAGCTATAAAATGAATATGTAGTGGTTAAGACACCAGTCACTTTTGCATTTTTAACCCATTGAGAATGAACTGAGATCCCAGACAAAGGTTGTTTGAAAACAACAACAAAAAACAAAAACCTGCTTCCATCTGCAAGAATGTGGAGGTAGGAAGTGTCTTTTTCAACATGGCAGAGTGACTTTAGGCACACTGTCTAAGCAACAAACGGAGTGGATTAACGGCAAAAAAAGGTAAATGTCCTTGAGTGCTTACAACACTGACGTGGATCTGTCTGTGAGCAGTCCCTTCACATTGCAAGGAACAATGGGCAAGTTGAGAAAACATTTTGTTAAATTAGTTCAAAGCAGTTTTAAGCAAAGTGGTTAACACTGTTACTTCACAGCTCAAGAGTCAGCTAGCTTGCTTGGACAGGGCATGTGTGAAGTTTGCAGATTCTATCTCTCCCTCTATGGATAATTAAAGGTTTACTTTCTGCCCTGATGTTGAGACTCCCACAAATGTGATTTTGATGGAAGGCTTCAGGAATGGAAGGACAGATGTATTTTTTTCAGGGCTGTTGGAAATAGAGTGTAATTTTTAAAAAGAAACAAAAAAAGCTTCAAGTATGAAGAAAGTTAACCAGCCCTTTTTGAAACTTCTGTTTTCCTTTATTTTTATTTATTTTTTTTTTTAACATTGTCTGAATCCATAGGGCTAGCAGAGTCAGTAGATAGATAGTGTTGCCTTACATTTTTCCTCCCACATTTGAAATATAGACAGGTTTAGGTATATTGGCAGCTTTAAAATTGACATTGTGTAGGTTAGTGTAGACGCAATTGTAATTGAGACAGACTGGCAACATATCTAAGGTTGATTCCTTCCTTGAGCACAATGCTGCCAAGATAGACTTTGCTTTCCATATCCCTGAATTGCAAAATTGGTTTAGTAAATAGGAGCATTGGTGTACTTGCCTTTTTATATTGTAATATGTCAACAAAGGTAAAGAAAATGTGTATCTTGAATTGAAGTTAAGCCAGGAAGGTTGGCTATTTTGAAATGGTGTTTGAGCATTTTCACACTGTATGTGTGTGAAGTTGAAAGATAGGAATCTTGTGGTGGGCATACTTACAATCAGCAAGTTTCTCTAAAAGCTTGACGAGGAGGATGAACTATATCTTTATATGGCATGTAATACAAGGGCACAAAAGCATGCCATATATTATAGCAATTTATGCGTCATGAAAATAGGGTTTGTTATTCCATTCTTTTTTGCTGTCTCCTCCTTCATTTAACCTGAAGGAATTTTTTTTTTGCCTCCCACGAGAGACACATGGAGCAAATGAGCAAACTCCATACAGACAGAAACGGGTCCAAAATTCAAGCCCTGTGTCTTGCAAATATGAGCAAGCAGAGTTAATCATTTTTCAACCAGATGCTGCTACATTCTAGTAGTGTGAAAGAAATGATACTGTCATTTAACAAGTCAATCCCCTTTTATGAAGGAACCAAAAACCATTTGAAAGAGCAAATAAATACAAGTCCTGTCTGTCTGTTTTCTTAGCACTTTCTAACTTGTTGGGGAAAAAAGCAAGCCCGGACCATCTGTGATGCTTATTATGGAACTATTTAAGTATACTTGGAAGGCGTCTACATTTGTATGGTGGCATGACATGAATGCACAAGGTGGTGTTTTAAAGCTGAAAATGTTAATTCTATGAACATGGTCCAGTCATTTCTCAGAATGTCCATTTAAACAGACAACACTAACTTTGTGAATGTGGTCTGGTCATTTCCTAGAACGCCTGTTTAAACAGAAGAGTGTAGCAAAGTAGTTTAGTAACTTGACCTGCGAGTAGTAGTTTCAGCATTACCAACAGAGCAGCATGAAGGAACATAGATTAGCAGTACTGTACTCTTTCACAGCTGCAGGACCCTCACAATTTTTGTTTGTTTTTTTGTTTTTTCTTTCCCCCACATTGAAAAGATTAACATAGCAAGTGAATTATTTATTGATCCAATTTAAATGAGTGTGAAGAAGTCAGTGAGTGAGCCATGCAGTAGAGAGCCAGCCATTCCAGGGCTGATTCTTGACTAGTACCTAATGTTGCCTGATTATGTTCTGGCCTCCTGAGTAGATGATTAAGGGAATGGATTATTTTACAGAAGCACAACACAGCTATAATTTCTGAGAAGAAAGAAAAAAAACTATTCGCTCATCCACACTTGTTGTGCAGCTCACTTGGCAAAAGCATGTTATGCATTAGGTAAGAAGACATGGTGAAAGGTTAAGCCATATAAACACTGTGTGTTCCATGTCTGCAATGGGAAATGCTGTAACTGCAGTTACACTTTTTAAGGGCTGATGATGTATGAATGTGAAAGAAATACTTTTCTTTCTGGGCACTATGCACAATGTTTTTAGGTTCTTTTTTTCACCAGGGGGTGCTGAAGTTCTATTGTAGGTCTATGTGAAGATTAGTAAGTCTTTTAAAGCCTTTTACAGAGTTTGTGTCTTACATCGTGTTTGTAAACAATGCCTGTTGCACTCAGTCTTTTTATTCTTGTGTTTTATCGTACTTTATGCAAGCAGATATGTTCCTTCAGCAACACTGATTCATTTTTTAGATGCATTTCAGTGCTGTCCAGAATTGCCCAGTTTTATCTAGTCGGTAAATGTGTAGTGCTTCTATTGGCAGTTTAACAGAGGTTGCAACTTAATTGCAGATGAACCATTTAAAAAAATTGAAAGGGCTAAAAATGTAATTTTAGTTTAAAAATAACCAAGCATATGAGAGACAAAGAATGTGGATGAGTCTGTAACTGTGCCCTGTGAATGTCTGGAACCCCAGTGTTGGTTCCTGCCTTGTGCTTAATGCTGCCAGGTCAGGCACTGACCTCCTGTGACTCAACTGTATTGACTAAAAAGTTTGAATATTGAGGGTGGGACTAAATCATAATAAAAGTGTTCTTCAAGTGTAATGTAGACTAGTGGTTTAGACATGCAAGGAAGGTTTTGATTTAGAACAGCAGGCAAGTAAGATTAACAGAGAAGACACGGAGATTGGTAGAGAAGTAGTAGCTTTAAGAAATTATTTTCAAATCTAAGATGAGACCAGTCAAAATGGAACACAGAGAAACAAAGTATGACTTTTACTCCTCACAAAGTCAAGAAGCAACAGAATACATTTTGTCCTGCTTGATGTCAGCTGTGTGTGTAAAAAGTCAAGATATGAAAGACACTATATAAGCATTTTTTTTATATATATATATAACTTAAACAATGTTGGTGCTTTACCTGAAAAGGAGGAGTGTTTTCCTGGCTGAGGCTGCAGAGCCAACTTTGACATCACCATTTTATGTTTAACCTGGGGGCATCTTCTGTAAGAAGTTAAAACACACCCGCCATAAGAACAATCCACCAAGAGAAAAATCCATACATTTTAAGTGGAATCATTCCCAACAGCTGCTTCTATGATTCCATTACATATGTGTATTTACTAATTGTGGATCAGAGATACCAAGACAGGTACTAAAGTCTTGTCAACCACTATGACCCTGTTTACTCTAACAAGACATTTTAAGTGTGAATAGGGAAAGGTGCAATTATATATACTGGAGTTTAGTCATTTAGCAGATTTGCTGGCAGCTATAGACCCTTTTCTGACTAACCCTGGAAATGGAGCTGGAGAAAAGCATGTGGAATGCAACATGTTTGCCCTTTTGGATTTTTTTAAGAAGACACTTGATTCTCATACATTATCTTGTCAAATTGTCATTAAAGTGTGCACAATTTTGAAAACCTTGCAGGATGTAAAGGCAAATAATCCTCATCTTATAATATTATAGTTCACTGGTAATTAAATAAGCTGTAAGGTTAAATGGTTTTCAAAATATTACAGTCAGGGATATACAAAAAGAAATAATCTGTTTTTTTGTTTTGTTAATAGAATCATCCAAGTAAAAGGGTAGAAGAAGATAATATCAAGTCACCTTTAGTTTTCATTGCGCATGTGTATAATTTTGATAGAAAGCCATTCATTCCCTGAGGAAAGGGTGCAGGTTTATCCCAGAAAATAATCGAGGACACACCTGCCAGCTGCCTTTTTAATAGAGCTGATTGCACCACACTTTTGTGAGGTCATTACCTCGAGGGCAAGTGTTGTAGGTAGTTGGAGATGGTTGAGGGCAGTGAAGATTTAAAAAAGGGTGGAGAGCATTGTTACAGCATAGTATTGGGTAATCAAGATATTTGTTTATTGGCTTGCAGACAATATGGGCCACATGCCAGAGTCCATGGCAGCTGAAACCAAGCCTGATGCATATCTACTGTGTTTACTTACTGAAGCCATTTTTAGTATTTTTATTTGACCCCTGAAAAATCAACCAAAAGCTGTATTTGTTAGTTTGTGTCCATTATTGTGCTGGGAAAAGGTGAACATTTTTTCTCAGAAATGTAATTTTCTAATGGCCTCAATATATTTAATAAATGAGTGGGCCATGCCTCTGTATGTCTTTTTGCCTGGCTACATTGTCAAGTCATGTGTGCACTTGTGTTTGTGCAAGTGCTCATTTTTTACTGGCATATACTGTGTTTTGCATTTTAGTGTTAGTTCCTGTAAAGTTTATTGTAGCGTATCTAAAATTTTCATTATGAAAACGTATCAATAGTTCCTGCCAAAGCTGAATGTGCATTCTTTTGTACACATAAAATGTGTTATTTTAGTGTACATAACATAAACTATTTAGGTAAGTATTTTTAGTAGTAGTGTACTCTATTTCTTCCATTTTGGCATTCCTAGCCTTTCCCCTTTCATGCCACAGCAGTAAAGTTTAGGGAAGTGTTTAGAAATTAAAATGAGTTGCATACAGTAGTGTGGGGATGACCAGAATGACCATTTGCAGGAGAGAAATATTTTCACTTGATTTATAAACCAGAAATAACTTCTTCTGATAGGAAAAAAATAGTACTTGCTTTGGTCAGATTGATGTAGACAAATGTGTGATCCCTTGCTGTGAGACAAGTGTATAAGAATTGTTTAGTCTGGCAGTGTGTGGCAGAAATGTCTTTGTTTAGTTTTTTGCATTGTGCTTTTGATAATGTCCTCTGTTTATTTCACCATTGTTTGTGGATATGTGGGAGTTAACACACTTTGACAGAAATGTAAAATAAACTTTAAATGGTTGTGCCTACATCTCTTCATGATATTGCATCTGTTAGGAAGGGATAATCCATGGGAATGTGTGAGAGCAAAATAAGCAAAAGATTTGTTTGTGTAACCTCAAAATACACAGCCTTTTGGTATGTTTCTCATTAATTTTGATTAATCTCCTGGATAATTAAGACTTGAGAATACCGTCATTTTAATTCACTTTTACATTTACATTAACATTGATTTCATCAGTGCACAAAGGATAGGGAGAGTAATCTCTTTGAGTGTGTTTATGCTTTTCTTTAATAAAACTCATTTTTTTTTTTTTAACTATGAATTGGAATTTAACTTTATTCCTCCTTCTGCCCATAAGACTTGTCTGAATAATTAATATTTTTTCTTTTTCTGTCGTCTTCTCTCTGGCACAGCCTCTATGTGAACAGTGAAAGTCTAAATAATGTTCACATCAATAAGATTAGGCGTTAAGTAGAAACGAGCTGCTTTAATAATGAGACTAGCCTGTCAGGGCTGGTTTTCTAGCAGTGATCGCTTACTCCTGGAATTTTGTGGTTTTTGATACAATACTCCACGTTTAAACAAAAATCCATATAGACTCCACTCCCTCTCTGCTGGGTCCCTGAAGCTGAAACAGAATATTTTTTATTAATCCCAATAGTTGTTGTGTCACCCTTCCTTATTAATGCCTTTACTGTTTCTTCTTTTTGATGAATAAATATTTGGTATAAGAATACAGTATTTATCACTAGTAGTTTGATATAAGAATAGAGAAACTGCTTCATTACTAAAATAATATATTGAAAAAATCTGTGGAGTGATAGATTACAAGAAAATATGTCTTACCTAAAGGTATACTTTTTAAATCGCCAGGTGCTATATTGTGTCCCAGAGGCGTAAGTGCAGAGTCATAGGTCACACTGTCAACAAAGGTCTAATGGGGAATTGTGATAGCTGTCAGTAGCATTAACATTATTGCAGTGGCTTCCAGGAGGCTGTAAAAAGCTCATATTTACATCGTCTGAGAACAAAAATGTCAGTCCTGAAATTGCTACCTACAACATCACCTGAACCTTGTGTGAAATAGTCAAACATTGTATATAAAAAAGAAGAGTGGCATAGTTAAACAAATAGTGGCAGCACATGCAGGCTGAGTGACTCACTCATGATCACACTTTGAACCAGTCATAGGATAAAACCCTTCAACCTTGTGTTTTCCTGTCAGTCCTTTTAACCTCTAGACCAGACTGTCTGTAACACTGTACACACCCTATGATCTAACTCCGCTGTATCAGTTTTAGTTGTGAAAAGAGGCAATCATGAATGAGCCACTGAATCTCTTAACTTAATACAAACCAAGCAATTTCTGTCATTGAGCGCATGAGTCTCTACGGAAAGGTAAATGGAAAAAGTTCCAAAGTATATATAACTGTAAATTTATTTATAGTAGTGTTTATCAAGTATTCTTTCTGGGCGAGCTTTGTCTAAATTTAATAGTAATGTCTGCTCTTTAATAAAAATAGGGGATGCCATTAAATGTAATAAAAATATTGAAGTATTGTGCAGTTTTGGGACCTATAAAGACACTACTCTGTCTGAAGTGACACTGGCAAATTTATTAATGGTTACTAATTGTGATTGGCCACTCAAGTTTGCCTGTTTTCAAAGGTTTTGTAGATTGCCACAAACTGTATTAAATGTGAAATAATTTTAAAAAATGGTATTCTTACATTACACACATTATTGAAATTTGTGGTTACTAGAACTGGACTCTATCCTCAGGGCCATCTTAACAGCATTATATGTCCCCAGGCAAAGCAGTGTACTGGGGCCCCTATCTACACAACCACTTAGCAAGTCACAACACACATAGATTAGCATGGGGCCACTATGCTCGTGGGGCCCCTGGGCAACTGCCCAGCATGCCCATGCATTAAGATGGCCCTGCCTATCCTGGTACCATTAGTCACTTACTCCCCCACACTGTCTTTCAATACACTGGAAAAAATTTCAATCATCTGCTAAACATAATATGCAAATCTTTGAGCAGAATTATCATGCAAAACCATTCACAAATTGTGATTGAATTAGACTCTTAAGTCCTTGGAGATGTGAGACATCATTGCTGATATCACAGTGCACCCCACACGTCAAATATATTAACAGTAAATGCACCAAAGCTTGGACCTAGCCTTTGATTTGTTGTACTTTAAAAAAAAAAGTGTTTCAGGGTGACAAGTCATGCATCAGTCCACCACCCCACCCATGTTTGTGTTTGAATTCCACAAGTGTGTGTCGGTGCTAATCATGAACCAGTCAGTTTAGTGGAACATATATATAGTGCATATATTTTGGGTTAAGAAAACTGGTTAGTCTGAAACGTTCACAGCCATTGTTTATTTCTAGATTTAACAGCTTGAATCATAGTGCTTTTTGGCAAAATAAATGTGAAATGTTATTGTGCCTTTGTTTTTGTTATTCTTGGCTGTAATCTCTTCAGAACCACAGTTTGAAAAAAAAAAAAAAAAAAGAGAGGGGAAAAAAAAGTCGGCCATAAAGCAATAACCTCTGTGCACAATGTTCTATCTATTGTTGTTCAGTATGTTTGTTTCATAAATTGCTGCATTTTGGATATGTAAGTGCTGGCATTCACTTGTAGAGGTAGAAATTTTAATTACTCTCTCAATGATAAATAACCCCAATGAGAATAATGCCTTGCCACTAATTTAACAATCTGTGATACATATCATTATCATACCTAAAGGCTCTCTTCATAGAAAATAGGACTGACTTCATCTCCCAAACACAACATATTTATTGTATATGAGCTGTATATTTTAATATGGCTTGGAAGGTTTTTTCTTGTTATCTGTGTTGCACTTTTATGTGGTTGAAAGCAGACACTGTAAGTTAATGAGACCTATTTATCATCCTTTTCCATTTGTTTGCATTTCTATTACAAGAAGTAGAAAAATTTTCAATTTTGTATTTTGTAGGAAATAGACTAAAGCATCTTAGTATTTTTTTTTACTCTTTCTAATTTAGTTTTTTGGAATTTTATCTAAAAAATATTTGCTTTTGTGAGTTTTACCTCAAAAAAATGTATAATAATAACGTATTTAAATGCTCTAATGATAGAATAAAGAGTGCACAGTGTATTTGCTTCCAGTTATAATGATTTTTGCATGTCAAACCACAGACCTTGAAGTCTGTTGAGAACCAAAGTATGAATTTTTAAGACTAAATTTAACGTGAAGAAAATAATCCTGGAAAAGGACAAATAAGGCATTTTTGAAGTCTTGCATTTTCGCTTATATTAGTAATACCTTGAAAAGGACTGTATTCACTAAATAGATTATTTCAAATAGTTTAACCTTCAACATTAACAACAATTAAAATAATGCTTTTTTTCTTTACTGTTTAAATTTCAGAGTTAGCTCGTTAGAACAGCAATAAAAACTTTCTCCTTTTTGGTAAAATCACAGTCACTAGGTGTCTTTCAGTATGTAATGTTGCTAAAAGAATTTCTTTTAGGGGTGATGTTTTGAGAATTTGTTTTCCTTTGAAGTGACTGATTGATTAATTGATTTTATTTATTTTACTTTCTCAAATTCACTACTGCAAAGGCAACACTACGTAAGAACGTGTTGAAATGCAGTTTCCTGTCTAATTTTATCTTCCTGCTAATGTCATGCCATGTAAAGTCAATTTGCATTTAAGACTGCCAGTGTTGTTGTCAGCTTTCATTTTTTTGGAAAAGGCCCACATGATGTAGCCCAGCAAGCAAGACACAGCCTGCGTGAGGTTCAGTTTGCACAGCACAAATGCAAATCTACCTAGACGTCATGAAGCTTGAAAGCCAACTGTTACCTGGGAAGTTCAGGATTGCTTTTGTTATATCAGTTGCAAATATGCCTGATATGGGTTAGGATGAGTAGTGCATGTTTCATTTTAAAATTAATCCAAAAAATACCTTAAATGATTATTTAATGAATTTGATATGCAATACTTTTTGCCAGTTTATTGTTTTAGGGGAAAAATACTAAAATATCTACAAAATGGTTACCCACATTTTACTTCTACCTGGATATTTACATGTTTCTAAATACAGTGGCTTGCAAAAGTATTTGGCCCCCTTGAACTTTTCCACATTTTGTCACATTACAGCCACAAACATGAATCAATTTTATTGGAATTCCACGTGAAAGACCAATACAAAGTGGTGTACACGTGAGAAGTGGAACGAAAATCATACATGATTCCAAACATTTTTTACAAATAAATAACTGAAAAGTGGGGTGTGCGTAATTATTGAGCCCCCTGAGTCAATACTTTGTAGAACCACCTTTTGCTGCAATTACAGCTGCCAGTCTTTTAGGGTATGTCTCTACCAGCTTTGCACATCAAGAGACTGAAATCCTTGCCCATTCTTCTTTGCAAAACAGCTCCAGCTCAGTCAGATTAGATGGACAGCATTTGTGAACAGCAGTTTTCAGATCTTACCACAGATTCTCGATTGGATTTAGATCTGGACTTTGACTGGGCCATTCTAATATCACATGGATATGTTTTGTTTTAAACCATTCCATTGTTGCCCTGGCTTTATGTTTAGGGTCGTTGTCCTGCTGGAAGGTGAACCTCCGCCCCAGTCTCAAGTCTTTTGCAGACTCCCAAGAGGTTTTCTTCCAAGATTGCCCTGTATCTGGCTCCATCCATCTTCCCATCAACTCTGACCAGCTTCCCTGTCCCTGCTGAAGAGAAGCACCCCCAGAGCATGATGCTGCCACCACCATATTTGACAGTGGGGATGGTGTGTTCAGAGTGATGTGCAGTGTTAGTTTTCCGCCACACATAGCGTTTTGCATTTTGGCCAAAAAGTTCCATTTTGGTCTCATCTGACCAGAGCACCTTCTTCCACATGTTTGCTGTGTCCCCCACATGGCTTGTGGGAAACTGCAAACGGGACTTCTTATGGTTTTCTGTTAACAATGGCTTTCTTCTTGCCACTCTTCCATAAAGGCCAACTTTGTGCAGTGCACGACTAATAGTTGTCCTATGGACAGATTCCCCCACCTGAGCTGTAGATCTCTGCAGCTCGTCCAGAGTCACCATGGGCCTCTTGGCTGCATTTCTGATCAGCGCTCTCCTTGTTCGGCCTGTGAGTTTAGGTGGACGGCCTTGTCTTGGTAGGTTTACAGTTGTGCCATACTACTTCCATTTCTGAATGATCGCTTGAACAGTGCTCCGTGGGATGTTCAAGGCTTTGGAAATCTTTTTGTAGCCTAAGCCTGCTTTAAATTTCTCAATAACTTTATCCCTGACCTGTCTGGTGTGTTCTTTGGACTTCATGGTGTTGTTGCTCCCAATATTCTCTTAGACAACCTCTGAGGCCGTCACAGAGCAGCTGTATTTGTACTGACATTAGATTACACACAGGTGCACTCTATTTAGTCATTAGCACTCATCAGGCAATGTCTATGGGCAACTGACTGCACTCAGACCAAAGGGGGCTGAATAATTACGCACACCCCACTTTGCAGTTATTTATTTGTAAAAAATGTTTGGAATCATGTATGATTTTCGTTCCACTTCTCAAGTGTACACCACTTTGTATTGGTCTTTCACGTGCAATTCCAATGAAATTGATTCATGTTTGTGGATGTAATGTGACAAAATGTGGAAAAGTTCAAGGGGGCCGAATACTTTTGCAAGCCACTGTAGTTAATTTTATAGCAGTATATAATTTTTAAAAATGTGGCATCACAAAGCTATGAAGAAACTGTCCCATCAGTGAATTTCCTTGATTCTGTGGGCTGTAACCTCTTCCATTAAACATAGTGCTTGGTGATGCACCATCTTTTGCTAAAGTCACTCACAGACTGAGAATTAAAAGAAATTGTTTAGAGATCATTAAAAACTTAACACAGTAAAAAGCTGGTCTTTCCATAGAGGGTCCAAATTTTATTTCTAGAATATTCACTTAGTTTTGTGACCAGAGTGCTGTTGCCATGAGAATCATTTTCAGGGCTCTGCCCCCTGCTCACTTCGCTCGTCCACGGCCGTGTTTGGTTTACCGAATATACAATTTAAAGAGATTGTTATTTTCATGGGAATTGTTACATATGCATTATTTTCACTTTTACTTTAAAAACTTTTGTAAAAACAATACTTCTCCTTTATTTCCAGCCCCGGGCGTGATTACATCTCTTTCTCGCAGGACGTATAACGCCGCTCGCGTTGTGAAGGGGGGGGGGGGCAGCTGAACACATGCTAAGAATATGCCGTCAGATCATCTGCTGTCTTTCTGCTAGTGGCGAGCTGCCTGTTCTGCTTGTTGCATGTTGTTGTTTTAAGAGCTGGGAGCACATGATGCGTGTCTGCCAAAAGCAATCCAACAACTGCTAGGTTAGACGTCTGTGGACTTGTTTTAAATGATGGCTCACTGCCTTGTCTTGCGTGATGTTGTAAAAACAATACTTGTCCTTTATTTCCAGCCCCGGGCGTGGTTAAATCTCTTTCTTGCAGGACGTAAAACGCTGTTCGCATTGTGAAGGAGGGGCAGCTGCTGTCCCGCTGCCCGTTGATCATTTTAAAGCTTGTATAGCCCTGTCCTTTTTGCCACTTTGTGTCTCTGCTGCTCACGTTGTGATCGCTTCTCCGTGATCATAAATATACACCTGACCGAATTGTGTTTTCTTTGAAATTAAACTTGTCGTTGCTTTAACTGTTGCGGGACCACAGATTTTCATAACGTAATTGATTATTGTGTAAATGTACGTTTTGTGCATTGAATGATGCGAAGGCGAAAAGACTTTGTTTTCTGCTCTTTGCCTTTTATTTCTGACCGCGCTTTGTCCTCCTATTTTTTCAATTAAACCTGGTCCTGATGATTAATTTCCTTTTGGTTGCGCTAATGCGATCTTTACTATCTTTTATTGAAACTGTAGCGACTGACGTAATAAAGTGTCACAAAAGTTTTACTTGAACAATCGCTGACTTTGTAACCCCAAACACAACTTTCTAGCACCCTCTCCAACCCCTCATCCCCCAGGTCTCTCATTCCCTCCCCCCCCCCCCCCCCCCCTTCTGCATCAATCAATACCCCTGCCATCAGTCTTCCGTGCTGTACTCCACCCTCCCTCAATCGGACCTGACAGTCACTTAAAACAACAAAGGCTTCGACCTGGCTGGGACGCTACACTACTTTCGAATTTTACTGCTTTCATATTCTTTATCTTTCTCTGCATGTGTCTTGCACCATCGTTTGTTTGAGCCTTTTGAATTCCACTGCTTTCATAATCTCTTATCTGCCTTTTTTTCTTTCCAACGCTTTTGGGTCTCTTTTCTCCGCGCTGCTCTTTCTTCTTTGCTTATTCATTGACGTTTCATCTAGAACGTATTGTCCTTGTACGCTTTATATGTACTGAGAGCAGAGGATCTGTGTGTGTTACGTGCTTTTACACGACTGAGTGTTTTGCTGGTCGTGCTCTAATTTGATATTGTTTGTGTCTCACGGGTCTTTTAAGTGTCTTCCGAGAACTTCCGAGAAGATCACGTCTCGTCGCCCTGCTTTTCCTTTCCAGGATTTTTTTTTATAATAGATGTATTTTAAAAATAAAGTTTTCAGCTCTCTTTTCTTATTGGACTACTTTGAGATCTGTGTCTCATGTGCATGTATTTTTCTTTTTTTTTATTTCTTATCCACAATCAAATCAGGAAATTAATTTTTACACTTTTCACACTAATTATTCACACTTTTGTTTTTAATCATTAAAGGAAAGTTGATTGGTCAAATGCTAATTGTGCCTTGTAATTTAGCCTTGTATGTATTTTGTTGTCTGTCTGTCCAGCCTCTCCTTAAAGTGTACATGCTTGTTAAATTGTGTGTTTTAATGTGTGCTATGTATTAATATAACATTTTCTGCCTTTCCCTCTCCAAGGAAGAATTCACATCTGTGTAGGCTGACGAAAGAGGGTGCATAGTAGCAATTCAGTAAATGTTTACCACTTGTTTATTCTCAGTCGTAAATATTTAGTATAGCCTAGCACATTGTCTTCGTGATGCTAGTTATGATGAGGAGCATTGATTGTAATGTAGGGGATTAGACAATTCAAGTGTTGCTTGCAATGTGAAATATTGATGTTTTATGGCATGCAGGCCTTAGTATCAATTTCATTCTTTTAACAGCCTTTCCATTTGTACGTAACTGATACATGCTTGAGTGGGTAACTCGCAGTGGATGTTCCTGCTGGAGAATGTCCATATCTAAAACAGAATGCAAAGACACTTACAGCATCTGAGCTCTTGCTTAAATGATCACTCCTCACAACAAATATGTTTAAAGCTCTTCATGAGGCGAGCTTTCACCAGCTGTCAGAATTTTAGGCTGGTCAGTTTATAAACCTGTTAATACTAGGATGATGATCATAAACCTTCATACTGTAGTTGTAATATTCATGCTATTTTTGCAATTTTTGCACAAATGCAGTATGAACAAAGTCATTGGATTATATGTTTATTTCTAAAACTAAAGTGCACAGCATCTACTTCTAAAATGGTACTTTTTTTCTTTGTTATGCATTAACTATACTTTTTTCTTTTTAAGCAATATATTTTTTTCAGGCTGCTGAGAATGATCTGCAGATTCTTTATAATCATCTATTAATGAATTTAAATAAACTGTAATTTGATCTTTGTATAATTCACAATCATAGAAACAACAACATAAATAAAAAACTACACTGCGGACCAGTCTCAGATATTTTCTAGGAGTTGGAAGTAATTTAGCCAATGCCACTACACAGAACTGTCGTTGCTGATGTCCTCAGAACATTATACTTTGTTCATCATGTTTCATGGTTGGAACCATTTTCTTTTACTGGAATTCAGCAACATTTTTCCTTCATGGTAGAAAATTAACTTTTGTCTCATCTTCCTATACAGCATTCTGTCAATAGCTTTCTGCATAATGTTGGTGATCCTTGAGGTGAATGGAGTGTTCTTTTTGGAAACTGCCTAAGTGTAATGAACGATAAAATTACATAAAGCAAAACAAGCATCCTGTCACATTTGTTTTTCTAATGGTAACCTGCTCAAGCATTTTAGGCTTCAGTGTTTGTTGCAGTTCCATTATTTTTCTTTTAATGTTTAAGTGCCTCAGCATTTATACAGAATACCAAAAGAATGGGCTGTAGGTCATTCTGAAAATTGTACTTGCATCCATTTTATCTGAAACTAAACAAAGAGAGACAGAACGCATTTGTGACTTTGTGGCAAACAAGTTAATTTATTGTTCACTTAATTCACACTGTACTGTACTGGAGATTCTTGGCCACTGTGCTACAATGTTCAGGGCTTCACGCAGAAAGTGAACAACTTATTGTAGCCTGTTGAGAGAAAATAGTCTTTGAAATCTCTCTTGTGGTGTGTTTGCAAAATGAATGGTGTTTGTTTCTGTTCACAGAATACATTATACTTCCAAAAAAACATGAAATTAGATAACTCATCAATGATGGAAAAAGTTTAAATTGTTACTCATAAATCAGTGCAGTCAGAACACAAGAAAAAGCAGGTGATTTAATTTAATTTACCCAAGGCACAGTAATCACTGATATTAATGTCTTTCATTTCTTCTTCTAGTGATTTACTTTATGAAGGCACTTTAGTGTTTTTGTTGCTTTTTACAGACTGAACTGGATCTGTAAAGTTGGAGCATGTGTTTGCACTCTGTGTTACATTGTTGACACTAAACTGGAACGTTTAGCATTAAACATTTTTGTGCAGTTTTAACTTGTGTAACTTGTTAGAGAATACTAGAATATCTTGACAGTGTTGTGTTGTAAATTCCAAGTGTCTTTTCAGATAGAATGGACTATAAACTTTACAAGCAATGTGAACAATTGTGTTGCTAATTTATGGATTTCTCAAGCAGCAGCTACCAGTGAACTGGATCATTGCACAAACAACAAACATACATTTTTTTAATGTGCTTTTAATAATAACTGTGAAAGGCTTTATCCCCCTCCCCTAATCATACAGTGTGATACACTTACCAAATGAATTTGTATTATGTTTTGACTTTTTTTATCTAAACCAGCTCTGTTACTCAATTAATTGTGTTAATCAAGTGTTTAGAAGTTCTTACCAATTAACTAAGTACTTATACAATATCTGCATTTTTTAACCAAGGGCTAATATTATTTTCAAGCAGTGTGGTCCAGAGGTTAAGGCTTTGAACTTAGGACTTCAGATCCTGAGATTGTGGATTCAGATTCCAGTATTGACAGTGTGTGACCATTAGCAAGTCACTTCACCTACTGGTGCTTCAATTGAAAAAACAAAAGAAATGTAACCAAATGTATCTCAAATGTTGTAAGTCACTTCAGGTAAAGGCATCAGGCAAATAATTAGCGATAATATTATTAGGTCACTAGAGATGCTTATTCTTGAACATACTATATACAATTGTCTATGAGTAGAACATTCATGTCATAGATCAATTCCTGCTATTCCCAGCGAATTGGCATCTGTTGATGGTCATTGAAAAACAGAATTTTACAGGAAAATGTATTCTTTCGAAATGAAATGGGTAATCATTAGGAAAAATGTGAAATTTGAGTATATATTGTAATGAACTGTCATAGTTGGGTAAAGGGAATGAAAATAGAGTAAAGATTTATTGGAGTTTGAGCCAATGGCCCATGTATTATGAATCATAATAACGGAAAAACTCTAATGGGCAGGGAACCATTTACATGAAGTTGTTACCTTCCATTAGGGGGAGGAGGGTTGCCACTTAGAAGCTTCAATGTTTCGACATCGAAGCACGCTGCAAATGTCTCTGTAAACTCCTCTGGTGTTGCAGGTCTGGACCATGCCTCAAATGCCTCTGCAACTCCTCTCCAGTGGTCTGATCCTGGAGCATGGCACAAGCGTCTCTGCAACCTGCTCAAGTGCCATGGCACCGCCACCAGAAATGTCTTCCTACTTTCAGTTTTATTGTAGTTTTAGTTAGCCTTCATACCATATTCTTAGTTTTAGTTTTTATTTCACTAATTAATTTCTGTTTTATTATATATATTATGGTATTATGAAGATTAATTTTGTATCACAATAAAAGAGCTGTAGACTTAACTAGACTTGGATATATTTGTTTAATGACAGTAGATACTTAGAGGTATGTCCTGTCAAAACCAAACAAAAATAAAACCAGAAACTGAATAATAGCAATTTTATATTAAGGTGCTTATATTATGATTATTTGTGTGGAAGAAATGGTACTTTTGTATGAAAATTAGCAATAAAAATTTAAATGGTATAAATCATATCAGAAAAATCCTTCTTTCTCCATTACACAATACCACTTATACAAAACAGAGCCTGACTGCTAGTGTGATTCAACTATACATCCATCTGTTAGAACTGAAGATCGTACTTCAGCGACACTGGTTCTGAACACAGGCACACCACAGGGTTGTGTGCTCAGCCCAGCACTCTTCACGTTATTTATGCACGATTGCTCTGCCATCCATGCCACAAATATGGTTGTGAAGTTTGCGGATGATACGACCGTGGTGGGTCTTATATCAGACAATGATGAGACTCACTACAGAGAGGAGATACAACACCTAGCACTATAGTGCTCAGCCAACAACCTCATCTGGAACACCAGCAAGACCAAAGAAGTAATTGTGGACTATAGGAGGTCCAGAAGAACAGAACATGCTCCTATATTCATACAGGAGGAGGCTGTAATGTGTGTGAACAATATCAAGTTCTTGGGTATTCACATCACATCGGATCTGACCTGGTCTTTGAACACATCTCACCTGGTAAAGAAGGCCCAACAAAGACTCTTCTTCCTCAGGAAGATGAGACGTGCTGGATTCTCCTCTCGGCTGCTCACAGACTTCTACAGATCCGCTATAGAAAGCATTCTCTGTCACAGTATGACAGTGTGGTACGGCAGCTGCACAGTACAGGACGGGAAGGACTTGGCACGGGTGGTGGGAACAGCACAGGGGATTGTGGGAAGTCCTCTCCTAGACCTGGACTCTGTATATGCTGGAAGGGTGCAGAAGAGGGCCAAATGTAAAGCTGCGGATCTCACCCATCCGGGAAATGGACTGTTTGTACCACTACCTTTAGGAAAGTGATACAGAAACATAAAAACACGTACCAGCAGACTGAAAGACAGCATTTTCCCCAGAGCTGTGAAGTCCATCTGCCCCTGCTGATACACACACATACATCTACAGCTACCCCTAACCTGCCCCCCTGTAGACATGCACTTTCCCTCGTAATCAAACACACACTTATATTCCACCCCTGCAGACCAATGCACACAGATCACTGGTCTCTGCAGACGTACTACCTCAGGAAAAGTCTGGACTTGATGATGTTTTATTGCTTCTGTCTTTTATACTTATGTTTATTTTATTGTTTATAGTGTATTGTGTATTTTAAGTATTCTGCCTTGGAACCAAGTCCTACCAACAAAAAATTTTGTTATGTGTATGCATAATGACAATAAAGAATTCTATCTATCTGTTAATTTTCAAGCCTCTGTGCTCCAGTGAAGTGGCCATTCTATTTCACAATCCGGATGACAACTCTGTCCACAAGCTGAGAATATGTGTTCAACAAATGCTTGTGAGGCAGGGACACAAACAAGATCAGCCACTCTGGCTTGTGAACTGAACAGGTGTGAAACGCCTGCCTACCTTCAAGATATTTCTGCATTTGAAGTGGAGCACTTTCAGATGGCCAAGACTGGTTTTCTGGCTTTAACCCAATCATTTTATTAGCTGAAACTGCTACAATCTGTGTTGCCTCATCTTGTTGTGATGCTAACACTTAAGGAATTAATAAATTCCTTTTTAGTTTTAGAACAATAAATAGCAATTTTACAAATACACCTAGGGTCCACATTCCCATTTTCAGTTTTCTTATGTAAAATATTGCTTCAGGTATTTGCACATTTTATTTGCAAAAGTATTAGATATTCAGATATACCTGAAATCTTTTAAATTATTTCAGTATTACAGTACATACATGTCTACATTATACATTAGAATTTTTAGCTGTTTTTACCAATGTTCCATTCCCAGTATCCATACAACTTAACATTTTAGTCTTAGTATATGTAAACAGCACCTATGTAAATTTTCAGTTTACTAGGATTGGCTCTTTCATTCATAATGGATATTTTATTTTACATTAAAAACGTACAAATCTCTCACAACATCAATGAAGGATGGAAAAAAGAATTAGTGTAACACATATATCTCATTTCTCAATATTTCAGTTTCCATGCTTTCCACAAAATATTTACAGCTTTTACTCTTTTTTGCTCCATTGTCTGTCACTATTATAATAACCTTGTTTTCTGTTGTTTTCCATTCGTCCAAAGCTTGGTTGATGACATTTGCCAAAGCTTCTTTCTTGTGAGATCGACATAAGTTATTTAAACTTAAAAAAGCATGGTTTGTTAGTGAATGTTAAAAGCATACAGATTCCCAGGAATTAAGCCATCAGACCCTTTTTACTGCATCTTCCTACACAAAGGGTTACTTTCCGTACTTGCTTGACATGAGCTAATTTATTTGGGCTGCACATGGCATGTTAAATTTAAGGTCAAGAGAAGAAGCACATTTTCTGAACAGCAACATGACACATAGTCTTGTTCACATGCTGGTTTTGACAGACAGGTTTACTTGGACTCGATCACATTTTTGGTATTTAACCGTATTTGCTTCCCAAGCATGGTGTTAATGTTTGCTACCTGTGTTATGTGTACTTGAACTTGCATATGTGCCTTGCTTGTTCAGGCTTTTCATCCTTTGCCCAGAAATATGTCATAGGCCACTTTGTAAAATAGCTGTTTAGGTAAATTTTAAGATCATTTGTGGGTTACCCTTATGTGCAGCACACAGTGTACCCTGCTTTAACACCATACACCATAGTGTTTTCACTTTTTTTGTTATATTTGAAAAACTTCCATACGGTGCTTTGTCATTTTCTTCTGGCCATGTAAATCACTGATGCTGTCCAGTCAGAAAAAAGTTGATATACTGTATTTCACTCCCAACACACCAGAACCAGAATTCTATGCTGAAATAAATAATTTTGTGTTTAGTAAAGTTTTGGCTTTTCATCTTGGTTTTGTTAACTTGTGTTTCAGTTTACAAAAATGTTTTTTCATTAATAGCTTTAGTCTTTGTTTTTGTTTTAGGTTACGATAATAACCTTGCTCCGCTTAATCTGCATATACATAAGTGCCGATACCCTATGTGTTAGGAATGTATTAATGTGAAGAGCAAAGAGTATTTCTCCATTAGAAATTCAAGCACCACCCTCTAAGACCAGTGTTTCTCCCTTGAAGTGTGCAGCACCATGACTGAAGAGTAGGAAGGTGGAGGGGGTTTGGTTTTCACCGCTGCAGCCAATGGCTGAAGGTCATTGGGAGTGGAATTGATAACCAAGATGAGAGCCAGTAGTCAACAGCATAAAACAGTGTTTGTTAACCAAAGAGCTTTGCATCTTCCTTGGGCTTCAACAAATTGTTTCTTTACATTTTAGAACATGATCATGTCTCTTTCTTTCCTGTCCAGCACACCACCCCGTCTTCAGTCATCTGTTGACTTTATTGGCTAGTAGTAGTATTCACGTGTTCCTTCAATCACTTCTGCTGCAAACTTTGTTTGCATAAAGCCAGTTCTCAGTGCAGCCCTGAAAGCATAATATTAATAAATATCAAAAAATAAACAAAGTCATCGACAAATAAAAAAACTTGTTGGCTAATTTACTTTTTTATATAACCCCACCAAATTTCAATCAAATCTGTCAAGGCATCTTTACGATTTTAGGGTATTTGGCTTTTCTGTTATTAAGATTTTTTTTAACCCAAAATACTGATGTATCAAGATGTCCTTTTTTAGTGGATACCTGCTGGCCTAGATGTACAATTTTGCCATATTTGTAGGTTTTATATATACAGTATAAAACCTCCTTCTCATAATTCAAACTAGTTTACAGAACAGTCTAAACTGAGTTGGAATGTTTATCAAGAAACCAAGATAAATAATTGAGAACAAAATTTTGAAGTATAAATGTAGGCTGTAATTAGTTCTATGGATACTTGAAAACTAGTGCTCTTTTAAAAAAATACAAACAAGAAACCGCTAGTGACCAATTGATAAGGTGAGTGGAATCCAACTTGAGCATTGCTGGTGTGAGCAGATGGTCCTTTATACTGCAGAATGCCAGCTGAATGCTGCTAGTATGAGTGGGCATTTAAGGGATCATAAAGGGTATTAGGCTAAGCCGCATTTCTCTTTTTCCTCTTTTTGCAGTTACAGGAAATGTATACTGTAATAGAAGTGATGTATTTTATTTTTCAAATTACATTTAATTTTTTAGACAATATGTGTCAGATCAGTAGCCTACTAGGACTACGTTTGAAACTGAATATTGGCTGAGGTACAGCAGGTAAAATAGGCATTGCTAGCACTGAAAAATCTAGAAGACTATCCGTTTTCCTAATGGTGATACAAGCTAATTATTAAAAAAAAAAAAAACCAACATAAATAGGTTGATCATGGAATCTGATGTGTACAACCAGTTTTGTAAAGTACTGCAATATTTCATGGCATGTCTAGAAACCGTGCTGAAATAAGTGTAAAGTAAAACAAGCTACCATTCTTCAACATTTGCAATTCACTTTTTGCCTTCAACACAAATTTGTTTATTATTTTTAAACTATATTTAAGTTATGTCTGAATGTTGACATTGGACAGCCCTACGCATCATGTCTTGAAATTGAGCATTTTCCTTTAAAAAAAAAACATATTGACAACATACAGACTCCATAAAGGCAGTACACAAACGAGGATTTTCAGTCAGGGATTCTTGAACTTTGAGACAAGAATACTAGCTACAGTATAACCAAACAGATATCTCTTATCATCACTGTTACAATTTATGGAAACTTGACACTTAAGTTTCTGTCTTTGCACTTCAAGTTCACTTTCTCCTGTCAGGAAGTGGACATTTATATCCCATCTGAGTGAAATCCAGGATCATGGGTCATCCTGAAATATCTCTGCACAGCTGATCCCTGGCCAGAATATTTGTATAGCACAAGGGGATTTTGTGAATCAGGTTTCTGTGCCCAAATTTCACATAATAGAGATGCCTCCTCTTACTGACACCCTAAAAAAGATAAAACCTCTTTCTCTAGCATAAGAACAATTAACACACAGTCTCTGGTGGTAGTTTTTCAAGCCTTTTAACATGGAAAGTATTTTTAGTAATGTAAGGTCCTTACTGTAGTTGAGGTAATGCTTTCCTTAGGAATGAATATAAACACTCATTTGATGCATTCCCTGTGAAAAATCAAACATAGCCAGTTGCATTCCACCTGCTTGCTCTATTCAATTTACACTTTTTAAAACTACTATAGCATCATTCTTTACCTGTGATATACTTGACTTGTCTCACCTCAGTTTCTTCATAGATTTAATTCCGTTAAAAGCTGCTATGCTGTGCTTTGTTTAATACATTCATATTAAAGGAATGCTCCACCTGAGAAGAATACATTTTTTATATTACAAATACCATGTACTTTGTAGAGGTGACTGAGTAAAAATTTTAATCTATATTTGCATGTAGAATGACATATCATAAACAGGAAATTAAAACCTCATGGAGTCACCTTTTGAACTGAAGACAGGACTCTTGACCAGTGGATAAGCGGGAGAGGCGAACCTTTAAATTGAAAAGTGACACCCATGAGGCTTTAGTTACCCGTGTATAATGTGCACAGATTATTCCGGAAATATATCTATTTAATAGTATTTTAGCACAAAACATGCATTTTATGCATATAACTGAATAACTAACATGTGAATCTGTGATAGAAGTAACATGAATTTTACTTTTTTCCTTTTCACTTTTTGTATCATTTGCCATTGCACAGCATTGGTTCTTTTAGCTTTTATTATATCATAAACTTTTTGCTCTCCTTTCTGTATGAAAACATGAGATTACACTTTTTTTTGGCCAGTACTATAAACTACTGTACATTAGGTAATTAACATATAAAAAATATTTTGGAATGGTGTATTCCTTTAAGCATTTAATCAGACATTTAAACCTTTGTTTTTCCAGATTATTTAAATTATTGTATTGTAAAAGGAGCACCTATAAGTTGCATTCTTTCCCTTTTAGTCTAACTCATTTGTGTCAAACCAGTTTTCTGAATACAATTTTAATGTGTTTGTAATTTTGCATAATGCTTCATAGCCCTGGCATGCAGTAGATCAAGAGTTCCCAAACTTTTTTCGGTCGCCGACCCCTTTACCAAAAACTTTTAAAACCGTCGACAAGACTGATAGATTCTGCTAATGTAGAATATCCGTCGTCTCGTCCCACCGCAAGCAAGAGCGGACATGCAACGGTTTTTCATGTCCGCACTTGCTTTGATACGTTCGATAAGACAATGCACAGATACTGTATGTTTGTGTTACATGTATTTTCATGCATTCTTACGTGTGACTCTTTTAATGACAAATTTTACCTTTTTGTTCGCAAGTTTGGTATGTAATGTGTTTTTTTTATCAAAAAAGTGTTTTTTTGAATTATTTTACTTCTTAATTAGGTACCTATTGGAATCATAGATATTTTGAAGTAACAAACAAATAGCAGTAGTAAGGAGGTCTATTTTTGCTGTCGTTGACCCCCCCAATTTTTTTATTGAAACTATTGACCCCTAGAAAGTTCAAATTGACCCCAGGGGGTCGATATCGACCACTTTGGGAACCCTTGCAGTAGATCTTAAAGACAGCAATCAAAAACACCATGAAATCTATTGTTAAGTACCTCAGGTTTTAGAATTGTCCTTGCAGTCCCCAGACTTAAACATCATTAAAAATCTATGGGTAGATTTTAAATGTGATGTGCACGCCGGATAGCCCAAGAATACTTCACAGCTGGAAGTAGTGTTCTAAAATTATGACTTTAGTATTGATACCAGCTTTTGGACCTCAGTATTGGTACTGAAATGGTACTGAAGCAAATAAAGGTAAGAGGATTATGATTATAATGACACCTGAGATACAAAGAGACAATTAACAATTTTTGTTTCCTTTTAAGAATATTTCTCACATGAATGTTCATAAAAGTTAAAGGGTGTGGAACAAATGTGTTGTTTTAACAATGCTCCATCTATCCAAACCTGCTTAGCCTAAACAGGGACACAGTGCAGCTGGCGCAAGCAAACGTAGGACACAAGGCAGGAACAACTCCTGAACAGGACGTCAGTCCATCATAGGGGGAACACACACAGACACATGCACACACTCGTATAATCTGACTTCTTTCTATTAATCTTCCAACTTCTTCTCCACTTCTTCTTTTCTGTTGCTACACAATATAATGATATTAGCATCATTGATGCAGAATCACTTACTCCCTGTGCAACCAACCAGAAATGTGTGCAATGTTTTAAGTAGGAGTTTGAGCAAAATATGTCTATTACATTAATGATATGCTGCTTTATATAACTAAACCCAAATTATGATTTTACTTGCATTAAATGCACTTGTTGAGCTTCCCAAAAGGTCCAGGTTTAAGAGCAACTTAGACAAAAGCATGTTATTCACAGTTAATGTTTTCTATTTTGAGCTAAATAAGGACTTTTTTCATTAATCGTCATATCAATTTATTTCTCTAGCACATAAGTGTTATGACATTCTCAAAAGCACTAAATTACATATCTGATATACTAACCTAGTCCTCCTTGGTTTCAAAATGTTTCTTCTCTTTTCATTTTGTTCAGTTGTCTCGGTAATTGAGGAATTAAGTGAAAAGATAATGTAATGTACCAGATATTTTTTGCAACAAATGTGTTTACAATACATGAAGATGTTTAGATAACTTGAGTATGAATTCTATAACCTATTGAAAAAAGAAAACAAAACATGTGGCAATGTTTTCTTTGTTGGAATATTATTGTCAGTTCATAGCTAAATTTCAGTAAACATTGTCAAAAGGAAAGGTGAAATATTATGAACATAGCATCTAAGAAATCTTAAATGAATCATTTGAAAATATCATGACTATTCTGTATTGGTCAGCTTTTGCCAAGTATTGGAAGAAAGCATTCTATTATGTGCAATTAACAAATTCAGAGTAATTGCTCGTAATACTTCTGCTAGAAGGTTGTGTGTCAACTGTGTATTTCAGTTGTGTTATGCATGCAGTACCTTTTCACTGGTTTATAGTTTTAATTACAGCCTGACGTTTATCTGTTTAACTCAGTTTTGTGAATGTGTGAGCAATGAGCTCTGTAAAAGTAATTTCATCTTATTAACCACTAACCTTTTGAGCTAGTTCCATATGTTCCTTTAGTGTAGGTGTCCGTTTTGTCATAGTTCGTGTCCAAGTATCAGGGAAGTCTTTTAACACACTATTTTTTTTTGGGTCATTGCACAGGAGAGAGGGGAAAGGAGTACGTATTCATTGGGACCGCCTTCGTGAGCCATCTTTTATATCCCGCTGGAATCCCATGTCATTGGATTTTCCATATTGCACTCTAATCTCTCACCCAGTAAAGGATGCCAGTGAAACCTTTGGTGCTCTGTGTGAGGTAGGTATTATAGGCCCTGTTACCTAGTAGTAGTTGTAGTTAAAGTTTGTGTTAAATAAAATTGCTACATTAAAGTGACTTAATAGCTTCATTTATCAACGAAAATGGAGACGCGATCCTTTGAATGCATCTCTGTTCCTGTACTAAGATAAATGTATGTGTATCACAGATGATATAAATGCTTAATATCACAAATACCCAGTGTCATCTTCGGCACCAAAAAGATTATTACATGACGCAGAGTTTAAAAGAAGAACTTTGAAGAATAAGCCAAATCTGAACCTAGCAAATAAAAAGAAAAGGTTAAAATGGTAAAGGTACACAGAGATTGGACAGTAGATGATAGGAAAAGTGCATCGTCATGGCCAGTATCCCAGAGCCATCTTTTCTCTGTTGCAGATGACACTGGTATTTGGCATGGATTTAAGGAAGAAGCCAAGTGACGACGTTTGTTTCTCAAAACTACATGCTCTGATGTACTTATCTTTGTATGCAGGTGTACATCTGAGCCTTCATTTCCCTTCTGGTTAGATCCAGTTTACCCTCTTTTCTCATGACAGTAACAGACACCTTTGTATGAATTCTTCAGTTTATTGGCCAACTGTCACACCAAAGGTCCCACTAGAGGACATCAGGACCCCAATGCCACCCTCAGTTTGGTCAGAAACATGCATACCAGTACCCAGCTGGAAGTCATTTTGTAGGGCTCTGGCAGTGCACTTCCTGTTCCTCCTCGTACAAAGAAGCAAATACCAGTCGTGCTGCTGGGCTGGTGCCCATCTACGGCCCTGTATTCTCTTCTTGTGTAACAGCCCATCTCCTCATATCTCCTCCATGCTTTTAAAACTGTGGTGGGAGACACAGCAAACCTTCTTGCGATGGCATGTATTGGAGGAGCTGGACTACCTGTGCAACCTGAATCGGCTGCAGTTACATCCTCATGCTACCAGTAATGATAAGGACAATAGCAAAACTCAGACCTGGAGAAGAATCAGTCAGGAAGGATAAGGAGAGAGCAATTGTCTGTGGCCACCATCTGCAAAACTATTCCCTTTCTGGGGGTTGTCTTGCTGTTGCCTCTCCAGTGCACCTGTTGTCCTTTTCATTTGCACCAAAGCATGTAAAGTTGATTCACAATCACTTATGCTTCCTCCCTGGACAGATTGATATCCCTGAAGCTTAATTGACTTTGTGTTAGACTGCAATGATTAAGTGTTCTCTTAATTTTCAGCAGTGTATATCAACAGATAAATAGTGGTCATCTGCTCTTTATCGCATCCTAAATTTAGACAAATATAACCATATGTAATAAACGACAAATAACAGATTTTTACTTCATCGTTAATTATTAAAAAATATATGCAGAAGTGATTTGTAAAAAAGTAATTACACCCCTTGATTACAACAGCTTTTAGAATCTTTGGCAGCAGTAACTTGGAGTCGATTTAATGCATTATACTGAAGAACTTTTGGGCTCCTCCTACTTACAACACTGCTTCAGCTTATTGATGTTTCCAGTCTTATAAAACTGAACCAAGATCTCACCGGAGTGCACTGAATAACATAACAAATAGCTGAATGAAAAATAACACACTGTATGCAGCTTGATACATTTCACAATAAGTTAAGAATATACGTTTCCCATGTTGTTTTCCTTTCGTGTGATTATGACTGTGCATCACAATCTACTAACCTGCATTGTGAAGTTTTCTTCTGCCTTCTATCTTATGGCCCCTTCGTGGCTATTATATTGTATTAAGCAGGTCTGAAATTAAAAGGATGGTTGAAGTGACAAGCCATAGGTAGCCCTTGAAATCAGTTCTGTTCTGAGTACTGCCATCATCTCCTGTCATTTAACATAAGTTGTTTTTTGCATAACTAGAGTTGTGTGATTGAATTGTTATATGTACAGTTATGATTTATTTGATGAACTAAACCAAAATGGCGGAAAAAAGAATACATGTAAATAGTATGTATATTAATTGGTATCCACAAAACCAAGTTTGCAGAACTTTAGAGACCATATGAGGGTTAATTTCACTTGGTGCACTTTTCCACTATATGGTCGTGGTCGTTAGGGCCATATCCCTGGCATAGGACAAGGTTCCAATTTTATTTTTTTTTCTTTTATCATTGTGACACTTCAAGAGAACTATTACAAATTTAACTCTGTCCTTATACTGTATTTGTTCAGTTAAATACCAGTAATATTTCAAATAATATTTTGCCTCAACAGAGTTGTTGGTGGTGTAGAGGGTGATTAAAACTGAGACCAATAGGACAATTTTGTGTTGCACAGGGTGAGTGCATAAAAGGACCTGGCAATCCAGTACAGTATTCTGGACCCCCCAAGTGGATTTTTCACACAAAATTGGGTGCTTTTGTCTGGCTCAATTGCTGAGAGCAACAGAAGTCACCAATGTCCTTTGTTGCACAACCACACCCAGTCTAACAAACAAATATTATCCATGTATTGAATTATGGACTGGCATCTCATTCACAACATCTTTCCACCTTGTGCCCTCACTGAGGCAGGGAGTGACTTGTTGGTTGTGTTTGTACCCCACAGCAGTGCAGGTACTCCTATCAGTTGTGACTATGGCCAGGCAAGTCTCTTAAATGCAAAACTGGCAATTATTCAAAACAAAGTGTCATAGCATGCTGTCATTGGAGGAAAGACAGGCTTAGGTTCTCATTCCCCAACTAAATAAAGGTTAATTCCAGCTGAAACAGACATTTTGAAATGTGTATTCACCTGAATTTATCACTATGGTAAACTTGTGACACTCCCTGAAATTGATTTACATACTGGGCCATCTAAGATTTCATTTTTCAACCATGATCTTACTAACAATCTAAAGTTAAATTGCTATCTCTGTCCTATGAATTGTTTTTTTTTCCTGAGTCTATTATAATAGTTTACCTGTTGTTAACCAGGTCTAGCAAAGTGTTAATAATTGATGGCAGTTTGCTTAGGTTAATTTAATCTTAAAGTTCATGGAAAGTAATATCTTTTTCATGGCGTCACCGTTTGCCCAAAGGTAATAAAGCTTTATAATAACTTCTTAACTACTTTACCTATAATTAATCTTAATTGTAAAATTGCACTATGCAATAGGGAACACTGTTAGGAATCTTAGGTGTGAAGGGAGAACAAGATTTTATTCCAGGTACTTCCTGAATTGCTGTCTGTCTTCAACGATCATTAATATTGTGTAGTTTTGTGATATGAGAATTTAACTGTCATGGTTTACTTGGCAGAGAACAGAGCATTCAAATGCTTATTCAAGTCTGCATTATGTTGTAAGAAAAAAGTAAAAATAGGCAAGCTCATTACAGCAGTACAGCCTTACTCGGTTAGAGCTAATGTACCAAAATCTCTGAAGCAATTTTATCTGTTTGAGGAAATTTATTAAGGGCAATACATTGGAATCGCTGATTCAGCATCCTGGGTTCAAGTCTTGTTCTTGGTCACTTTATATGTGGAGTTTGGTGCATTCTTGTCATTTCTACACTTGTTTTCCTCTGGTTTTCTTTTTCATGTGCTGTGTCACATTTGTGTGTGTTAGATCAATTGGTTGTTCCAAATTGGCTCTTGTGGCTTGATTAAGTGGTCCCTGCAGTGGACTGTCATTGTGTCCATGGCCGCTTTCTGCTGCTAGGACATGCCTTGTCCTCCATGATCATGACATGGATTAAGAGGGTTTAAGAATATGTTATAGTAGGGTATTATAAACACAGCTAGTGCCTGTCTTAATATGTTCATAATTGTTTTTTTTTTAATTTTTTTGTTTTTTTACAGTTGGACCAGTTTAGAGAAAAGCTGAGTGAAGCAGCCACGAGTGCCCATGAAAAAAATCCTGTGCCAGGCAAAGCAAATGGAGTCCTGGTGTTAAATCAAGCAATCCAGATTGACACGTATGTTGGTCTCGTGTCATACATCATGAATCAGAATAAACTGGGCTATTGCCTGGCCAGAGGAAATATTGGATTCTAAATTAGCCTCTACCCTCTAAGTCTGTATACTGTTACTCTGGTTTGTATATTTTGTTGCAGCAGGTATATAACTTTCATTGTATTAAAACTAGTAGAGATGAGATAGTTATATTTGTTTCCTTGTCTTAGCCTTCTCCATTTAAAAAAACAAAAGCAAACTCATAAGCTTGGATCATCTCAATTTTGTTGCTTCCCGATTTTAGTCCTGTAAGTCAATGCATTGCAATAAAAATGTATACAAAATCTTTGACAAAGCAGATGTCATGAATGCAAGACTTATTTCAAAAAGCATTCCTAACATTGTCAAAAGTCTAATTTTTAGAATTCACGGAGGGGGTCCAAACAGGTCAGGTGTTTAAATGCAGTTTTATATCTGAGTTGTTAACATTTATGTGTACTGTGCCCTTTCTCATGTGCTAAGAATGTGCTGTAGAACCTTTTAATCTTAGATTAACTATTCATTCTTTCAATACAAACTTAATTAGTTCATTTTTGTCTTGGGAATTTCCCAGCATTTTTTTTTTACTTGGATCATGATACAAGTGATAGAGTTTCATTTTTGTGTGCTTTTACTGGAAAATGGCCCATTTTACTACAAAACAGCAACTAAGAAGGTCTTTAAGATGTTATACTTAAACAATGTTGTTTTTACAGTGAAATATGATATATTGATATTAAAACTTTATAAGCCATATGTTCATGGGGATATTTATTTCTGTTTTAAAATTCTAGCTAGCTGCATTCTTTTATTTATGTAATATATTTAGTATGTATTTTTCTTTTTTTTAACATAAAACTACCCAGTTTAATCTAGTTCTAGTTTTGTGCATAGAATAAATAGAATTCATTTATTAAATGATCTCAACAATTATGGAAAGTAATTCAACTGATTACTTGATGAAACTTGATTTAGTCCTCTAATTCGGAACAGAGTCATTTGTATTTGTCCATACCTTCCTTACTTACAGTGGTTTTAAAGTGAATTAGACATTGGTTGCTGCAAGTTTGCATTCCACCCAATTTCTAAATCTTATTAAAAGTGTATGTGTTTAATTATTAGGCAATTATATTTGTTGTCAGTACTCCATCATGTGTGATTTATTTAAAAAAGGGAGCTTTAAGCAGTGCCTTAATGATTTATACAAATGAATGTCCTGTGCTTTAACCAGAAATTGCTTTCTTGATTTTTTGTTAAGTGCTGTACTTGTTTTATAAGGAGAGTTGCATGTTATGTTATTTGTATGATTTAGAACAAAACACCAGTACAACAGTTCCAAAATGTGAGAAACAACTACACATCTCTTCTAAACATTTCAAATTGATTTCCAATTAAGAAGAATAACAACAAAAATAGCAACCAGGCTGTTTTGTCAGTGTAGCTTATGATGATAAACTTCTGTATGTTGTCTTATTTTTTTAAACATTTTTGGAAGAAAAAAAATAAATGCCTGCTTTAATTCTTCAAACAGCAGCCAGCCTGTCTAATGCTCTAGTTTTACTTTTCTGTGTGCTGTATAAAATAATGAATAACTAGGAGGCAAAGGACATTGTTCAGTTATTACTTTATTTTGAATATAGAACACCCTGCAAGCATCTACATGTAGAGCGCGAACATAATGAAAATGCCTTCAGTAAAAGAGATTACTGGCCATATCGGATTCCCATTCACGGCACTGTTAAATATGATATTATATTGTAAAAATGCCATCTTTTTAGGCATGACCTTTATCAAAAAGTCTTAATATATGTTAACTAGGAGAGGAAATGTTTTTGTTAAAAGCAGAAACTTTCTCAAAGACATACAGTGGGTTTGAAACCTGCTGTCGTACATACTGTATAAAAATACAAGGCTTTCAGTTTAAAAAGCAATTAGACTTAGTAGTTTTGAGAATTAATTTGATGTTATAGTAGGTAGTTCTCCTTAATTCTATATTCCATACTTTTGTATAAAGCATTCATTAGTTTTGGATAGTCCATTGATGTTTGTTTAATGACCATTTAAAATGACTAAAATACAAACCACCTCGCGAAGTACATTTGCAAAACAAGGAGTAAATTACAAGAGTGCACCTGCGAGAATTTATGCAAAAAACCAAACATTGCTTAAATGGCATATATACCGATGCATGTTAGGTATTTGCTGACTAAGTAGCTCTGTGAAAGTGTGTGTGTTTATGTGTATATTTGCGTCCCATGCAGAGCTGGCTGCTCCCTGGATAGGCTGTGGTCCTCTTTAACCCTGAACTGAGTAAAACGAATGGATGAATAAGGGCTCAGTGGTATTGATTTAAAGGCATTATGGCATTATTGTTTGAAAAATGCTTTGTGCAGGTGGCTTGTGCAATGAACCTAATGTACTTGTACTTGTATTCTGTTGAGTGTTTTTACAATATTTTTGCATTATTAAAAATTATATAAATTAAGACCCTTTTGTCCATTATCTGTTTTATATATGGAATATCTTATATATGTGCCTGTTTCTTTTATATGGCAACATTCATATCCAGCTACCTGCAGTTTTGAAGCCAAAAAAATGTTTGTTCCACATTTTTATAATTTGTACACATTGGTCCTTCTGTAACCTGGCCATAGCTGGCTCTTATGTTTGAATTATTTGACTACTGTACTAAAAGCCACAACTTAAGAAGCACAGTGGGCTTATTCTGTATTTATTGGCAGATGAATGAAGCAAAAATCTTAATTTGCAATCCAAGAAACACCAGCTCTCTGCCTTATCCAATATGTTCTGAATGCTTCATTGGATGTGCTGTCATAGATTTTTATATTTTTTTGGTCTGGTTGCCAAAACAGAAAACTTTCTATTGAAAGGAATCCAAAGTTAACTCTAAAATTCCAGTCTTGTTAAGTGTATTTAGTGTGCGAGTGTTTTTAAAAGTCATGCAGAGGTAGTTTGCATTTTATATTTGATGTTAGAAAGTTTACAAAGTTGGTAGCACCTACCAGTGCTAAATGTGTGTGTTTTAGAGTGACATATCCCAGTTACAGAAGGACTGAAAAAAGAACAAAGTAAACATCATGGGGATGAGTACTCTGTTATGTATAAAATAAATAACTGAATGGTGTGTTTTTAAATGTATTTTTCACTTTTCACAATGGTTGTCATTCCCTCATTCAGAATCATGTTTACCATATTGTGTTAGGAGGAGAATCCAGTGATGCCACTTTATTCCTAATGGTTTGTCATCTTCCTGTCTGTCATGGCTGGCATAACATTTGTTACAGCATACTTCATTTTGTGTTGGTAAAGGATTCATCTTAATTATTCTGCCCTCATATCCTTTTTGTCGTAATGAGTAGTGCCTTCATATTTCATTCCCACGGACTCCATAATTACATGTTTTTAGTAATTACTAAGATGTATCTGTTGAAATCATAGCAATTTCCCGTGCAAGAGAGTTGTTTACTTTGTAGGAGTGAACCTAGTGGTTTAAAAACTGCCATGCTGTTGGGGAGTGGGTGAGGGATGACTGATGACGGTTTCTTGAAATCAAACTGCAGACCCCTCCCTTCCCCCTGTACCAGTTCACACATCCATGCGTCTATACTCTGTGCCGTCGTATCCAGTGTTGTGAAGAGCCAGATCCTATTCCAGGACAATCACAGTCAGTCATTACTCCATCACAGGACAACACATAGCCTTTAGTCAGCATGTCTTCTTCTGCTTGATTTAAAATACACTTCTAGAAGGAAGTGCACAGAAATACACAAAGAACATGCATTCTCCACACCGATGGCAAAAAAATATTCATACTAGTTTACTTTCTGCCTAAGGCAGCTGTGCCACCAGCGTCTAACTAGGAAAAGTAGGTAATTAAAAGTGGTAATTTATACGGGACACTCAACATAATAATGAAAGCTTTGTTTTTATTGTTTGGCTCCTAGATTTGTTTATGGTCTGCAGTCAGTTGATTCAACTTCCACCCTTGTGCAAAGTATTCTATGATAGCCCAAAGTAGAATTGCCACTTTTCCCTAAGTAAAATAACCCTCTGTCCTATTTTCCTTATTAAAAAAAAAAAAAAAAAAGTAGAATTCTTGCCAACATGTTTAACTTAACACAGTAGGTGTTTAATGTATTATGATCCAGATATTCACCTTACAGCATGTACCCATTTTTTCATTCCATACACTGTTGGCTTTTAATCGTTCAAAGGACAACTTCAGTTTCCTATTAAGATACACATTTTAGCATACAAAGCTACACTTAAAAAGATTTTTTGTTGTTTTCGTTCTCATTCAAGTGACAAGTTTCTGTTGACCAGAATTTTATTTGGTCCTTTTTAAGCAGCACAACTTAAAGAAAATACGTAAAGTGAGACTTTCAAATGTGACTTGCAGCTCACTGGTGTACTCATTCATGAGTTAAGTAACTGCATTTGAGCAATGCGATTTATGGTCTCAAGCTGTAATCCTTTAAAAACGTCTTCATTTTCAAGTGCAGTTGTATGTGTTTAATTGCACAGCGGATTTGCAGCATGACAGTTCTACTATGTAATTATCACCATTACCCAGAAACAAAGTTGGCGCGTGCCACACAGAATATAAAGCACAATCCCAAGAGGGTTTAAAAAACTTTGCAATCAAGTTGCTTACTTTACTTGATGCTTTCTTTTGGGGGTACCTTTAACAAAATAAAAAATTTGTTAATTCATTTTGCCAGTGCTGTCCCATTTTTCCTTTCAGACTTTTCTAAATTTTCTTTTTTTGCTTTCTAATAGAAGGCAGGAGAAGTGGATCAGTTGTAAGGTTGTTTCTTGCGTTTAGCACAAAGGCCTCATATCATCAGGTGGCTGGCCGCACCCCGGCCTGGTGACTGTGTCAAGCTTTCATGTGTTTGTGCATATGCTGAATGTGTGGGGGGTGTTGCACAGGCTCTGCATTGGTCTGATGTGGACTCGTTCCCTTTTTGCACCCAGTGCTGCTGTGATAGCCTGCAGCTCCAGGGAATATGCATGTTTTTAAAAATGTATGAATTGCTGTATTTTCATATCCATTCTGAAATTAATAAAAAATCTTTAAAAGGTTTTGGAGGGTGTTTATTTTTCATTTCCTAGCATTTAAAAGATCCCATTGTAATTGTTAATTTACATTTGTAAGTGAGTCAAACAAAGTGGTCGTTTCAAGCTGAATCTATTAATTAATTCCAAGATAATAATAATCTTATATAGAAACGTCTACGTGTGGAAGTTTGTGTGTCTGTCCATCCTGGAAGTGAGAGGTGGAGTCGGGGTAAGGGCTCTACCTCTGAGGATACACAAGCGAGGCCAGCATGTCGGCAAAGCAAAACCTCTGAAGAAAGAGTCACTCACTTGGCGGCTACAACAGAAGCAAGGCGAGCACATCGGCAAAACGGTATCCCTTTTACTTTTCATCCCACCACTAATACACAAGCGAGGCAAGCATGCCAGCAAAATGAAACCGCCAAAGAAAGATAGTCGCTTAGCCGGTAATGCACAAACGATACAAGCACATCAGCAAAATGAAACCTCCTAGAAGAGACATGCCCAGAGTAGTTCCTTTCGATTACTTAATATCTCTGCATTTCAGTTTTTTTCTGATGATTCCAATAGTTTCTAGGACACCGGTCTTTTTACAGCACGGGCTTACACAGCCAGTTATGTAACAGTTACTAATTAGCTGACCAAATAAAAACCAGGCTCCTTTAGAATCGATCAGCACTACATTTCTCCTGTTCTTTTCTTTTGTGTTCTGGTCTGTTTGCTGATTAGTTGGTACCACAGCAGTGCAGATGTTAGCACTGCTGCCCCCCAGCTGCCGGGTCCTGGATTCACTTTGTGTGTAGCTCTATTTTCTTCCTGTGTCTCCGTTTTGGGTTTCTCTCTACAATCTCCAATTCCCCTTTCACAAAGATGAGTGTGTTTGATTGTAAGTTTGAAATTTGCCCAGTGTGTGCTTTTCCTGTTGAGTGGGCCCTGCAGTAGTCTGTTGCCCTGTCGTCTTGCGCTCAGTGCCCTTTCCTGGATAGCCTCAAGTCTCTTCTAATGAAGTAATGTGAATAGTCCCAGTATCTGTTAACACTGTTTGCATAGTGTTGTGCAGTTTGAAGGGTGAGACATTATTTCCTTTGCCTTAATATCTGTTGCCACTTTACAGCTCTTTGGCCTCTGGGTCGATTATTGGCTTCCAGCATCTTCTCTGTGGAGATGACATATTGCTGTGATTGCCTGGGGCTTGGGTTTCCTTTCATTGTTCAATAATCTTATTCAGAATTGCCCAACAGGCACCGTACATTGGACTGGCATTTCATCCAGAGTTGGTTTTTAGTTGTCGATAAAGGTTCCTTCTCCCTGTAACCCTTAAATGAACTGTACAAGATTGAAAATGGAGTAATGATTTCAATTCTTTATTGTCATGTGTACAAGTACCATGTACTGTACAATGAAATGCTTGCTTGCATGTGTCCCTGCAGACAGTGAACATAGACAAAAAAAACCCACACACAATAAATAAATTAATATAAATAAGTAAATATATAAAACCAGAATCCTAGGAATAAATAGTGACAGTGGCAGAAGTATATGTGGAGGTAGCAGTGGAGGTGACACAAGGTTACTGATTTGTTCATGAGTCTGCAGTTGGGTAGAAACTGTTCGTGAACCTGGAGGTGTGTGTCCGAATGGACTTAGTTCGCTTCCCAGATGGGAGGAGGGTGAAAAGTGACAGTGCAGGGTGGCTGGGGTCCCACCTGATACAGTTCACTTTCCTGAGACAGCGTGTAGTGTGGATGTCATGGATCGCAGGGAGCTGTGTGCCCGTGATCTGCTGTGCTGCACAGAATCTGCACAGGGTTGTGGGGGACTTCCGGGCCTTACTCAGTCACCTGAGGAAATAGAGGCGTTGTTGGGCTTTCTTGACTACTGCCGCAGTGTGACTTGACCATTTAAGGTCATCAGTGAGGGTGACTTGACCATTTAAGATCATCAGTGAGGGTGACTTGGAGGAACCTAAAGCTGCTGACCTGCTCCACAGCCTCACCTCCGATGTAGATGGGGCTGTGCTCTGTTGCCTGTTTGTGGAAATCCACAATCATCTCCTTAGTTTTGCCATTCTGACAGGAGTCTGACCTATCCTGTAGGCCGTCTCATCATCCTCGCTGATCAGACCTGTTACAGTGGTATCGTCTGCAAACTTGAGGATGGTGTTAGTGTTGTACTTAGCTATGCAGTCATGGGTGTAAAGAGAGTAAAGCAGGGGGCTCAGCACGCTGCCCTACAGGGTGCGAGTGTTGATGGTGATGATGGAGGAGGTTTTTCCACCAATATGCACTTGCTGCTGGATATTAGAAGTAGTCTGCTATTCCACAGGTAACCAATGGCCCACAGCTTTGCAGGTAAGGTGCCATCTTTTCATCCTCATGTAGTGTACCATTACAGTTTACCTTCTTAAAAAATGAATTTCTGAATGAGAGAGTCCTTTTGAAATTAGTACAATGTACTAATTGACTTAAGGGTAAGACATTTAAACTTGTTTTGCCTAAACTGAGATTTTAGAAGTTTTGTTTTGTTAAAAAAAAACAAAGTTCCATTGTTACGAAATATAGAGTGTGGTATAAGATGCCAATGAAGGTCCCAGCTTGAGCAGTGAAACATATGAAACTGCCCCATCCATTTGGGCTTATCAGCATAAATTCATTTTTTTATTATTGCTTGTACACTTTGGTGTGTGTGTTACCCATATTTCTTATTGCAGATGGATGATGGTATTGAAGGGTGAAATTAAAACAATTTCAAAAATAAAGCAAAAAAGAGCAAATGTAACAAAGCAGAAATACTGACGTCAATGGAATAGCTAATTGTGTGTGTGGATATACAGGGCAGAGTAACTTTCACGTCGTCAGGTTTGTTAGCCTTTTAACCTTAGTGGAGACTAAGGGACTGATATTAGCTGGGAGGGTCTGAATGGCTTCAATTTGTGGTAGTAGTATCACATGTAAAGACTATAATGAAGTTCTTTTATGTCTGATCAACATGGAATGCCTTGGCCGCTCTCAGGCACTATGATCAATAAAAATGAATTCAAATTCAGAACTAAATTTAGAAAACATAAATCATCATCTCTAATGTACCCCTGACCCCTTTTTCCATACCACTTACCCCTGGCAGGGTTAGTTCCTGTCTTGCTCCTGATTTGACCAGTCCCTTCATGATCCTGTGATGCATAATGCAGATTTTATTATTATAGCATTATTATTACTGTTGTTTTCATGTATTATAGTCTGTCCCTCATCGTTGACAGTACAACAAAGATAACTGGATTTCAGGAGTCTAGGAGAGGATTATGTATCCATTAGTGGGGTCACAATGGAAAGAGTGAGTAGCTCTAAGCTCTTAGGTTCCACATTACTGAGGATCTCTCATGGTCCCTCAACACCACCCATCTTGTTAAGAATTCTCAAGTACCCTGCTGTTTTTATAGAAAAAAAAGTAAGAAAATCTGTCTGTTTCCCAGTCACTCAAGAACTTCTACTTATGTAAAACACAGAACATTTAGACTAGCTGTATCACAGTCTAGCATGGCATCTACTTTGTGGGATGCTGCAAGCCGGCAGTGGATGTGCAAAATGTCCCACTTCATCACTGGAGCCAAACTCTTCTCCATTTTGGACATTCATGATAGATGCCTGAAGAAAGCACATTTTATATTACAGTATATGGTTCTGCCCACTCCAGCAAGAGAACTTGTCACAGCCAATGCAGTACCACCAAGCATATTAGGCTTTACCTATGGATAGTTGACTGCTCACTCCCATATAGTCCTCTTGGAGATCTGTGACAGGACTCCATTATGTAAGTGACTGCACTACTGGTTCAGTGATGGAAACCATATCAGGTTAGGTCAGGTGGGGGAGCTTGCACTGGTACTGCATATTACAGCTCCCACCACACGAGGAAATAGCTCGGGACCCAGTTTGGCAACCAGGCAGGCACGTGGTTCACTACCACTCCCTGGAAATGACCATCTATCTGCACAGCCAGGTGTTACATGGACGTCCCCTTGGCCTCATCAACAAGCTGGGTCATCCTTGGGGAATCTCTTCACATGGCTGTAGTGCTGTAACTGACACACCCTCACAATGCAGGTAATGTGCCTCATTTGGGACACCATAAGCAACTGCTCATTTGACACAAAGTGAAACCAGTGGCACTCAAGAATTCTCTGAAGAGACAAAGTACCGAAGAAGTCCAGTCTTTGACTCCGGTCACTGGATAAGGTCCATGTTTTGCAACCATATAGCAAAACAGAAAGCACCAGGACTCTAAAGACTTGGACCTTCGTCCCTTGTTAGAGTTATCAGGAGCGCCACACACCCCTTTCCAGTGACCTCACGACCCCCCATGCTCTCCTAATCCATCTAATGATTTTATAGGAAGAGTCACCAGAGACATGAATATCACTGCCAAGGTAAGTAAACCCCTTGACAAGGTCGACACTCTGCAGACAGACACACTGCTGATGCCTGTGCCTAAGAGGACATTGAAGGCCTGGACAATACAGAGCTTAGTTATTGTTCTCTGATTTTTTGCTTGTTCTTTCTGATAAATGTTGCATGTTTTTATCTTATAACCATGTCAAAATTTCATGTAAACAAATATATGTCAAATATTTTTTTTTCTTTTTGCCATTAGTAATGCTTTTATGTTTTTGAACCTTGTACTGTATTGTCCCACTGAGGTAAAAACCCACAGTGACTTGCAACAAGTACTTGTTAAACGATAATGTAAATTGAACAAACCGTCATAATTAACACTGAATGTCCAATTTACTATGCACCTCTGCCTTTAGCATAGAAATGACAGTTCACTCTTTGACCTCTTTATGCATGTAGGCGGGTGTGCCTATTTCACTACAGTTAAGGACGACAGTGGGCAACAGTGAACAATTAAGAGACTTTGGACACAGCATTCTAAGTGCACAACAGAGTCGCTAGCCAAGTAACGATTGATTCAAGCAGATTGACAAGGATGGCTCAACAGTATCGTATTCCTGTATTTCACCAGAGTATCTACCCATCTGAAAATGGCTGTTTTCAGCAGGACAATGCTTCCCAAATCCCAAAATGGCTTTTGGAACTTGTCATAAATTTAACTTTAGGCATTTGCATCTCCCAGGCACCACGTCTCTGTCTGATCGGGTGCTTGTGACAGATGTACTACAAACTAATGAATATACTTGAACTGCCATCAGCCACTATCCTTGTTCTCACTATGACAATAAGTGTACCGCAGAAAGTTATCACTCCATTAATATTTATGCTCCTTTCATTTTTCACAGTATATGAATTACCATATAGCAGTTCAGTTGTGCCACGTAAAGAGCTCTTCCTATTTTGCTTTATGACACTATTGCTTATGCTATGAAATCAACTACTTAAAAATGCAATATTCAATAAAAATCTGCTGTTAACATTCCAAACAATCCTGTTCTGATTTCTAAAAGCATTAATCTTACTTGTGAACAGTCCTTTTGGCTCAGAAATACTCGTGGCCTCATGTACCTTTTAAATTGGAGAGGTCTTTGAAATCGGTGGCATAAATGGCATTCTAAATCTTGTCAACGTCAACTGGAATTAGAGTAATGCGTAGTCAAGTCTGGCCGTCAGCAAAACAAACTTGTGTTGAAGTTGACACTGTTCTGAGCCAGAACGTCGCGGGATTGAAAACAGGACTGGTCCCCGGATCACGTGACACCGGAGCAGCGTTTTTCCGATGTCTGCCCTTCTTGTTTATATAGTAAACATTCTGCACCTGTTTACAGAATGCTGGATACAACTCCAAGACTGTCTTGTCAGCATTGCTGACATTTGCAAACTTTTTCCTCGTTGCCATCTCTATCGCCTGTCCAGCTGTCTTTGACACAGCTGTATCTTGCCATGTGCTTGCTGTCTGTAAGAGTAGCTCTCACTAGAATACGATCGCAATCACTGCATTTTGATTTATTCCTGTCCTCTTCTTGCCTCCAGCTGTCACTGTTGTGTCTGGGGGCATTAGCTGAACTTGAATGGGTACTTGATCCTTGGAAAAACCTCAAGACTGTCAGTCCTCCTAAAAATGAAGACATGGGCACACCCAAAATTCTTCTCATGGAAAACAATAGAAACAAACAAGTAGGTATTTTTAATGTGTTGTGTAGTGTGCTGCTGTTAGACTTAGTTAAGTTTAACAAAGAACAGTGTTGTTTTTTTTTTAAATTAGATATTTATTGCATAGATGGATTCAGCGGGTTGGAAAATGGATGGATGGATGTATTTAAATACTTATTACTTAAATAGAAGAGAGCTCATGTAGGTTACAAAAGTAAACCTTGGCAGGTTTTTAGCCCTCTTTGATTGTATAATCTCTTTTGCCATACAGTATATTGGGAATCTGTCACACATTTAGAAGTACTGTAAAAATAATGGCAACATTTAATTATCCGAACCTGCTGAATTCACTTCGGTCTCACCCTGGCAGCGCTGTGCACAAGACGTGAACTAAACATGGATGTGATGCCAGGGCTCTTGACTGAAAGCCAGGGCACACTCATTCAAATGGTGTCAATTTGCTGTTGCCTTTTAACCTAACATGTATATTTTGGGCGCATAGAAGCACTCACACAAACTCGGGGAGAACCTGCAAAGTCTACAAAGCTATGCCAGGATTGTGGACTTACAAGGTGGTCACTCTGATTATGTTTTTGATAATTTAGCACATGTACTACCAATAGAAGCCTCTTGACTTAGGTTTGCAATTTGATTTTTGAGTGACCTTTGATATGGGTTGGTGTCACAGATTAGATCAGGGGTGGGCAACATCAATCATGGAGGGCCGAAGGTTTTTGTTCCAACCCAGTTTCTTAATTGGAAGTCAATTATTGCTGATGAAGAAGCACTTATTGCTCAAGTGACATTTTTCTGCTTCATTTTAGTGGTCTTGCTTGTTAAGGTTCCCCACCCTGAATTGCTTATTTCAGTCTTAAACAACTGCATTCAGTGTTTTAATGGCTCTTTATTAGCAATAAGATGTAAATAACAAAGGAGCCAGTAGTTCCTTGTCTAACTGCTTTCTATTTACGCTTGTGTAGATTTGTCATGTACTATTTGGTTTAATAAAACACTTCAGAGAAGAATGTGACAGACTGAAAATGATCTGTTTTAGGCTTCAAATCATTTAGATGATTTCATTGGAAATGAATAAAATCTATGATTTGAGAACGCAACATTGCAGACTAAGAACCTTTAAAATTAAATAAAGTCTGAAATTGGCAAGGATTGGTTTCTAATTAAGCAATTGGGTTGGAACAAAAACCTGCAGCCACTGCAGCCCTCCAGAACTGACGCTGCCCACCCTTGGTTTAAACATCAGCTTGGATGTATAAAGTGCTGCTTTTTTGTAGTCTTTTTCACATGGATGAAAGGTTTTTGTACATTTTGTGATTTCTGTTTGAAGAAATTATGAAGAGTGAATGACACAGGCATGATGTGCTCATAAACTTGTGTGACTTAATTCCATTCAGGGTCACGGGAGCCAGAGCCTATTCTGGTAGCCCTGGCCCTAAGGCAGGAACCATCCCTGGACCCAGTGGTCCACTGCAGGGTTCACTCACATAAGGCCAATCTAGAATAATCAATGAAGCGAACCTGCATGGTTTGAAGGTTGTGGGTGGGGCAAAAGAAAAAAGAGTATCTGCAGCTGCTGGTCGACACACACAGGCACAATAAGAGGCGTGGAATTTGTGAGGTAGCAGTGCTAACCTGTGTCGCCTTCATTCATAGGCTACTCCTAGTGTGCTAGTAAAAGACAGGTGGGCAGGTCATGGAAACCATCATCATGACAACGTAACAACAACATTTTGCTCATTTTCATACAACAATGTAGCTCAAAGTGCATTACAAAATAAAATGACAAAAAGAAAGTTACAAGGAAAGAAAAACAAGATTGGACAAGAATATTAATGAGAAAGTAACAACAAAAAAGTAAGGTTAGATGGCTGGGAAGACATGAAAAAAACAAAACAAAGAAACAAAACTCCAGATAGGCCGGAGAAAGAACAAAATCTATAGGGGTTCCAAGGCCAAAAGACCACCAGCCCACACTAACCCACCTAACAGATATAATAAGGATTAGGTTACTATATAGCAGTGTACGCTGCTCCTACAGAACCGAATTATCTTATGGTTTACGTCAAAAGCTTTGACAAAGTCCTTCTTTTTTTTTTTTTTTGGACATTTATTTTCAATTACTTCCAGCTATGTTCTCCATTTATTCCACTCCAGGGCCAAGCCGATAAAATAATAATATTTGTATTTTCTGCAATGGATTGTCACAATGGGGAAACACAGCCCAACTTTAATAGTTTAGTAAACTACATTTTTAACAATATAAAAATGTTAATTTACCATCTAATGTGTCCTAATGAAGACTAATCTATCTATTCCAGATAAAAAAATGCAAACTGTTACATGCCATACAAAGATACCGTCACATGAACAATACAGCTATACCGCCATTGAACTCCAAATATCACAAACATATGTGTGAAGAAACAATTATTTCTATAGCACATTTTCATGCTATACTTTACAAAGACAACAAAGAAAAATAATGCTCAAGCTGTGTACTAAAATAAAAATGCACATTCAGCACGGTGGTGCGGTGGGTTGCGCTACTGCATTGCAGTTAGGAGACCTGGGTTCGCTTCCCGGGTCCTCCCTGCGTGGAGTTTGCATGTTTTCCCCGTGTCTACGTGGGTTTCCTCCCACAGTTCAACGACATGCAGGTTAGGTGCATTGGTGATCCTAAATTGTCCCGGGTGTGTGCACTGCCCTGCGGTGGGCTGGCACCCTGCCCGGGGTTTGTTTTCTGCCTTGTGCCCTGTGTTGGCTGGGATTGGCTTCAGCAGACCCCCGTGACCCTGTATTTAGGATATAGCGGGTTGGATAATGGATGGAGGGATTTGCATAAGATAGATATATAATTAAGCAAAGCAGTCATTAAATAGAGAGTTGTTAGGGTTGACAGGGTGATGATAAGGTCAGGTGACCAGGGTGGACAGAAAAAAATTAAAAAAACAAAAAATGTCCAGCTGAAATGGTGAAAAAAAAACAGCATCTGCAGGGGTTCCAGGCCAAAAGACCACCCAAACCCCACTGGACATTCTCCCCACCATACATGTTCTGAAGTCGATCCTTATTGTTTTTCTTTTAAGGTATCATCTCAGAAGATTTGATGTAGTCACCCACCAGGCAGCCAGGTTGGGATATCTATTTTCTTTCAAACCTTCAAACATCACAGGCAGCCGCACAGGACTTTGTTCGGGTCACGGTGGTGCAGAATGCCACCACGGAAGAACCAGAAAAGAAAACAGAAAAAAGTAAAGATTATTAAAGATTGCAGATTCATTGAAGAGGATGATAATTCTATGCATATCTTGTTTATTAAAGGTGGAAGCAAATTGTACTTATGAAAAGGCAAAATTAAGAAATTGGGGTTTTAGGGATTTTTTTTTTTTTTTTAATGATCCACGGTGTTAGCTTGGTGTATGTCTGTTAAAGTATTCCAGATTTCTGGTGCATAACAGCAAATGGCCGCCTCCACTCTCATTTCAAGTTTGGCTCATGGAATAATAAGGTGGCCTCTAATAGAACATCAAAGGTTACGACCTGGAATGTAGGGGGACAGGCATTCCAAAATATAGCAAGGGCTTTATATACCATTAGTAGTGTTTGAAAATCAATTCTAAATGACACTAAAACTGGTGAGATGTGCTCAGGTTTTCTTTTTCTAGCTGGCTGCTCTATTCTGCACTGATTGATGTCTTTCTTAGGTAGTCCTGTTAGGAGTGCATTACAGCAGTCTAGACGACTAAAAACAAAGTGAACAGTTTCAGGCGGGACTCCAGCCATCGTGTAGTGCCACTTTTCACCCTCCTCAGATCTGGAAAGTGTCCCAAGTCCATCCGAACACAAACCTTTAGATTCAGGAACAGTTTTTACCCAACTGCAATTAGCCTCACAAACATTCAGTAATCTTGTCACCTCCACTGCTACTACTACTGCTACCTTGCACATGCACTGGCCGTCACTTTTTGTATTTATTCTGTATTTATTTTGTCTTTGGTGTATGTTTCCAGTCTGCAGAGGCACATGCAAGTAAGCATTTCATTGTATGTGGTACTTGTACACTTGACAATTGTGACAGGCGCCTGGCGTCCATGCCCAGTCGGGACGCCCCTGCACACTGTATTCAGGGGGAGTAGCCCTGGACAGTGTAAGACCTCCCCCTGGACGCTAGATGGCCGCCCCCCAGGGCTGGTGTAGTGCCTCAGTTTCCCACAGGGCTCCCTGGGAATTGGAGTTGGGGGCAGCCCTGTTGGGTCCCGCAGGTACCGCCAGGGGGTGCTGTGTTTGGGACTCCTGAGCCCGTATGGGCAACAGCTTCATCACACCTGGAAGTGCCACCGGATCTTGGTGATCAAACGCCTGGAGCACTTCCAGGTGACCTATAAAAGGGAGCCAGCAACCACCACTCATGGGCCAGAGTCGGGTGGAGGAGGACAAGGTTGTGAGGGAGGAGTGGTGGTGTCAAGAAGAGTGTTTGTGATTGTGCTGCACTGGTGGTTACTGGTGCTTGGGACTGTGTTGTGGCTGGGGGGATTTAGGGGAAGACGTGCCCTCCAGCTGAAGAGAAGTCCTTTTATTTTACACGTGCCTCCAGTGTGCACTCTGTGTCGGGTCAGGCGCTATATAGTGCCGTTTACACAATAAAGAATTCAATTAATTTTTCCATATCCTTCAGTGTTATAATACATCAAGCTAAGAAGAACCTTCTCCTATCTGAGAACTTGCATGACAAAAAGGCCCAGTGTTGTTCCTTTTATACAGTACAGTAGCAAAATTCAAGTAAAGGCCCAGCAAGTTATTTTATGATAATGTTAATGGAATTTTTGACAAATTCTAAAAAAAAAAATCTTAAACTGTTCTGAGAGAAAGAGAGAATTACATTTTTACAGTTTAATATAATACCTCAATCTCCCATTGAGTTATGAGATGCAGGTGTCTTCTAGATGAGCAAGATGAGTCTTCGTGTGGGAAGTTACCACAAATTTCACAAAAGTCTGGCTAACCGTCTCTGTAAGCACACGATTTAACAGAACCCAAATATTCACACTTCACTCATACCACATGTTCTCTCCAATTGTTTTCATCCTTAATCTACAACACAGACGTAGAACAACGTAGCCACAAGATTAGCAGTCTTAGATTGAAGGCATTACGGCCGTCTGTGCTTATTATTACACATGTCCAAAGCAAAAAATATCCTTCCTTTGTTTTAAAAGTTATGATTAAAATAACAAATCAGATGTATTACATATTTTAGTAGCAGCAACTTCTGTTATTCATTCATGCATTGTATTTTTAATGCATCATAGATAGTGTAAAATTTTACACTGAGCTGCTAACTTCCAGATCTAACAGTAATCACCTTAAAATTGTGACTTTAATGTCATTAAGAAGTACAGGCTGGTCTCAAATACCCGTTTCTTTTAAAAGTCTTAAAAAACCAAACAACATTGCACTTTAAAGTATAGTTAAACAACCACAATTTACTTTTAAATCGAGCTGGGCTTTCCCCCAAGACAGAACACAGAAACAGGTTTAGCTACAGTTGTCAATGATGTTTTCATATCCTCTGATGAAAGAAATGCTTCATTTATCTTTGTAAACAATGCCAGGGCTCTCTGCAGGTCCCTTATCACCTTCAAAGCCCCGATCAGACATCCTTTATCCCACATGCTGAGCTGTTTCACTACAGTACACTTCCTTTTGGGCTCAGTCCTACCCCAGTTACTCTCAACGGATAGAGTTCTGTATGCTGTTTTTTTTCCTGGTGTAATGATTTGATTTGGTGAGATTGTTGTGCAACATGGATGACGGTTATGACGAGAGCCTTCAGAGAGTGCATGAGAACTTGACTCTCAATTCTGAGATATGCAGGTTTATTTTTTCTGGGCACCTGTTGTTGAGTTTGTGCGTTTTTATATTAACTAAGAATCTCACTCTGCTGTGGAGTCATGAGGTTTTGTTTTTCCCTACATTGAGAGCTCAAGCGTCATGTAATTAGAAGCTGTCCTGTGCACACAGTAAATGGAAGTTGTCGCTTTATTGCTTACTGAGACAGGTCCCAGGTACATGACTGATGGGCAGTGCTTGAGTGAATTCCTGGACTGAGACAAATGGTGCTGTGAGCTAGAATTGCTCTGAGAGAAGGAACAAGTGCAGCTGTGAAAGTGGAGGATGCACTTGTACCCAGTTTTGATGCTCTGTCCTTTTCAGTAGAGCACGCTATTTTGGATGGAGTCCATTTCCGTGGCTGAGGTTGTTGTGGTAATTAAACAGTTATGTAGAAGCAAAGCTGCCAGAGTGGCTGCTGCTTACGCATGCCGTTGTCTTCTTAGCCTTATTAGACATAACCTCCATTGTACACTGTAACTGTTGTGATGAAAGAGATAATAAGTGTTTTGGACCACGAAGGCAAACCCCGCATTGAAAACAAAACACGGGTTCAAAACGTGTTAAAAAGCAAAAGGAAACATTGTATCGTTGCAAGTCACACGGTAGACTGCTCAAAATGGTGGAGCTTCCAGTCTTATGGGCTCCTGGCAGGAAGAGACAGGCCCAGGCAGACAGTCACGGGAAATTATGTCAGAGATGTTATGGACACCAATCTTCCGGTCTGCAGAGAGAGGCAGAGAAAAGGTATCGGTCAACATCGCCCTCTGGTGTTCTGGTGGGAAATTACAATTATCTGAGCCCGCAAGCTGTCCCCTAAACACACGGGTGTGACACTACATATAGCTGAGTGTCATGCAATTGGAAAGAGAAGTAGTTTCTCCAAATCTAAGGTTGTGGTTTTCTCTCACCGTAGTTTGTTCACTACAGCTAAGGATGAGCAGCTACCTCAAGTGGAGGAATTCAAGCTCCTTTGGGTTTTATTCATGAGTGCGAGTCATGGGGCACTCTTATACTCCCAAATGGACAAGAGTTCTTCTGAACTGGCCTGTCTCCCTCCAAAGTTATCAGACCACTGGTCTGTTCTCATTTGCTGGCCAGATCATAATTGTGTAGGGTTATTAACATTACTAGTAAACAAGTATACTTGGAACTTTAGAAGAGTTTTGACAAGAACAGGCCATACAGCCCACTAGTGTTCATCCGTCATATTCACATAATGTCTCCAAAGTGACATAAAGTAGTTTTAAAGGACTCTAATAAAAGTCCTACTGTCTATCATGCTACTAGTTAGCAGGTGCATTTTCCACTTTTTTCAGAGTTTGCTTTAAATCCTTTCATTTGGAGTAATCGATGATCACAAATCTGACAAATGCCTGAACACTGTCTGTGAACATTTCAATACATCATTTCCCCACTTATTCCCTGTAGTAGGCCATCAAATTGACCGTGCAGAGGAAATCCTTCCAAGAAACATGCAAAAACAAGACATTTGGGTTGAAATAGTGGTCAGACGTTTGAGGTAATAACCTTACTGTCAGATTTCTAAAGAACTGACTAGAAGCTACACACGCCACCTGCCAGGGGTCATAAAATTTCCCAGGATGTGGCTGACATTCATCTTTTGGGCCCATAATCAATGATTACAGTAATTGTCTATTAGACTGAATCTGATTCTATTGTCTCAATACTTTCAGCAAGGATAAGCTTTCCAAATTACACTGTTTTGGGTTTGCTTTGTGAAGATATGCTCATAAGTCAGGTCAGGTCACACATGTATAAATGTGGCATTAATATATTTTTACGAGCTATATATAATAATGACTGATTTGTTTTCAAAATATCTGCAGTGCTGGATTATCCCTGTTGTTCATTAAGCCTATTGAACACCAACAGCTGTCTAGATTTACAGTTTATATCAATACAGACCTGCAGAAGAGCTCAGGAGTTTAACATTGCAGTCTAAATAGCACCCAATTGGAGGAGCTGCTTTTAACCCAGGTGTTCAACATGAAATAAGTGAAATTTAAGTCAAAGCTGGGAGGGTTAAAAGGGCCAGATTTGATTCACTTGGCATCGCCTCAGAGTGCCATTTCCTTCCTGAGAGGTAGTCATTGTGAATGGATTAATGCAGAGCGTGATGGTGTCACTATAATGTCTACAGACGCTGCTTTCATATGCAGCACACAGCAATCCAGTTAGCAGAGGGCTTGGTGTCAGTTCTCTGCAGTTTTGGGAGGTATCCGCCTTACATTCATTTATATTGCCTAATGTATTCATATCCTAGAAAAAAGAGCTTTTTTTGCCAGTTTTTTATTTTTTTTATATAACCAGTTTGCATCATGATGATTATTGTCTCATTAAACTTTATTATTATTTTTTTTTAATGGAAGATTAGTGTCTGCCACAGTTCAACGAATCTGAAGTACCTGGAACTGGGTTAAGATAATGCAAATCTAGTATAACAGGAAAACAACTTGGCTTTTTATTTGAGATACAGTATTTTCTGCTGCATGAACTGCTCCATTCATCTGCTCGGAATCTTTAAAAGAGTGTCTAAGACGTCTTAAAGCAAAACAAAAGAAAAGGAGGAGCTCAGCTCCTGTTTGTTTTCTGTCTGATGTAAGTTAGCCACGTCAGTGCACAGCCGGCAGACTCTTACATCTGAAATCTTTTAAGATGGGTAATGTCATCTTTTCTGTCTTTGTCTCCTTCTCTTGTCCGCCTTTCTTCCAGTCTTGTCAGATCATTTTTAATGCAGTCATAGAGTTTGGAGAGGAAGAAAGAGACCGAGAACAGGCAGGCAGTAGATTTTTGTCTTCAGGAGGCCCCACATCTCTGTGTGTCTTCTTAGGGTTTGTCTCAGCAAGGCAGCTTTTTGATCCCACTCACCAGAGATGTAAACGCCTATTCCAGCAGCACGGTACAATGTGCCAGTGCGTCAAACAATAAACATACTGTACAAGTCCACAGTTACATGTCACTGATCGGTTGACCATTTGTGGACAACAAGGACTCCACTGCGTGAGACAACTGTCACCATTGTTATTTAAAAGTTCACTTAACTGCCCGTGTCAGATGGTCTGACCACATAGAAACTATAGTCAGGTTGAAAATTGTCACTATGTCAGGTGTCAAAAATGCAGCACAAAAAGAACAGATAACAGATGTATTCAAATATACTGGCAAAACGGCGTCAAAAAGGCTGCAGTGGCAAATTGAAGTCAAAAAGTACAGGCACTACTATCAATTTACACCCATTTAATAGTTTCATTGGTTTAATTTGCATATATTTACTCATTTTTGAAGTACTTTAGTCCAGTCACAATTGGCCAGCATATTCAAGTTAAAGTGTATCTGGAGTATAGCACATATAATGAAAAGGTTAAACATGCTTAAAAAAGAATTAAAGGAAAATACAGTATATTATAACATTCTTAAACCTACTTTGGGGGAGCTGGAGCCTGGCAGCAGCGAGCACAAGACAGGAATGAGGGCTGGTCAAGGCCCGAGTTCAACACAGGGTCTACAGCTCACACACACTGACTCCCACATCCAGTTTCACATGGGAACGCTTTTGAAGTTGTGAGTCTTTGGGATGTGGGAGGAAAGCCTAAACAAAATGTTATGATTTGAAAGTAATAGTTTTCATTTTTGGACAATGTGAATATGTTTTACTCTATTTTATATTAAAATTTTAACATAATATTTATTTATATTTGCACCGCCATTTTGTTTTACCATGGTTGCCACTGTTTTTGTCATCCATGTTTAGCAAAGGGGTTCATTCCACCTTCTGATGTCATCTTCTGGAAGGTGTTTAAAATGGTGCTGCAATATATCTTACATTCAAGGTTTTAGATTCAACATCAACATTTTGTGGTATTAGTTAGCAAAATGAATTTTTAGAGCAGGGGTACCCAATGCGTCGATCGCGATTGACCGGTAGATCACAAAGGTAGTGTAGGTACATCGCGTTGCATTCCAAACAAATTTTTTTAAACGTTAGTCTATCATATATCCTCTCTATGGCATTTGCCACTTGATTGACATACAGGGTGGCCAGTCTGAGATCTCTTGTCTTCTAACACACTGGTCATCCCGCATGCACGATTAAATGCGCGAGCTACTGCAAAACTCCGGCTGTGATCTAGTTAGCCTTCCAATTTATATCGACTAAAGAAGGGATTTTAAAAAAAAATGTTTGGGGAAGGTATGGGCTGGATGTGGAATTGGAAGAGGATTTTTTTTCTCACAATGTCACAATCGAAGTGCATTTGTCTGATCTGTCAATCTATCATTGTCATTCCAAAGAAGGAAAATGTGGAAAGGCACTTTTTAACTGTTCATAAAAACTATGAAACTGACTTCCTTCCGAAAAGCAATCTGAGAAAAAGAAAGGAGAGGGAACTAAAATCGCAGTTAATCGGACAGCCGTCATTTTTCACTCGGCTGAATTCAAAAGATCCTTGACTGCATTATTTGGCTCTACTTATTTATGTGAGTCAGCCTTTTACCACATGAAGATTATTAAATCCAAATACTGTAGTGACCATAAATGTATTGAATTGTTATTGTGCCATAAAGGCTATTCAGTTATGCAAGGTAAAACAACATATATTTTATGTATAAAATGTATAAAGTATACTCAATGTGTATATATATATATACATATATATAGCATTTTTAATGTAGGTAGATCATTTCGACCTGGTCATTTTAAAAGTAGCTCGCAAGCCGAAAAACTGTGGGCACCCCTGTTTTAGAACATCCATGTGTTTTTTTGACATGGTTTACTTCTTTAGGTTTCATATTGAGTTTTGGTATTTTATGGCTTTTGACCTCGGCTTATTTCCTTGACTAAATTTATTCTAGTCTCCTGGTCAGGTCAGTCAGGTTGGGGAGCATGCACTAGTACAGTGCGTTGCCACAACCACTACACGACAAAACAGCTTGGGATCCCGGCTGGCAACCCCTCTAAGCAGACGCGCGGTTCAGTTCCTCCGGAAATGACCATCTATCTGCCGCAGCCAGGTATTACATGGGTGTCCCCTTGGCCTCATTTAGCCGGTCGGGTCCTCAGTAAGGAGGATCCTACGACCCGGATCACCTTCAGGGAATCGTGTCACATGGCCATAGTGCTGTAACTGATGCTCCCTCACAATGTAGGTAGTGTGCCTCATTTGGGACTCCATAAGTAACTGGTCGTTCAACACAAAGTCAAACCAGTGGTACCTAAGGATTCTCCGAAGAGACACATTACCAAAGAAGTCCAGTCTTTGTCTCAGGTCACTGGATAACATCCATGTCTCCCAACCATATAGCAAAACAGGAAGCATCAGGACTCTAAAGACTTGGACCTCCATCCTTTTGCAGAGATATCAGGAGTGCTGCACACCCCTTTTCAGTGACCTAATGATGGCTGTGCCCAAGAGGTCATTAAAGGCCTGGATCTTGGTTTTTATCCAAGACACTCACAAACCCAGACCCCGAATCCTCACTCCTCTCTTGAGAGCCCCGATCAGAGCCTCTATTGACTCCACGAAGATCACAGCATCGTCAACAAAGTCAAGATTCGTGAATCTCTCTTCACCAACAGATGCCCCACAGCCTCTGGAGCAAGAGCAGGAGCAAGAACACACTCCTGACAAACCCCAGAATCAATTGGGAAAAACACAGAGGTCCTGCCTCCACTCTGCACAGCACTCACAGTAGCAGTGTACAGGCTGGCCATGATATCCAGCAACTTTGAGGTGATCCCACAAAGTCTCAGGATGTCCCACTTAATTGAACGCTGTATGAAATTCAACAAAGGCTACAAAAGAACTCTGCCGATATTCATGTTGTGCTCCATGAGAACCCTCAGGGCCAGGATGCAGTCGATGGTAGACTTCTTAGGTGTAAAACCAGGCTGCTCCAGTCACTGGTAGGTGAGAAAGTGATCGAGGATCCTATTGAGGATGACCCTAGCAAGGACCTTACCCAGCACCAAGAGCAGTGTTATCCCCCTGTAGTTGCTGCAATCCAGGCTATCGCCCTTCTCTTTCCAGACAGAGACAAGTCCCATTTTCCAGTCAGTTGGGATGATGCCCATCTCCCAAATAGAAGCAAAGATTGCTTACAATGACTGGAGGACAGCCTTACCACCAGCCTCGAGAAGTTCATTTTGGATACCACAGATCTCTGCAGCCTTCACTACCCTCAGCTGGTTCATGACCTATGCAATCTCAGTGAAATTGGGTGGTTCACTAATTGTAGGATCAGCTTCAAGAACCGTCTCCTTGACCGTTTTAATATTTTTCATGACTTCTCACATTTATGGCAGAACATAAGCACCTAGAGGGCATAACATGCCACACTATCAGGCTCATGGTGACCAGACATGCCCAAAGAAGCATTAGCACATGCATCATAGCCTTCATTAACACTAGAATTACCAGAGCCTACGAGAAAACTTGTACATCTGGCCCACCTTAAATCCATTCGCACCTCTCCGTCAGCGTCTTTTGTCCTGTAAATGTGCCGATTAAGACAAGCAGCAAACAGCCTGCTATTCCATCCCCCCATAGCTGCAGAACATGCACAGAGTTCTCCCAGCTCATGCCTTGTTTGATTATCTGGGAGTAAATTGCTGGTGTTTTAGAGTGGAAATAATAGATCGTTATCTGGAACACATGCATTTCATGTGTGTTCCCTTTCTACAGTAATCTGTGTAAACACATTGTTAAAACAGAAACTTTTTCATATTTTAGTAATAAATGTTACAAAATGTAGGCATAAACTATAGAATGTGTGAAGCCTGAAGTCCAAAGATCAAATAAACACTTTCACAAAAGGTTCAAGGACGATACAACAGCTTCTGCGGCGTAGTGGTAAGATTTGATGACTTGTAATCAAGAGTCCCCGGTTCGATCCTGACTGTCTCCTATATTTACTGTTTTCAGTAGTGAGCTGCTCTTATTGTTAATCTTGTACAGTACACACATACATTTGGTGTTTGTCTGTAACAGACCGTGTACATTTATAGTACTGTACTTGTAAAAGTTACCTTTTTTCACTTTTATTCTCGGTCACGATACATACTACCACCCTAGGGATCTGACGCTGTTAGTTTTTATTTGAAACTGGGAGTAACTGTAGATGTGAGAGCTGTTTTGAGGCAATGGAACTGGACATTCTCTGATCTGGAGGGATTGGGGGGTTAGAGCGTGATCGTGATTGAAAGAATAAAACTGAAAAACCCAATGTCCTATATATTTGACTCTTTCTTTGTAATAGAAACCACAGCATAGAGAGAAGTGTGCGCATTGCAACAGGTACACACATCGTAAATGTAGGAAGGGAGGTTCTTGCAGCACGGACAAAAAAAAGAAAGAGACAAATCATTGATGCATAGTAACAGATACTGATGGAAGTGGCCAAAGCAAGTGTCTAAGGACAGAGCTCTAGTCACGTCCTGCCTCACATGCAGCAACAAGGCGCAGGATTGAAATTGTTCAGAATTTTTTGGGACCACTTTCCAGGCAACAGTTTTCAAGTGAAAATGGCTTTTTTAATCCAAGTCAGTAGGAATGAATTACTGAAACAGTCAAGTGTGTGTGCATGTGTTGGGTCACAGTGAGCCTCAAATCAATGTAAAAGAACCACAATGATTTTTAACTGAGATTGGGAAAAATCACTAATTATTGACAAATAAAATATTGGGTGGCATTTCATACATGTGCATGAAGATTTTATGAAGCAAATTATTCTCAGTACATTGTGATATGCATTGTATTGTGGGAATCTAATATTGTCTAACACAATCCCTAAAGCAAAGCATAACAGAGGCAACATCATATTTTAAATAGTGTTCAAAAAGATACTATCTATCACTATTCATATTCATAGCTTTTCATTTCATATTAAGTCTCATCTAAACAAGTTGGTTGATTTAACACTAATGTTGAACAGTTCTGTGCGTGCCTTTGTAACAATTAGGCCTCTGAGAGTCATATTTGGTTTGTCTGTGTGATTCAATGCACATGTTCTGATAGAACAGGAGCCTACAGTGACCGGCATTAGACAACAGGAAACAATATCAAAAATATGAAAAAAATCTACCGTTATTTGTGTCACATAATCCACATGTCAAGTCATCTAGTAGTATGCTGAAAACATCCAAAACACATTTTTTTTAATCTTTGGTTGAATAAATACCTCCAGAGAATGAAAGCAGTCCACAAATAGGAAGCCCTCTCAGACAGAGTTGTGCTTTTAAATTGAAGACCTGTCCCCCACATTCATTGGTGAATGGACTTGCCTTCAACCCAAAAGCGCAACCCTGTATGAAGGGCCTTCCTGTTTGTGGACTACTTTCATTTTCAGTAGGTATTTATTTACTAATATTTTAACAAAAAAGCATGTGAATTATGTGACACAAGTAATGGGGGATTTGTTTTCTAATATTGTCCACTGCTGGTTACCATAGGCGCATGGTAACATTGCTATCTCCATTCTCTACAAAAACATTACATTAAATTTTGTTCTCGGACATTGCAACAAACTACATGGTGTAAGTAACATGTCTTGAGTGGAGTATTCCTATAATGCACTGGGGCCCAGTTCCAAATTGGCCCTGCCTTGTGTTCGTACTGCCAGAATAGACGCCAGCTCTCTGCACCCCTAAACAGGTTAAGTGGGTTGAGAAATGGATGATTGTATCTTGAAGCTGATGTGACCCCAACATCTGTATGTATCTGATGCAAGACTGTTAAAGCAAAATTCCCAAAGCTGGACTTACCTGTTAAAGTGGTAACTGCAATTAAAATGAATATATTTTTAATGCTACCACTCCATTGCATTTCACACATATAGATGTGATAAATCCTGACCAGTCATATAAACACTTCTTTAATCTCTGCCTGCAGGCCACCTATTAGACAGGACACTGTTATTTATGGTCAAGTGAGGCCCTTGGTCCATCCATCTGTTTTCTGTACGTTTCTAACACCAGGTTCCCAACTAGCACCCTGGCAGCATCCTTGTCAAATGTTGGGTCAGCTATCCTCTGACATTTTCAAGGAGGATAATGTAGAATTTTTCTCCCCTGAATGCAGTACTTCGCTAAGCTTGTAGGCACTCCTATATTGGGCACTTCTGGGGCAAACCATCCAGTGGTGGTATCGACCCAATTGCAATGGCATGGCCACATGAGTTTAAAGGGATGAAAAAATTGTTTGTTTTTTTTTTTTTTTAATAATCTGGTCACTAGGTATTTTTCTCAGTATCCTGATTTTCTGCCATATCCCGAAGGCCCGTGTAACATTAATTACTGATAGTGAATTAGCTTTGTGCAAAACTAGGGAGGTGTGTTTGTGTGAATTAGCAAAGTAATGCACTAACACCCTGGGCACATTCGGTTCATTTCTTATGCTAAATGATATCAGGATTAGCTTTGACGCCCCCCTACCCTCCTGAATTGGATTAGGTGGTGTGCGATTGTAATTTTACATAACTGAATTTTCAGTTGTATTTCACTATTCACTCACTTCCAAACCACACGTATGTAATGTTAACTGGTGACTCTGAATTTGCTCATGAGTTGGGTGTGTGTATATGTCGCATGATAAATTGCTATGCCAGTGAGGACTGATTCCTGCCTTGTGTCCAGGGCTATTGCCATAGACTCTGACTTCTAGTGACCCTTTCGTGGAAAAGCACCTTGATAAAAATGAATTAATTGTGTGTTGTAAAAGAAAGCACAAATAAACCCGTGAGGAGTTGAGGTCCCATGTGAGAAAGCGCCATTTAATAGCAGGATTGCATTTTAATGAATTAAAACCGCAGGACAACAATAATGTAGTTTTCAGCAAGTATTCAGCACTGGCAGAGATCATCAGACAATAGACAACAGAATAATCATCTGTGGCAAGGTTTGCAGTCTGGTGATTGGATGAAGTGGTCAGATGGGAGGAGGTTTCCTAAGGTCACAGGAATTCTTATGGGTCAGCTGCTTTTTGACTGTACTTAGCAAAAGGTTATGTTACTGCAAAAAGTATCCCCTGGTGTCTAATTTAAATCGGCACTGTAAAAGTGACAGAATAGTCACGTTGGGCACTGTAAACAGACAAACTGATAGGTGAGTCCATGGCAATGCAATGCCACTGCCGCCCTTTGACCAGTCATGTGTTTCTAAGATTAGTCTTTCCCCAGTTGGGCTTTCACTGGGTCCTCTGGTTTCTTCAGAACTGATCATCTTACATTGAAAAAGTTGTACCTGGAGCAGGCTCTGGTTCCTCATAGTTATGGTCATGATGAGCAGGAATTCAAATGGAGAGCTTGATGAATGAATTCCCTGCATGCTTACAGTTGTCACGGACAGTGGCCACTAAACGCTTTAATTTATTAGGTAGCTGATCTATTTTGAATTATGTAAGGTTAACAAAAAATTACTGTTCACTAAAATGGTTACACTGAGTTGATCAATTTGTGTTTTTGGGTTTTAACTAATCTTTACTGGTAGACAAACTACTATTGTTAATTGAACTAAGTGGCTTAATGGCTTTATTTACACTCTATAATGCCTGTTTGTATATATGATATACATATTTTATACTTATTGTGTATATTTATGTATGTGTGTGTAAGCCCACATGTACGCACTTATATATGCATTCCTTAAAAACGGCACAAGTATAACAGCTTTTCTTTTTTTTTGCTTTTAACCCTTTTATGTTGTTTGTCTTGTCTCATGTTTGCAACTTATTTAAGATGCAATGAATTTATCACTTCTGTGAGCTTTTTGTTGCTTGTCAAAATGTTCCTCTTAATTGTTTTCAGAAGATTTTTTTCCTTTTTAATAAATAACTAATAATGGAGCTGCTTGTTGTGCCATTCACTTCTGTGGACTATTTTAATGAATCTCATCAGGAGTGGTAATTTAGTACACTAAATAAAATGCTGGGAGCTCCTAGTAAAACATACGCTAGCGGGGGCTTCAACCTATTTTAACATTTCAATTGGCAGAGGACATAAACGAACTCCCTAAATATAAGAAGGAAATACATTTTTATGCAATCTTTTTGTTCGCCCCACTGAATTAAAGCTGAAAGTCTGCACTTCAACTGCATCTGAGTTGTTTCATTTAAAATTCATTGTGGTAATGTACAGAACCAAAATTAGAAAAAAGTTGTCTCTGTCCAAATATTTATGGACCTAACTGTATATCATCAATTAATGAAGTAGTTGGAATTGGTAAAGTATAGAGTTTCTAACCCTATGAACTGTGAGGAAATTAAACAACAAATTAAAATGTACATTAAGTGATGTTCAGCTAGATTAGAATTGAGTTGTGTTGTGTTCCATACAGGAGACTAGTTATGGACTAAAGGAGCTTTGCTTTGAAATCTTGAAATTGAAATTTTCTCTTGTTAGTTACTGTAATGACATGGGTTACTTTTTTAGATTTCATATTGCGTTTTGTTATTTTATGGCTTTTGACCTCGGCTTATTTACTTGACTAAATTTATTCTCTCTCCGTCTCCTGGTCAGGTCAGTCAGGTTAGGGAGCATGTACTAGTACAGTGCGTTGCCGCAACCACTACACAACAAAACAGCTTAGGATCCTGGCTGGCAACCCCCCTAAGCAGACACGTGGTTCAGTCCCACCCTCCGGAAATGACCATCTACCTGCCGCAGCCAGGTGTTACGTGGGTGTCCCTTTGGCCTCATTCAGCCGGTCGGGTCCTCAATAATGAGGATCCAACGACCCGGATCACCTTCAGGGAACCTTGTCACACGGCCGTAGTGCTGTAACTGACGCTCCCTCACAATGTAGGTAGTGTGCCTCATTCGGGACTCCATAAGCAACTGGTCGTTCAACACAAAGTCAAACCAGTGGCACTCAAGGATTCTCCGAAGAGACACATTATGGACTAAAGGAGCTCTGCCTTGAAATCGGATACATTCTAGCAGGCATTTTCACTTGTTAGTTACTGTAATAATGTAATGTTTCATGTATGTAATGATTTTTATAACATCAGTTACTTTTTTGTTTTCGACTTACATTATGTTCTTCATATTTTCCTGGTGGTGCCTTTGTCCCATTGTGGCTCCTGTTTTGCCTGTAGCATTAAGTCTGCCTCTTTTTTTGACATTACTTTTCTCTTAAAGAATATTTTCACAGCGATGATACTTCAACTGGGGCTATTGTTAAATATTTATTCATTATTATACAAGTAGTATGTTTTAAATGTTTTGCTGTCATTAACCTCAATGACTTCTGAAGGAGTTTGTCTCACTTTTTAATTTCAAATATGCAGTGACTCATTGAAACCATCAGTGTCAGTCATAAACTGCAACTGTTTTTCCTCCCACTCAGTTCTTTTTAGTTCTTGTGTATATATTCCGACAAGCTTTAATTCCCTTCATCCTGTGCTCTAACATGTGCAGGGCAGCAAAAGTACAATTGTCACTGCAGTCATTTTTCAATCCTCCATGTGGAGAAGTGCATCGATATATCCCGTGCTTACATTTGCTGTTGAGGTCTGTAACTCCTGCAGTCAGTGTGAAAGTGCAGTGAGGGGCTTGTGACGGAGGTAATACAATTGGGTCTCACCTTGTGGTACTAACAGCGTTTGGGGAGGTAAGCTGAAAAGACTTATGTGTGTAAACAGCATAGCGGCCTGTCAACTAGGAAAGCATAAGGGAAGCAGTAAATAGAAATAAGGCTGGAAGAAATAAGAGGGGGAAAAGGCCAAAAGAAGCCAAAAATTATAAACATAACAGTTTAGTTGTCTTCATCCCCCACTCCATTACATTGTCACTAATAGTTACGTGTGATTAACCCAGTTCTTCATTTTTAAAACAATCATAACTGTGGAAATGTAGATGCCTCAAGGGTGATTTTTAAAAATAATATTTATACAACATTGCATTCCGACATCTAACAAAGCTCATATTTTGAAAATGTCAAATATTTTCAACAGATAGCATTACGGTGTTCACTGAGATAGCTTAGCAGATAAATCCTTCTAGTGTTTCAAAGAATGCCTCCCTTCCACCAATTCCCAGAGTGAATATAAACGCCAAGGGCGTCTTTTCTTCGAGTAAAGGTGACTAAGTTTATAATGATGTGACATGAAATTCAGCAAAAAGTGAGAGGCAGTGAGTCTCTAAGTTTAACTTGATAGAAAAAGATATCAAAGCTTGAAAGCTACAAACATCCTAGAACAATAATCACGTAGCCTGAGAAAAATTAAATAATTATCTTTGAATCTCATATGTAAAGGAGTTTGTGATGCTAAAGTTGAAAAATTATAAGTAACTTTGAATAGGAGCAATGCATATTATGAAAACAAAAATACTTTATAATCAAAATATTTCAGATCTCAAGATTACAAAAACAGAATGCACAAAATAATTAATAAAAGTTGTAATTTACATTTTTAATAAATAAGAATATGACATGGTGGCATGTTGGATCTAGAATCCTGGATCAGTAGTCCACCTTGGGCACTGTTCACATGAAGTTCACGTGTTGTATGTATTTATTTTCTGTCTCTCTGGGCACTTCAGTTTATCTCACACATCACAATGATGTACATACTGTATTAGGTTAACCGGTTGTTCTAAGTTGTTCTGGTCTGTGTTAATACTTGACTTGAAGCTGTGCAGAATAGATAGATAGAATAGAGCAACTAGGTGCATCCCGGACTTTGGGACATGTCCTACTTTGACAGACTCAGAGAATTCAACCTGTTTAGTCTCGAGCAGAGGTGACTGCATGGAGACCTAATCCAGGTATTTAAAATCCTCAAAGGCATTGATAAAGTAGCTTCCATGAACCACTTACCTTTGCTTATCACTGCTGAACTCAACATGCAGCCTTTGTGGCAGAACATTCCAACTTTCTCCAAAACAACTTCATTGATGACATCTAAATATACGGCTTATGCATTAGCATACTACACTCACACAGTTTCTATAAAAGACTGCATGCATATAGTCCTTCATATCTATTATCAAGAAGCCATCATTGGATTGACCTTCTCCCAATACCACAACCACACACACTGTATGGCCATGCACCCACCCCCTTTCCCATAGCAATATTAATCACCATGCTCTCTCCTGCATTTATCTTGAGGTCTTTCACTTCCAAACCAGCGTTTAATTTCAGTTACTTTTCCTAAAATTGGGCTTCATTTTTTGCCATCATAACAAGATGATTGGTACACATGCACCTCTATGGATCCTACCTCCATCGCTATCATAAAATGCGATTGCCTCATAACTGATCCCTGGTGCAGCCTCAAAACTTTCATTACTCGCATCTGCTGCCCTGACCATGGCTCATACTCCCTCATACACTGACATCACTGCAGACACTTCATCTACACCTAGCTTTCTCAAATCCCACTTCAATTGCTTGTGTTACCAATGTTTCAGCAAATGTGCTTTTCACACTCTCTTCCACTCTTCTGCACCATCAGGCTCAGTACATACTTCCCCTTACTTTGACGGATACAATTACTAAACTTAAAAAAAGTGAGTACAATTGCCAAGGGACCAAATGTAAAGGAAGAAGAAAAGAGATTCTGGAACTAATCCTTGAAAGCTTTTTTTCTTCCTTCCTGCATCCACCAGGTATGTGTCTGTTACTTTGTGGAATTGCAGTGCTTCAATTTGTTGTTAATGTGTGTTTCAGTACACTGTTTTCATGTTTTATTGGATTCTTGCATTATTTTATTTATGATAATAATTTTATTGTCATTACATAATGCCATTTTGTTTTTTTATTGTTTTGATATGGTGACACTTTAGCTCCTGACCACTGTAATAAGGAATAAGGTAGAGGAAGAAAAAGGTTTGGGGATGGCCACCCCATATTCTGAAAAAGAGGCAGCAAATAAAGAAAACACGTCTTTACAAGCAGAGCTCAAAATGGACCTGACTAACAATGGAGTTTCTGTCATATACAGTGTATATTGCACAAGCATGAAGAGGTGGGTCAGGGCAACCGGAGAAAGGAAGTGATCTCTCTAGGCAGGAACCAATCCTGGGCAGGGTGCCAACCCACCGCAGGTAATCAATACATGGAACCACTAAATAATAATGCATTAAGGGTTTAAGAAGCTAATAGTCATGGAATAAATATTCATAGTCTTGGAGAGTTCCAAACAATATTTATAGACAGTAATGAACTCCACTTGTTCACGAAAGGCTGATAAAATTAATAATCGGGATACTATCAAGTAGAGAAATTCACTAAGAGAAGCCAGCAACACAATGATACTGCACAATTTGAGGTAAATGATTAGACATAATATTCAATTTGAAACTATATATTGGCAAAATACATTTTCAACAAGTTAATTCAAAATGTAATTGATCTTTGACATTTTTTGCAAGGGTAAAATATCTGCAGTTTCAACAAAAGATCAGCAATAACCAAGTTCATAGTAAATGGTGGAAAATCAGTAATCCAATTAACTGTTTAATAAGACCAGAGACATTACGAGTAAATGATAGTGTCAAAAATCAATTGGTGTCCAGTAAATTTGTTAGACCAGCAGCGCAGGCACTCAGATGCTGTCTAATATTATATCTTGAATCTTGGATGATCTCTAAAAGTAGTGTTTAATTATGAACATGAGGAGTGCATAAGTTAGCTCTGTTGCCACAAAATGGCAGAGTTCAGATCTTGACCCAGTCGACACACTGTCTCTGTAGAGTTTACATTTTATTTTTCTGCTCCATCCTAAAGATGTGCATGTTAGGTACATATTTTATTTTAAATTGGCCCATTATTTTTGAATTGATGATCAAATAAGATCATCCAAAAAAAAAAAAAAAAAAAAAGGGTGCTTCATTTTGCACATCACCTCCTTCTTGTTAGCAAAAAGTCGTTAGTCTTTAGGCTCATTTAACGTAATACTCGTATAATAAAAATATAAGAAAACTGATTCTGACATGTCCTGAAGGATTAATTAACTTGGAATTCTTATGAATGAGGCTACAATCAAACCATTAAGAGAAAGAGAATCCTTCATTGCATTTTAATACTAGACCTACATAATATGAAACGAGATAGGAGTAGCCTACTATACTGTATTTTTTTTTATTTTTTTTTTT
>JANRMT010062813.1:105540158-105560383 GCA_026402145.1 Polypterus bichir lapradei | reverse complement strand
TTTAAAAGTGATTCAGCACAGATTTTAAGAACCCTTGACAAGCAGCCAAGTTTCCTTTAAAGTTTTATGGAGCAAGAATCTTACCTTCATTTACAGCCAGTGAACTGATTTCCGGCAGATGCTTTGGCTTACAGTGGAGAATTGTTTCAGCCTCGCCTGCTGAAATGGTATTTATGCAGTAGCATTTCTTAACCGTAATGCAGAAATAATTCAGTGTTGATTAGGATGATTCATGCTAGTTTCCTGCTTTCCATGCACTGTGTTCCCATGTGTTGTAATTCTATGTCTGATAAATCTATTTTCTTTTGGCTAAATATCATAAAAATCATGTTAATCTGTACACCTCCTCAGTTCATATTCTTCATCAAATCTCTAGCTGATACAACACATTTAAAAGTATGAACCATCACAAGAGGGCGGCTCGGTGGCGCATTGGGTAGTGCTGGTGCCTTGCAGTAAGGAGACCTGGGTTCACCTCCTAGGTCCTCCCTGCGTGGAGTTTGCATGTTCTCCCCGTGTCTGCGTGGGTTTCCTCCCACAGTCCAAAGACATGCAGGTTAGGTGCATTGGCGATCCTAAATTGCCCCTAGTGTGTGCTTGTTGTGTGTGTGTGTGTGTGTGCCCTGCGGTGGATTGGCGCCCTGCCCGGGATTTGTTCCTACCTTGCGCCCTGTGTTGGCTCCAGCAGACCCCTGTGGCCCTGTGTTTGGATATAGCGGGTTAGATAACGACTGACTGACTGATCATCACAAGATGCTTTTACATAGGATACACGATTCCAATAAATTATTGAATACAGTAGTACCAATACTGTACAAACTGGTATGAAATGAACAATGTCTCATTTTTTAGATCAACAGTCTTCATTTTATATTGCCTTACAAGGTTCACAAGATTGCCATAAATATGAATATCTAGGTATTGTATACAGTTTCTCACCAGCAACCAAGGAAAAGAATTCCCAGGGACAGGATAAACAAGGCTGAATGAAAACTTGCCAAGAGGGTGCCCAGTGGTGTTTTGCAACATTAAGCAATATAGTGTGAGACTGTCTAAGCTGTTTTCAGTTCATTTTATTGTCACTATATCTAAGTAAAGTACAGTGAAATGTATTGGCGGCTTGTCTAGTGGATGCAGGTAAGATTGAACATTTAGGGAACAATAGAGGGAACCTAACCCAGCAATCATAGGGTACAAGGCAGGGACAATCCGTGGGCAAGGCACCAGTCCATCACAGGGTGACAATACAACAACATGAAGAAACAAACAGAATAACATTAGGGAAAAGTAAATATAGAACAACAAGGTTACCAAATATATATTTACCAAACCTAGCTACAGAGTAGTAAATATGACCAAACTTCCTGGGATAATTACTAAGGTTGATAAATTTGGAGATTTTCAGCAGCAGTCAAGTTCATCTGATATTCACTAGGCCGCTGTGGTGTGTGTTTGAATAAGTTTCTCGCTTGTAAGCTTAACTTTTCTGAGCAGTCAGTCATAATAACTAATACCATAAATGTTTTTATACACTAGCATTCAAATGTTTGGAATAATCCAGAAATATGAATGTTTTTGATAGAGATTTTAAAATATAGCCAAGATATTGCAAATGGCAATTACTACTTAAAATACAAATATGTCTGCAAATTCCAGTTTTTAGCAGACAATACTTCAGTGTTCAAACGGTAAATCCTCTTAGCTCATCCTTAATTAATCATGTTTGAATACTAATTAGTTACTAGAGAAACCTTTGTAATTGTGTTAGCACAGATGAAACCTGTTGTTCTGTTCAATAAAGCAAGTAAATTGTCTTTCCCTTGGGTTGTAAGATATTGTAATTCCTACAGTTCAATTGTTGTTTAAAAAATGGCCAATTGCTGAACAGCCTTCTCAAGAAACATGTCAGTCTAGTGTTGTTTTGTGAAATGAAGGCTATCGTATGTGACAGAAAGTGAAGATTTCACTGAAAGGTGTCTGCTGCTATCTTGAGAGAAGAGGGCATACTGGATTCTAACCAAGACAGAAAAACAAGCAGGAAAGGTCAACGTCACAACTGCACAGGAAGATAAACCTATCAGTCTGGACTTTGGGAAGCAGACACCGTCGTCTGCAGCAGGGAAAAGACAACTCTGGGATGCCGGCCTTGGAGAAAGAATTTAAAATAAAAGCCGTATCTGAAACTGGCAAATAAAGAGAAAAGGTTAAAATGGGCAAGTGAACACAGACATTCAGTGGTGAATTCCTGTCTGATTCAAAATTTTTGCACAACTCAAGCTTTTCTTTTTTTATATTTGCTAATTTCAGATACGTAAAATGTGCCTCTAAGGACAGCATCCCGGAATCGTCTTTTTCACTGCAGCAGGCCAATGTTAACACGATTAGTACTTACAACAACTCCTCAGAAGTAAGACAAGGTGCTGCTCAGGCTGCCAAATCATGTAGGCCAGCGTTTCTCAACCTTTAAGTATTTACGACCCGAGTTTTCATAACCGTTTTAATCGCACCCCCCTAACGTTGTTTTGAAAGGAGCCCATTAATACCAATTTGTCCTTTTTTAATTAATGATATATCATAGATGCATATTTTATCATACCTACTTAACTTTTATTGACATTTATCTAACTCTGTGTTTATTTTTCTAGTATCAGAATGTAGTTTAAGTTAATTTGTTTTGGTTTCAATAGATGTATTTTTCATATTTTCGATTCTTGTTTTCTTTTTTCACATCTTCACACCCCCCTTTTTGTTACTTTGCGCCCCCCTAGGCGGGCCCACCCCACAGACTGAGAACCACTGATGTAGGCTACAGTATTAGTCTACTATAGACATTATGTTGCACAAACAAGTGACCGACGACAATCTTGAATCGAAACCAGTCAGATATGTTACTGACAGAGCAGCTAGTTTAGCAGGACTGATTTTTCTCTGTCTAAGCACAATAGTGTACATTTGAAATGTGTTTTTTCTCTGTCTGAGGGCTGTATTTTTTCAGATGGAGAGATTCTTCCATCTTGCCAATGCATGCATTGACACAGGCATGAGCTTCACAAACGCAGCACATCTGATTGCTCAGATGTTGTATCTGTAGTGAGCAAAAAGGATAGATGAACCAATACACGGTTACAACAATGTGGACATGTAATATCTACATAACTTACTCGATTGAGGAATTAGTCCTGCATTAAATATGAGAAAGGTGAAAAAAGAAAGTTGGAACACCTAGTGTATATTAGGCTTGATATATGGGACTGTCCGGACATATACAGGGCTGGTCAATGAGGGATTTTGTCAGAAAGTGGTGGTGTGTTCATGTTCTGAGTTTCATGGTTTGTTTCTGAAGTGTACATTTCTACATGATTTATTACTCTCATTTTTTGGCATCAGTTGTTTTGTGCTGTTTTGTTTTGTTCACTCTTCTTATTCTTTACCGTCAGGCTGCTTTGTTATAGCCTTGCATATTAAAGCCAAACTACACCTGCACAACTAAAGCAGACGGAGGAAAGAAATAAAGACTGTGGCTTTCTTTTCACATTGGATGAACAGTGAATCTCTGGTGAAGTCCTTATGCCTCAGGCTTCAAACAATCACATAAGTACTTAAGAGCAAACTTTCGATGTGCGTTTTCAAAACCATTGGTCTCTCTAGTATAATTGTCTTAAGTGGACTACTTAAAATTAAGAAAAAAAGTTTCTCCACGTATTCATCCATCCATTCATTTTATAACCCATTACCCAGTTCAGCAATGTAGGGGTCCAGTACTTTTTCCAGCAGAACTGGGCAAAATGGAAGACCTAATTTTAAACAGAGAAGCAGCCCATAATAGGGCACACTGACATACACACAAACTCACAATCACACTGTATGTATAGCTCGGGTATCCCGAGAAAGCCCACACATGCAGATTCCACACTGAGATTAGAACGATAGAGTCTTTATTTTGTAGTAATAAAAAAATGAGCAAGCCCCTATATTAAAGATTTTTTTAAATTTAAATGCTAGTTTTTAATTTACAAAGCCTCTTACCAAGCATTGCACTCTGCACCAAGCAGTGCTGCTCCATGTCGCACATGGATTTCACAAAGTGATTTTAGGGCATGCGGTGGGCTGGCGCCCTGCTAGGGGTTTGTTTCCTGCCTTGCGTCCTGTGTTGGCTGTGATTGGCTCCAGCAGACCCCCCCGTGACCCTGTAGTTAGGATATAGCGGGTTGGATAATGAATGAATGGATGAATTTTAGGGCATTCTCAGAACTTACATCTCAGCACATACTATTATGTACTTTGAGATATAATATTATTGTACCATACAAATGATTTAAATGTGAATGAATACCGGTGACTGTGACAAACAGTAATTAAGTGAAACACTGGTATTGAGGGTGGCCTGGTGGTGCAGTGGGAGTGCTACTGCCTCACAGTAAGGAGACCAGGGTTCACATCCCAGGTCCCTCCTGCGTGGAGTTTGCATGTTCTCCCTGGGTCTGAGTCATGCAGGTTAGGCAAATTGGTAAATTAAGGTGTGTGACTGTGGTGTGTTTGCCCTGTGACGGACTGGTACCCTGTCCAGGGTCTGTTCCTGCCTTGTGCCCTTTGCTGGCTAGGATAGGCTCCATGCAGCCCTGTTCAGAATTAAGTGTGTTAGAAAATGAGTGATTGACTGTTATTGAATTCCAATCTGTAACATTAAAATAACTGTAATTGATTTTTGCTTTCCTAATTTTTAATTTTAAACCTATTTTTTTGGAACATGTGTCTTTGCGTAAGCAACGTATCAGCATACTTAATGAGAGTGTAGATTGCCAAACGGTTGCAGGGGGGTACAGATAGCATCAAGCTGTCATTGAACATGAGAAGAACTGATTGTGTCTGGGTGGCATCACTAGCTTGGTAGTCCCTGGCAGCCCTGGAAGGAAGTCTGTCATACTGCCCTGAAATGCTCGATTGCAGCCAGTCCAGAACACTGTGTCCCTAAATAAGCCAGGCCCTGAAGCCTTGGCAAATTAAGATCACAACTCTACCACGATTGTAGAAACTGTGTTGGTCGCCAGCCACTTTCAACACAGGGCCCCTTTGGGACTATGTTAAGATGTAGAAAAATCTGATCCTCAATAAAAGGCCAAAGATAGGATTTACAACTGAGAGAATTTGTGATTGCTTCCTTACATTCACATGATACTGGGAAAGAAAGTGAACTGTTTGAAATGCAAGGACAATGTTGCATTAATGCATTACTGTATGTTACTAGTTTTCTTCCAGCACATACTGTGTGCTGCCATTCCACATACAGCAAGTTCTTCTCCTTCTAACTGCTGTATTCTTACTGTTTGCCAATAGGAGGAGACAATTCATAAGAGCTACAAAACAGAGAGTTAGCCGAGCTGTAAGCCGAAGACAGAGCAGCTGGCGTTTCTGTTTAAAATGGGAATGTTTACTTTCTGTTACTTTACAGTTTCACAGTACTAGATTATTAAATGTACTGTTTGCAGTACAATTTAAGTTGTGTTTCAAAGAAAGAAACTGTCATTATTAATTTGCTTTACCAATTCTTTCTCTGCTATAAAAGCTTCTGATATTGCAGTGGCTTTAACAGTACAAGGTTTGCTTTATGACTCCATCAAGTGGTTACTTCTGTTTTGTACCTCAAGTCACTCGGCTAGGCTCCGGACACCTGTGACCCGAAACTGGAAGAAATGGGTCTGAAAACAGACACATGGACTTTTGCTTTATATTTAATTCTATTTACTACAAATACACATGTAATATATATATCCACACTTTAAATCAAACTATGCTTCAAAAGTATATGTCTTAATTTTGTTCAGCAGTGCAAAGTAAGCAAAATTAAGTGGTGCATGAAATTGTTCACCATTTCTTGCTGAGTGGGTATGTAAATAGCATATTTCAGTAAAAGAAAATCTCTGAAAACCAAAACACTTCTACTGCATAATGTGCCTGTTTCGGGAAACTTGGGAGTGTAAGTCTTTACGTGGAAAGACAAGTCCCTGGAAGAATGCAAGTCCTTGAGTCCACGCGTTAAAAGAAATATATATTACTTTTATTTTGAAAACTGTATGGAGTCAACTTAAAACAAACATTTATTAAAAAGATGGATGGCATTGCCCAAACATTTTTTCTAGAAGATTGAAAGTGTACTTATTAATGATAAGTTATACATTATCAATAACTCGTTCTGTAAGAGCAGTTTAGAATTAATATCTTGGTTTACAAAACCACAGATATTTAATGAAGCTGCATTTCTATTTGAAGCTCTTTCACCTTTCAGGCTTCACGTAAACACCCCAGAGTGTGTGTATGCAACGCTTTCATAAAAAGATTCCCCTACAGCAAATATCAAAATGCATTTTCAGAGTTAACCACATGTATTATGTTCATCCATCCATTATCCAACCCACTATATCCTAACTACAGGGTCACTTAGGTCTGCTGGAGCCAATCCCAGCCAACACAGGGCAAAAGGCAGGAAACAAACCCCGGGCAGGGTGCGCACACACACACACACACACACACACACACACACACACACTAGGGACAATTTAGAATCACCAATGCACCTAAACTGCATGTCTTTGTATTATGTTCATAAGAAAAGTTATTACTGTGTGCTCTTTATTTTGATGACTTCTACCTTCAAACTTTAAGATATCATATTATGCAGTATATATTATAGATATATACCGTATACATATATATATTCATGGCATTCGTAGTCTGAATCACAATCTGATTGTATGGGTGGTTACCTACCCGGTAACACTTGTGGTTGGTCTGCAAGTCGGCAAACATCCGCCACGGGGCCCTCTTCAGTTGCGATTTAATGTTTCTTGTTTCATCACAATGTGTAAAAACTGACTGATAAACTATTACATTTTATAAAAGGCTTCTTAACTTAATTTGAAAATTAATTAATTTAAATTAATTTATTTCCACCTCAAATATTTGACTCAAAATTCAGATACCATATTCTTTGACTCAGTTTTGCTGTTCTAAGTCTGCAAATATTGAAAACATTAAAGAAGCACTGGTAGCCCATCCTCAACTGCAGCCAGAGTTTAGTGTAAGACTTCAGTAATTACTTCAGCTCATCTCTCATAAGGACGTTAATGTCGCAATATTGATATGAATGATGTGATTTCATAGTTATTTTGATAAACAAAGTTAACAGTAATGCTTAGGTGTCCAGTTCACAGAAGTATGGTGTCACAGACAATGTGTGGGATGATTATGAGTTGAATATATTTCAGTTTCTGTGGTGGGTTGGTGCCGTGCCCAGGGTTTGTTTCCTGCCTTGTGCCCTGTGTTGGCTGGGATTGGCTCCAGCAGACCCTCGTGACCCTGTAGTTAGGATATAGCGGTTTGGATAATGGATGGATATATTTCAGTTTAATTTAAGCACATAAATGGCACTAAAGTAGTTAGGACTGCTTTCCCATTAACTGTTGGAGTCTGCCATGAATCCAGTGCTGCCAGGGTAGGAGCAGTTTCAATTGTGCAGCATGTGTGTAAAAGTTCATTAAAGATTGATTTATGTATAATACCATAAAAACTATGGTATTTGCCACCCTGCCAATCATTGTACGTTTTTCGCAATGAGTGCTACCAGAGCATAAATAAAAATATTATATTACAGAAACACATCATGAGTGAGCAAATTACACAAACATATAATACTTATTTACTGTTTTTAATTTAGAAAGGTATGCAATACCAATGCCTGTGTGAAAAAGTAATTGCACCCCATTTCTTGCTAACTTGTTACACAAACAAGTATGTCGACATTCTACTGAACAGTCATCTTATAGAGAGCAGAATTCATCATTCTTTCAATAAAGTCATCTAGTCCCTTAAACTGTGACACTACTGCTACTATGTGTGACCATTAGTATGAAGATCTTAATTTCGAATCCTGGTTTAGCTTCAGAAATAACTAAGTTTAAATAGGTCAAGGAAACTCCCCCATCTGATCAATAGGTCTTAGATGCAGACCTATTGAGGAGCATCCAGCTGGACTCTGGTGAACCCAAGGCAAACACTCATGGTTTTCTTAGGGTGTAGTGGCTTCTGAACTGATTATCACATTCTCAACACTTTACTAGCTGTGATTTTTTTTTAATTGATAAGATTAAAATGTGTTTTTTTTTATATCCGTAAGGTACAGTAAGTATCTCTACTAATGTAACTGATAGAACTGATCCATTTATAAAACATTTGCAAATAACACAACATTTTCAATGCCCCATTAGACAATTTAGAGTCATGGGGGACCAGAGTATATCTCAGTAGCACTGTTCATAAGGGAGGAATCAGCATTTTAAAGGGCAAGTCCATCACTTGCTCACTCACATGTGCTCTTACAAGGAGATACCCAATCTAATCTGTATGCTAATCATAGGGATGTGTTGATATCCAGAAGAAAATACACACAGGCACAATGCCTGCATAGACAATATCCAGCTGTGGGATTCAAACCCAGGACACAGGATCTTTGAGGCCATAGCACCACCATCACTACAGATCGATATGTCACCCTGTTTTACAAATAATAACATAAAGTATAACAAACACTGACCTTAGTCAAAAGATGAACACTCACAAGTCTCTAGATGCTGTTGTATGGTTTTGTTTGCTTTTGTTGCCTCATGGAAACTTTCATGCCTTGGACAAGGAAAGATTTGTGCAGTGTCGCCACTATGGGGAAGGACAAATAACTTCTTCATAAAGACAATATGGCTCCAGCTGCAGGTTGTTAAAAATGGGTTTGTGAACTTTTCTTGACTGATGAACAACAACAGCAAGATGAATCCAGAGATTTTAGTTAAGTCCTTTCACTCATGGCCTGATGAGTTTTTCAAAGATGTGTGTTGACACCTTAACCCTGATGGTAAGGCCTAAACGTCCTCCGATTTATATTGGGCAGGCCTAATCTTTAACTAAACTACAGGTAGCTGACATTAATTATGCCTTTAATTCAGTTGCGCTCACTTGGTTTTGCACCTGAAGATTACATGCATACCAAAGATTTCTAATTATTTTTTTTTTCTCTTATGATCGCTTCTATATTCTTTTATGACTCCAACCACATTTGCTAAGAAGAAAATGCAATAATACAGGATATTAAAAGTGCTGTAACAGTCAATGTAATATTATAGCTTTTGAGAGGATAAAGTTACAGGCCACTGTTTTAAAGTTCATGGAAAGCCCTGTTAATTCAGGAATCCAGAAATTCACAGGTGCACTTTGGACCCTTTGATAGCCACGATTTTTATAAAAGAGAAGAATTTAACAGGATATTCTTATATCCATTATTTATCATTTGTCTGTAAAGCTACAATACAACTACTTGATAGAAGTGCAAAATTTCAAAGAATAAGAACTACTTAAAATAGCCACTGGACCCTGACTGTGTTCAGTTTAACATAAACACATGCAGGATCCAAATATCTGGTAGAGCACAACATGGAGGTGATGCACTGTGAGTAAACAGACACTGTTTGTCAGATGGCTCTCATCAGCTAAAATTATATCGTTGTACATCCATAAAGGTTCATAGGGTAAGCGCATTGGTAATTATTTATAAATAAACCAATGACTTAATGTCAATAACCATTTTGTTTTAGAAAATATATTAGTTAATGCAGCATTCGCAGCAAGTTCCCAAGCACCAACCCAATACTAGGCTTTTGAGAAGTAGCAATAATCCTTCTATTTTGTAATGTTTAGGACAGAAAAAAATATATGATGGATTTATAATTTCTCTGTCTGTTTTGAACATATATCTATACATATATATATATATATATATATATATATATATATATAAAAATAAATATATATATACATCAAGAAAAACATTACTCCCCATTTAGTTAAAAAGCAGATATTTGGCAGGGTGGTACATCTAGGCCACTAGGTGTTTGCTAAGAAAGGACATTTTGATATATCAATATATAGGGGAAATCCCCCTGACTACAATATTAAAACTAAATATACCAAAATCTCTAAAAGGCTTTGATGGCTTTGACTGAAACTTGTGTTACATTACAGAAAAAGGAAAATTAGCTGACCCTTGTTTTTTTTATTTGTCTATATTTGTCCATAATAATACTCCAGCGAGTACATTATGCTAATGTGCGGTGCAGTGTGTAAACACAGTTTGAAATTGTTTATTTTTATAGTCTATCATCATATGAATATGAATTAGGATGTATTAGGTTCGGAAATTCTACATCAAATTGTCCAATTTGAAGTGAGACAGTAAGCACGACACCAAGTTTTCTGATACAACACATATGGCGACAATTATGATGATGTTGTAATGTATATGAGTGATATGCAAAAATCACACAACCATTTGTGAATTGTTAACTGCATCAAAATTTTTAAATGTGTATTTGAAGTGCACAGAAATGCCGTACTATTTGATAAATTTTGAGTAAATGGTCAGCCATTTAAAAGATTGTGCTTCACAGAAGCTTTATGTGGAGATAATTTTGATGCTTATGAACCTATTACTACTATTGATCTTTCTTAAATTCAAAATTGGTTATACCAATCATTGCAAGTATGTTTTCTTGCTTACTTAATGTGATTGAATTACCTCTAAACTACACTAATAAAGCAGGAAAATGTAAGCTCCATACTAGATATACAGACAACATCAGACAAAAGCAATTTAAAAAATCTGCGGCTAAATTTGCCCAAAAAAATCTCAAGAGCAAAAGACCTGTCGTAGCTAAATATGGTCAAAGCCCTCCAGAGGTGAACAGAGCTCAATCATTCATTGTCCGACGCTTATCTGAAACCAGGTTGCGGGGGCAACAGTCTTAGCAGTGAGGCCCAAATGTCTCTTTCACCAGCTACACTTGCCATCTCATACTGTAGGATCTCAAAGCATTCCTAAGCCTTCTGGGAGATATAATCCTCCGAGCAAACCTTCCCCGGGGTCTCCACTCAGATGGCCGTGCTTATAAGACCTCCACGGCGAAGCATGAAAGAAACATCCATATCAGATGCCCAAACCACCTCAATTAGCTCCTCTCAATGCAGAAGGTCAGTGGCTCTACAGACATTCCCAATCCACCTTCATCACTCACTTGGGCTTCCCAGGTCTGTTCAGGGGCTTCCCCCACCATCTGACCCAACTCTCCACCAAACAGTGATCAGTTGACAGTTCTGCCTCTCTTTCACCCGAGTGTCCAGAACATACAATTGCAAATCTGATGATACGATTATGAAATCGATTATAGATCTGTGGACGAAGGTCCTCTGGTACCAAGTATACTTATGAACCACCTTATATTTGAACATGGTGCTTGTTATGGACAAACCCTGCTTAGCACAGACATCCAATAACAAAACACTGCTCGGGTTTAGATAAGGGAGGCCACTCTTCCCAGTCACACCTTTCCAGGTGTCTCCATCATTACCTATATCACAGCTATTGAGTCTCCAGCTGGAAGCCCTTCCAAGACCCCCTTCCAGGTACTCCAAGAAGGCCTGGTACTTCGAACTGACATTTGGTGCATAGGCGCATATGGCAGTCAAGAGTCCTCCCCTCTGCATTCTTCAGCCGCACAGAGGCAATCCTCTCGCTCTCCAGGACAAACTCCAACCAGGCAGGGGCTCAGTAAGAAGCCCACTCCTATCCAATACCCATCCCCTGGGTAACTCATAAGTAAAGGAGAGTTCAACCTCTTTAGAGGGGTTTGGTTCCAGAACCATGCGAGTGGGTGGATGTGAGCCCAACTACATCTAGTCAATAATGTACCTCCTCACCCATCAACTCCATCTCCATCCCCCCCAAGAGAGGTGACATTCTGCTTACCAATATTCAGTTTGTGTGTCTGAGTTCACATATTCATTATGAATTTAATAAAGGAATTCTTATAGGGTCCATGAATGTTAAATATCCATATTTTTGTGCATTAAAATGAGCTGACGAACCACCTGGAATATAATACAAAAGTGGAAAATTCTAATTATAACTTTCTGAGGCCTGGGCCTATTAAAAATTTAGCATTTGGTTTACCTCCAGACTCAGTGCTTTAAGAAAATATAATAATGTGTTTCAAATCACATAATTTCGTAGAAAAAGAATAACTGAAGACAATTTCATGTCAAATGTTAAAATACAAGGACAGGCATATTACCACTGTCTTACGAAATTTCCTGAATGAAGCCAGGTAACACAGCTAGTATAAAATATATAGGAAGAGTAAAAGAGTACTCTGGTTTTCCTCCCACATCTCAGGGTTAGGTATGGAACTAGTTCTAGCCTTGCTACTCAATGCTGCTAGGATAGGCTCTGGTCACCATGACCGTAAAACACTGTGCATTAAGCAGGTTTTAAAATGGATGCACTGAAAACTTGGCAGATTTTAAATTATTTCACTTACTTTGAATCTGGAGGAATGGTTTGAAAATTAAGATTAAAGAGCATGCTAATGAAATCAGATATAAAGTGGTAAGCATAAATAGGTTATTAACAGGGTAGAAATCAGATGTTGTGGAGAATAGATGTAGTACAGGGGAAGGGTTTAACCACCCATTGTCTTATTCTATTTTGCATTTTTCTTTTGAAGTTACATACTGGGTAGCAATATCATGATAAGTATCAATGTGTTACATGGTGAATAGCACATTAAAGTCATAATTTCACTGTGCTCTGTACATGTCACAGTAATGACCCTAGAAATGTATAAACTTTTATAGGTAGCTATACAATCCTACAGTTCCTCTGGAAATGGTGGGGAGGAGCAGTTGGATCCTTCAGTTAATGTAAATGAGTAAGCTGTTCATTTCATGGACGATTTGAGGAGATACACCCTTGAATGAAAGATGACATACAAGGAGAACCATGGATGTATAATATCATTCGGGCACTTCAAACATGTTAGCATAGTTCTTGTTTGTTACACAAAAACAGATTTCATAGTGTTAAAGCAGAATAAGAACAATAGTGGAGCAAATAAATCACATCCAGCTAGCTGGCTTCATCCTAAACACTGGGTCCAGTGGAAAACCCTCATAGCAGAACAGTTGTAAACTATTTAAGAAAAGGTAGGGGACATTTTGGATACTAAACCAGGTCTTATTTTGCTTACTTCTCGTAATAATTATTTTGACCATGGGCTTGTGGATAAAAAAATGACTATACTGAATCCATGAGGCAAAATGAGTGGAGGTTGAACTCGAGGTCACAAAACGCTACCACTGGGAGTGATCAATCACAATCACAATCCGTTGTCTGGCTCCAGTAATTTTTGTTTTAGAGTCAGATAGTACGTGGAGATTCTGTTGCTGTCAAGTATGGCCCCAGGGTCTGCCCCGACTCCTCCTCCCATGTACTGCTTAGTCCTGACCACACCCATCTGATTAGGTTGCTGGGCAATTCTAATCATATGGGAAGCACAGCACCGCCATTTACTAAGCAATAGGTGTAACCTCAGGGCACTAGCAATTCCTTAGTGTCTGGTGGATTGACTAGTCCACCTTCTCTTAGCCTTCAGTGCTATGCACTGTCATCAGTTAGCTAATACAGGAAAAGCATACTTGTATATGCCAGCTAATGACAAAATTCAGCTCAGCAAAACAAGATGCTTTATAGTTAACTCTGACAAATGCTGCTTTAGACTGTAATATCTTTGGTGTACAGTGAGAAATTGACAAGTCAAGAGGCAAATGTCAAAAGATTAGGCCATTCTAGACTGGCAAATAAGGCGTAAATACAAGCCTTTGATGTGTTAGCAGACAACGTTCGTCAGTTTGCCTGAATGTGCAATGTTTTTTATGAGGCTGAACAAGATGTGGACACTCAAGTTAAGGATGCATTTCAAGACCTTAAGACCACCATTCGCTTAGCCACTATTTTTGATGTTCCTGGCTTTTCTTTCCAATACATCAGAATTAGAACTAGGAGCCATGATGGAACAGAATGCTAGAGGAAAAGAACACATTCTAAGCCAGAAATTGCTTTTGCATCATCTGTATTATACTGATATTAAGTTAACACTTAAAACAAAGCTTTAGTTTACTTGCTGGGAAAAGACTTAATTCCAGTCACTAATCACATACATCTATGGAGCTAGGGATTAATGGTATATTCTGTTTCAGATTTAAATTTTGTGAGTGGCATAACTTCATACTTAACCCAGTGGTTCTCAACCTGGGGGGCAGGCCCCCCTAGGGGGGCGCAAAGTAACAAAAAGGGGGGCGCAAAGATGTGAAAAAAAGAAAACAAGAATCAAAACCAAATTGAAACCAAAACAAATTAACTTAAACTACATTCTGATACTAGAACAATAAATATAGAGTTAGATAAATGTCAATAAAAGTTAAGTAGGTATAATAAAATATGCATCTACATTTCAAAAAAATGTTGGGGGGGTGATTAAAACTGTGAGGAAAACTCGGGTCACAAATACTTAAAGGTTGAGAAACACTGACTTAACCAATAGAATAATTTGAAACTTGGGGAAGTCTAGTAAAAAACAGTGACCCCCATATAAAAATAGAAGTAGCTATGGAAGAAGAAGAAGATTTTAAGTATATCTCAAAATAGTTTCATCTGTTTTTGTTATGAAATAGACAAAAGTATTATCTAATAAGCCACTAGATGAACACAATCAGCACTAGCATAATTCCTGTTGACAGTTTTTCTCTCTTTTTCCATTATTTTCAACTCCAAAAGAATACTACCTGAGGGCAACATTATCTGCTGCATATGGCCAATGGCCCTTCTGTGAACCTCCTGTAACTGGTGCCTGTAATCTCACCTCAGCAATCTTCAAAAGTACAGTGTAAAAAAGGGCTTTCAGCTTTATATATGACAATAACGTTTATTGGCATTAACACAATGTTGTAATGCAAGACAGCTGCATTTTTAGTAATTTTATAAAAGGCTCCCTTTGAGGAAAAGGATCTAGGAAAATGGACAGAAAGCTTTGAGCTTGTTTTTTCAATTGTACTTACCAATAACAAGACTCACAATAAATATTCTCCAAAAAATAGTTTTCTATGAGAGGACATGGTTCTTCTTAAAACTCCCAAGGTAAACAAGTTTTTAGAGTCTTTAGTTGTTTAAATTGTCCTCAGACTTTGGCATGGTTTGGCTCCTTAGGTTAGGAATTCCCAATCTGTTCTGACAATTAAATCCATGCTGATAACCAATGCTTTAGCAATGCACAACCTTGGCTGCTAATTCAGGATTTCACATTTTGAACATTTAGTTATTTGTTTTAAATAAAATGATGGCATTCATCTTGAGTAGTCATTTGTCCTTTCCTATTTCCTCTTACAAATCCTGCTGTGACATTCAGTGTACTGACTGTCAAATGAGAAGTCAGAGTAGTTTTTGGCTTCGTTGGTGACTGACGCACCATTAGACTTGTATATCAGTAGATCACACTTACAGATATTAGTACATGCTGTATGATACTGGTGCAGGTTAGGTGCATTGGCGATTCTAAATTGTCCCTAGTGTGTGCTTGGGGTGTGTTAGTGTGCACCCTGCCCAGGATTTGTTTCCTGCCTTGTGCCCTGTTTTTGCTGGGATTGGCACCAGCAGACCCCTGTGACCCTGTACTTAGGATATAGCGGGTTGGATAATGGATGGATGTATGATACTAGAGGATGCCTACAAGGGGATCCCTAAGTCAGCCACACTTGGGCTTTGTTTATTCCTAAGGACCATAAACCACTTTACAGGTCAATTTTCTTCATGAACATTATCATTTACTATTCTTGTTTTCAACCACTCCAAAGCCAATTTGCCATATCTTCTGTATTTGTAAATTGATGCATGCTTTAAAATTTTGCTTAATTTACTAAGTAGCTTTTTGCTAAATTTCTTATTTGGGAACAGTGAAACTACAGTGTCCAGACCTTTTATTACTCTGTTACTGTAAATTTCAAAATATATGTTGGCTTATGATGGAAGTAGCTTTTTCACCCTACAGGACAGAAATAGATTATGAGGGTTACCTGGGAACAGCTAGAGAATACATGATTTTGGGATGAGTCCAGCACTCTTGTCTCTAATTTTTTTCTGGATCTCACTATACTTCAGTAACATGAAGTCTGAATGATACTTGGTAATGAATATAAGTGCAAGCAGATATCACCAATAAGTGGTTAGTACCAGTCATGGCTACAACCTTGGAAAACATGAACAGTGAGGAAAGCCATGCCATTAAAGCAATATGCCTCCAGAGCAATTTTAGTACCAGAGTCTCAAGATTTGACTGAGACTTAAGGGCAGCCATGATGTGACAACTAAAGCAGTAGACATAGAAGAAAGAACTGCATGATTGCCAGAGGAGTTTGCTGAGGCCGGACATTAAATAACTCCCAAAGGCAGTCAAGATGCCCAGATTGTTCTTAGCAAAGCTCAGGAGCAAATGTTGACCTGGAGTGGGGATATTGATGAGAGGTGGAAGAAACATTCAGAGGCACTACTATACCCACTGGAAACACTATTCTTGGAGGAGGCAATGCCAGTTAAATAGGTCAGAAATGACTGGCGGTGAATAAATCTGGCAGGGACTCAAAAATGTTGGATAAAATGTGATTATCTTGATTAGGGCTACTAGTCAATATTTTCTGGATAGGAGGGACAGTGTCTAAAAATGGGAATACTGAGATAGTAGTTCAAATGTTAAATAAAGGAAGAAAAGTCTGTGTGCCATTTACCAGGAAATAATCCTCATCAAGGAGGAGGAGGAGTTAAAGTCTCACTAGCTCTTGTTCATGAATGACACAAAATGGCATGAGATTGACCAGTTCAGGGAGTACAGCAGGCAGTGAACTGGATGGCGGTGATAAAGGAGTGGCGATTTTCTCTAATGAAGCTTTTAATTCACCATTCAACCTTTACGGTCTATTCAGGAATAATATACAGTATGCCCAGGATATGATAGGGAAGCTACATCTGTTAGCTGGACCAAGAGCACCTGAAAATTAGTAAGAGACAATTGTTCTGTTTAGAAAAGTTTGCTCTGAATAGTTCTGTATGGAAATAGAAAAATAGATAACACCATAAATATAAAAAAGGTAATAGAATTTAAATCTACATTTATTCTAACAAGGTTAATAAAAATTATGTTATCATTGACCTCATGATACAGGTACAGTATGTATGATCAATATTCTACATTGATAGAGCTTATGATGTATTAAACTGATAAATAAGTATATTTTTCCTAATAGCATTGTGTTGGAAGAAAATTATTTACTTTTTGTGCACAAGCAGGTAATTCAGTGATGGCTCCTCATTTTAGGGCAGCTAAGAACATTTTCCTTGAATGCAAGATACTGGTGTGGTCTCCATTGCTCCATACTGATGAAAAACTCAAGAGACAACAGAATGTAAAAGGCTATATTAGGCCAGTAATTATTCAAGTATTGTAACTTCAAATTTAAAAGAAGATTTTGGAAACATTTAAATTCATTCTTTTGTTCTGTTTCAGATGTCACATTAATTAGGTGAGATAATTGTGTGTGAAAGAAGGTCAAAGGGCAATTTTCCAAAAAAAAACCCAAAAAAAACAAAAACACACAATTAAGGGTGTGCGGTGGGACTTGAGAAACAGGCAGTTTAAACAACTATTTCTCACAGTCTCTCATTAACCTTATAATGCATCTGCTACTTGTGAGCTTGGGAAGGTTTAAGATGCCGTAGGCTGAAAGAAACTGGTTGAGCAGCTGGCTTACTTGTCACTCCGTCTGCTTGTTTTTAAAATGGAGTTGTTTACTGTATTACTGAATTGTCCTGAAATGAATCATGAGAGTTGCTAAGTAAATTAAAGAATACAAAAAAGGTACAAGTTCTCAGGAATGTCATCTGTTGGCCAGAGGTCTTTGAGTTCTTCCTCAGTACAGAATGATGTTTATACTTTTAGAAAGATTTTTATGACTTTCCCTTTTACCTAGAAGCAGCAGCATAAAATGTATTCAGATTGTTCATGCATATCCCATGCCGGAATCTCCACAACAATGGCAACTAAAATACCATTTTTAAATGTTAACATGGCTTCATGTCTAGGATTATTTCCTCTCTTACACACTGTCAGGATTATCTTTGGTTTCTCGAAGGCTGAATTGTATCAAGTGTCTTCAGTGATGGATGAATGGATAGACAAATAGAATGAAAGAATAACATACATGCTAAAGGGTTTAATCATGATGGGAAGTCCTGCCTTATTATATTTCCATTCAAGATTCACATTTACATTTATTCACTTAACAGATGTCCAAAGCAACTTACAATGTAAGTTTAATGTAATCAGGTAAACATTAGTCTGGGGCACCGTTTTGAAACAAGTATTACAGAACAAGTTTACAAAATAGATCATCACAAGTGAAGAGCTTTAAGCCAAACAGAACAATGCAAGACTAGTTAATCTTTCCTTTTTTACAAGAGCCTATCACAGCCATTATTAATTAGACAGATAATTACAAAACAAAACAGTCTTCAAACACTTCTTAAACAGAAGTGAGAGAGTTACTAGTTAAGATGAAGGCAGTCAGCTCCTTCTGTCAGATAGGAATTACACATGGGTTGCGATTTGTTGCCATGCAGAGGTGGTATCACCACAAATCGTTCTCAAGCAGCCTTCAGTGAAAGAGAAGGAGCACAAGACATTAGTAGTGCCTTCATATACATACTGTAGGTGCTGACCCATGGACTATTCTGTAGGCAAGCATCAAGGATTTGAACTTAATACATGCTGCAACAAGCAGAGGAGCCTAAAAATGGTTTACCAAGGTACATGCACCTATTGCTAAATAAGTATCTTACTACTAACATATCACCATTAAGTAAAAAGAAAAATGGCTGTTTATCAAAATATGATTGCTTCACTTATGGGAATTTAGTATTTATGTTTTACAGTCTATAAAAGCAGCTGGCCATCGCCTTGTAACCCTGGCCTCACTGTGCACATGCAGGGTTTCTCTGACCATCAAAGGGCTTACAGGGATGCACTAACTGCATCCAAGAACACATTATCTATACTAATAAAAGGCAAAGCCCTCACTGACTGACTCACTCACTCATCACTAATTCTCCAACTTCCCGTGTAGGTGGAAGGCTGAAATTTGGCAGGCTCATTCCTTACAGGTTACTTACAAAAGTTAAGCAGGTTTCATTTCGAAATTCTACGCGTTAACGGTCATAACTGAATCCTATTTATGTACATATATACGTCCATAGCCTGCAGCTCGGTCACCGTGTGAAGCAGTGTTGCATCCCCCATCACCACGCCTCCCACGTAGTTGCCGGCCTGCCTATATTGCGTCCCCCATCCCCACGCCCCCCATGTAATTGACTGCCTGCCCATATAAGGCTCCGGTCTCTTCATTCCCTTCTTTGCTTCGCCACGGTATTCACATCTCCCTGCTGATAACTGCAGCCTTTTTGTCACTTCAACACAACAAGTCCTGCAAATACTAACGTAATTGAAACAAACCATGAAACTCAAACCGATTATGACAGCTGCAATCCAAGCTGTGAGAAAACAGTTTCGGATGCAGCTAGACGGAAACAACTTTGTGACGCTGCCGCCAAATACTCGCAGAAAAATCCACAAGTTCATAGAAACGCTGTCCCTAAATACTAGCAGAAAAATCCACAAGTTAATAGACATGCTGTCGCTAAATACTCGCAGGCAAATCCACAACTTAATAGAGACGCTGCCGCTAAATACTCGCAGGCAAATCCACAAGTTCATAGAGATGCTGTCGTTAAATACTCACAGAAAAATCCACAAGTTAATAGACATGCTGTCGCTAAATACTAGCAGGCAAACCACAACTTAATAGAGACGCTGACGCTAAATACTTGCAGGCAAACATCTTAGATTCACAAGCAGCGATTTGGGTAGTGAACACTTTGATGAATGAAATCTGTTGTCTTTACAACGGTTGACCACAACTTGAACACAACACGTCCTCCAAATATGATTGAAAGAAATAATGATAATCAAATCCTTGATGACAGCAACACTCATAACAGTGACAAAGCAATTACATTGACAATCATGTTACATTATTTTTAAAATGTTTCCTTTTCTTTTTCATAACTTATTTAACACACTACTTCTCCGCTGCGAAGCGCGGGTATTTTGCTAGTCTATACTAATAAAAGGCAAAGCCCTCAATGATTCACTCATCACTAATTCTCCAACTTCCCGTGTAGGTAGAAGGCTGAA
>JANRMT010062813.1:105473676-105495933 GCA_026402145.1 Polypterus bichir lapradei | reverse complement strand
GAACATTGTGTCTTATGTATTGAATGACTGGGACAGGTTCAAGGTGTGGACTGATGACGGTACAGGAGATAATTATACTACACAGGAGCACTAGAAGAGTGAAATGCTTAAGCCCTTCACCTATGGTTCTGCATGTGAGTTGATGGCTGCCGCTGAATTGTTCGGTTGTCGCTTTCAAGTGTACCGAAATGGCCAAATATTTTACACCTTTCGACAACTGCCAGTGCCTCTTAAACATCTTAGACTCACAGGTGACAATTTCAGTAGTGGACACTTTGATGTTTATGAATGTTTAAACTCTCAAATGCTGGATGTGAAGTTATCGATGAAACAGGTTGTATGCTTATAACGCTTGACAGATGCCGAATGTCACTTCAACACAACAAGTCCTGCAAATACTGTCGTAATTGAAACAAACCATGAAACTCAAACCGATTATGACAGCAGCAATCCAAGCTGTGAGATTTGAGGCAAGATTACTGTTCACATGGCCAACTGTAAGTTGCATGCTCAAGAGTAAGCTCAGCGCACAGCTTGGTCATATTACAACCGGAGGGCCGAACTCAAAATGTGGTATATAAAGAGATCCTTAACAAATAATTATTGGTATATTTTTCCTCAGTTTAAAAAGGTTTCATTTTCTTCTTAATAAAAATTTTAAGTCAGTACTTCGCCGCTGCGAAGCGCAGGTATTTTGCTAGTATATATATATAGTGAAATATGACGGCCCGGACACACACAGGCGGACACCGTTTCAGCCATCACCCACGTTTATTTACAAAAGTACAAAGTGCACCGCCACCAAACCCCCAGTTCCCCAAAGTCAATAAGCACAGTCCTCTTCACACAAACACTCGGGCCTCTCCTCGCCTCCTCTGCCACGACCTTGTCCTCCTCCTCACCCGACTCCAGCCTTGATTGCAGGGCGGCGGCTCCTTAAATAGGTGGCTGATTGCCGACCGTACCCAGCCACCTGTGACAATATATATATATATATATATATATACTAGCAAAATACCCGCGCTTCGCAGCAGAGAAGTAGTGTGTTAACGAAGTTATGAAAAAAAAAGAGGAAACATTTTAAAAATAACATAACATGATTGTCAATGTAATTGTTTTGTGACTGTTATGAGTGTTGCTGTCATCAAGGATTTCATTATCATTATTTCTTTCAATGAGGTTCGTATTTGGAGGATGTGTTGTGTTCAAGTTATATTCCGTGTTTGTCAACCATTGTAAAGATAACAGGTTTCATTCATCGAAGTGTTCACTACCCAAATCGTTACCCGTGAATCTAAGATGTTTAACAGGCATTCCTGGTGTTAAGTTGTGGATTTGCCTGCGAATATTTAGCAGCAGCATGTCTATGAACTTAATTTAAACTTAAGCTTTACACCTTGCTTTCCTATTGATATGTCTGTAAAGGCTTGTCCAGATTCAGAGGGTTGTTCCTTTCTTACTGCATCAATAAACAGCTCGTCTTCCTCTTTATCTGAGACATCACACACTGCATGCACGGGTTTACCTTTCCCAGTCCTGCAAACTATAGCGAAGTGGTTCAATTTACCACATTTTTTACACTGTCTTCCTTTAGCTGGACATTGACTTTTTCCACCGTGTGCTTTGTTTCTGCAGTAGGTGCACTTATGAATATGCTTGTATGCGTCACTCGCTTCATATTCTTTTGCTGCCTTCTCAATTGTGTAATGCGTTTTTTGTTCAGCGCTCTTTGGAGCTCTTGCTTTTTGCCTGCGTACTGCGTTCACGGTCAGTTCACGTGAGCAGCTGGGAGTACATGCATCAAAGGTTCTCAGCTGTGCTTGTGCTATCTCCTGCGATCTTGCGATGTCCACGGCTTTATTTAATGTTAGCTCAGACCCGGCACTTAAAAGATTCTCTCGCACTTTCGCTGAGTTTGTGCCAAACACTAGTCTATCCTTGACCATCTCATCTTCGTTTGCATAAGCACAGTCCTTCACGAGCAATTTTAACTCCGTTACAAAGTGATCAAAAGTCTCATTTATACCCTGCGTCTTCTCATTAAACTTGTATCTCGCGAATATTATATTCGTCTTAGGCATGACAAATGGCAGCGTGTCTATGAACTTAATTTAAACTTAAGCTTTACACCTTGCTTTCCTATTGATATGTCTACAAAGGAAATCGCTACTCGTGAATCTAAGATGTTTAACAGGCATTCCCGGTATTAACTTTTTGATTTGCCTGTGAATATTTAGTGGCAGCATGTCTATTGGATTGCAGCTGACGGACGGCCTTATACTGGCAGGCACTCAATTACGTGGGAGGCGTGGGTATGGGGGACACAATATAGGCAGGCAGCCAACTACGTGGGAGGCGTGGTGATGGGGGACGCAACTCCGCCTCACACAGTGACCGAGCTGCAGGCTATGGCCGTATATATGTACGTAAGTAGGATTCAGTTATGATCGTTATGCGTAGAATTTCGAAATGAACCCTGCTTAACTTTTGTAAGTAAGCTGTAAGGAATAAGCCTGCCAAATTTCAGCCTTCTACCTACACAGGAAGTTGGAGAATTAGTGATGAGTGAGTGAGTCAGTCAGTCAGTCAGTGAGTCAGTGAGGGCTTTGCCTTTTATTAGTATAGATATATACATAATTTGGTTAGGAATATAACTAACAAGCTGGTTAAGTTGCAGATGATACCAAGCTAGATGAACTGGCAGATAATCTAGAATCTTGAGTCATTACAGATGGAATTGGACAACATAAAGTAGATTTATGGCAGATGAAATTTAATGTAAAGTATTACAAGGAAGAAGTAAAAATGTTAGGTTTGAATAGACAATGGGAGGTCTAAAAATGCAAAGTACACCTTATGAGAAGGATTTAGGATTCATAGTAAACAAGTCAACTTTCAGACAGTATTCAGAAGCCATTCAGATTGCTAACAGAATGTTAGGTTATATAGCACAATGTATGGAGTACAAGTCTAAGGAGGTTATGCTGAAGTTTTATAATGCGCTGGTTAAGCCCCATCTGTAGTACAGTGTACAGTTGTGTACAGTTTTGGTCTCCAGGCTACGAAAAAGACACAGCAGTTCTAGTAAAGGTCCACAGAAAACAGTTGGAAACTTGTCAAGAATAAATTTCGCACAAACATTAGGGAGTTTTTCTTCACACAGAGAACAATACACATTTGGAGTAAATTACCAAGTAGTGAGGTAGATAGTAGAATTTTAGAGACCTTCAGAGCTAAACTTCATGTTATTTTAGAAGAATTAAGTGATAGGACTGGCAAGCTTTATTGGGATGAATGGTCTTGTTCTAAGTCTCACTATTTACTGAACAACAGATGAATAAAACTATAGATTATTATCATCTGACATCTGCATGTATTAAAAATGATAAGTATGAAGTAAACTGACCCGTGCTTACTGTGTTACTGTAGTCTTAGACAGTATTATATACCTGCCTATCTATCTAGTAAATGGAGCTTATATTGTACAAAGCTGTCTCTTTAATAAATTTTGTCTGTACTTTATGGTAAATTCTCAGCTCTGATACCCTCTATTTATCATGTAATTTTCAACATTCTAATTTATGTATGTAATGTTTAGCATCGTAATTTAAAGTGGTATGCAAAATCACTAATTCAGATGCCCCCTTTTCATTTTAATCACTTATTTTTGAAAGGTGCTACTTTTTTATGCCATTGTCATACAGACATAAACACATTTATTGGTACCCCTCCACGAAAAAAGCAAAACCCACAACTGTCTCTGAAACTTGAAACTGACAAATGTAATTGGAATCCATTATTATTTATTTTGTATCCAACAAAAATCATACTTTTGAGTCTTTCGATTCCACAGAAAATTTCAAATAATAACACAAATGAAAATGGCTTGGGTTAGGGTAATATTTTGTTGCACGGCCTTTAGAGACAATCAGTAAAAACAAGTGATTCCTTGAGCATTCAGTGAGACTTCTGCACCTGTCAACAGGTAATTTGGCCCACTCTTCCCAACTGCTCCAGCTGTGCCAGGTTTGATGGGGGCCTTCTCCAGACTACATGTTTCAGCTCTTTCCACAAATGTTCGATAGGATTGAAATCAGGACCCATGTTTTCTCCTTAGCCATTCTTGGGTGTTTTTAGTTATGTGCTTTGGATCAATATCCTGTTTAAGTAACACACGACCTGTGATTCTGGCAGAGCTTTCTGACACTGGGCAGTAGGTTTCATTTCTGAACATCTTGTTAGTATTGTATGGTTGTTAGTTAAGTGTGATGGAGCCCATTTAGCATTTCTTGACACATTTCTGCTGAATAGTTTGTTGACTGAAAGAACTTAGAGAACTTAGTGATAGTGTGTCAGATAGAGGATGTGCAGCATTTTTCATAATGGCCTTCAGTTTTATTCAGCTACTGCCTCCAGTGGAACAAGGGTGCATCCCTTTCTAAGAAGCTTGTTGATTCAGTGATCCCAGCACACTGAACACACCACTGGCTATCACATACTGTAGTTGTAAAACATGTAAGGGCTGTGACTAGCCACATTAAAAGAATGGAGTCAACTAAGAAAAAAAAGAGTCTGCTCTGCATTTTCTTATATAGTTTCTCTGTATTACTAAACCAGTCCAGACTATAACTGAAATGAACCCCCAGGTATCTGTACAAACATATCACCTCCACATCCATTCTCTACATAGTGATCAGATGTAGCAGCTCTTTGTTACAAATAAAGTCAATAACCAATTCACTGGTTTTGCTCTTTGACTGAAGAACCTTCCTTTCATACTCACTCTCATCCCCCTTGGCAATACACTTCATTACTGTAGAATAATCAGAGAATTTCAGCAAGTGACCTGACCTGGTGTTATACAAATAGTCTGAGCTGTTCAAATAAGGTGACAGGACTGTTCCATGTGGTGCTCCAGTGATATTTACTTTAACATCAGAGGCACAGTCCTTCTGCCTCACAAACTGAAGTCTGCCAAGCAGATACACCATTATCCAGGAAACCTAAGCTCATGCACTTGCATATCCCTGAGCTAACCTCATAACAATGGCTAGATGGTATTGAAGACACTGGTTGAATTAAACAACATAAACTTCACAGTGCTGCCACCGTTGTCCTGATGGGAATAAGCCTTATAGATAATTGCATCGTCCACTGCAATCTTTGTCCAATAGGCAAACTACAATGGATTCATATAGCCTTTCACAAGACAACACTTATAGCCCAGTACTAGCCTCTTGATATAAAAAGACACCATCACCTCTACAGTGCCTGGTAGGGACATGGAGTTTCTCTTTTACAACTGACCAGTGCACTTATAAGAGAAACGAGAATTTGGAGAAAACAAGATAAAGACAAATTATTGAAAATAATCTGTGGCTTTTAGAAGGAACCTGAAATTGGGGAAAAATAATCTTTTAAGATGGAAAAAAGGACCTTAATTAGACAGTGTATTCAGTGGAGTGGATATATAACAAGATAGATATTATTAATGTCCAAAAGAAATTTATGAGATTTTTTGACTTGAAGAGTTTCACCTTCATTGGCCCCTATATAATTTAACTGAGTCTGAACAGTGCTCTGAGGGAGAATTTAACAAAATAAATACTGCTTTGATACTTCTACCAGAATTATTACAGGTGTATGTTTGCACTTCTATCTATCTATCTATCTATCTATCTATCTATCTATCTATCTATCTATTTTTTATTTTTTTTTCTCCTGCCGTCTGGAGTTTTTTTTTGTTTTTTCTGTCCTCCCTGGCCATTGGACCTTACTCTTATTCGATGTTAATTAATGCTGATTTATTTTGTTTTCTTATTGTGTCTTTTATTTTTCTATTCTTTATTATGTAAAGCGCTTTGAGCTACTGTTTGTATGAAAATGTGCTATATAAATAAATGTTGTTGTTGTTGTTATCTATCTAATCTGTTTTTCCAATTTGTGACTAGTCTCAATATCTGAATTTTGATTTCAATATACGGTATAAGATGTGTGTGAAAATATGCAAATACAGTTTAATTGAAACCCACCTTAATATAATTTGTCTTGAGGTTGTAATCCTAAAATCTATGCAGTGTTTAACATTTTGCTGCATGGTATTTTCACATGTAGTTTACACAACCGATATAATCGATCAGTCACTTCACATCAAGCTACATTGTCATTTGCCCTTTGTATCTCTTAATATCCAGTATAATTCACTCAAGGAAGGGCTGAATAAAGGGAGAAATCATTGGTATAACAGAAATATTGTATGGCCCATGAATATCCTAAAACTTCGTCCTGTATTTACTTCAAATCAGTACTATTCACTTGCCTATTGTTTATTTAAAGTATAGTTTGTTACTTGTCTTGCATTTGGCCTGTGTTTATGCATATGTTGCACCATGGTCCTGGGGAACATTATTTTGTGCCACTGTATGCTGCATAACTCTATATGGATGGTATGACAATGAGGCCACTTGGCTTGATTTGACTTGTAATGTTACATAAAGTCCTGGTTTAACAATATTATTCTAGCTAATGACTTTGTCATATGAGTACTACAAAACAATGCAACATCTTGAAAGCTGCTCAAAGAGTGAAGTCATCACTGCCTATATGATTATTATTTCAAGTGGCTGTTTTACTGATATTACATTGTGTCAGATATGCATACCAGAGGGTCACCTTCCAGGCTCACTTAAGGTATGTGGTGCCACCTCAGTATGAGAGGGAGTGCTATCACTAGAAATCTTGTTTCCTTTTTCCCTCATAGCCTTGAGAAACTTCCCCTTGAGGGCTATAAAGCCAAAGAAAACTGCCTAATTAATTAACTAATTAGTCACTAGACTAATTATACGATTTCAGTGGTACTCTACATGTTAAAAAAAATCACTTTAGCCAGCTTTAATTTTTGCAGTTTTGTGACAAGAGATTGCTGCTTCAAACTGCAGTTAGGATTTGTCCGGGTAAATGCAGGTGCAATGGACCTTTTCCCCGGCAATGTTTGCACACTCTCATATTCACAGCACAGCCTGGACTACAATGTTTAACAGGCACTCAATGATTAAAGTATGTTGGGTCACTTTAATAGAAGCTCATGTGTTAAACTGCTTCTGAATGTAGCCCAACACAATGCAAGGACACTTGTCACATTTATAAACTTGGCACACTCCCATATGTGCAGCACAGAACAAAAATATTTTAACAGGTACACTACATTTTTAAAGGGAATAAACAATGACAAAGAAAAGGTCTATTAAATGGATATGCTAGTTGTGAAATAAAAACTCTATGACCATCATTTAGAGGCGGCACAGTGGCACAGTGGGTAGCGCTGCTGCCTCGCAGTTAGGAGAGACCCGGGTCCTCCCTGTGTGGAGTGTGCATGTTCTCGCCGTGTCTGCGTGGGTTTCCTCCGGGTACTCCGGCTTCCTCCCACAGACGTGCAGGTTAGGTGTGTTGGTGATTCTAAATTGAGCTTGGTGTGTGCGTGTGTGTCATCCTTTAGGTGACATATCCTCTTCTTTCGGCTGCTCCCTTTAGGGGTTGCCAAAGCGGATCTTCTTCTTCCATATCTTCCTGTCCTCTGTATCTTGTTCTGTTACACCCATCACCTGCATGTCCTCTTTCACCACATCCATAAACCTTCTCTTAGGCCTTTTCCTCTTGTCTGGTAGCTCTGTTCTTAGCATTCTTTTCCCAATATGCCCAGCATCTCTCCTCTGCACATGTCCAAACCAATGCACTCTCGCTTTTCTTACTTTGCCTTCAAACCGTCCAACCTGAGCTTGCTGGTGATATGTAAAACCATAAAACTGAAAGAGGGTGTCTTTTTTTCTCATATCACTACAAACATGATAACGTGGCAGGTTAGCCAATGAATTTCAGTACTGTGCACATGTTTGGGCTGAGCAAATACCACCTCCAATTTAACCTGGGAATCGCTCTTGTCAAAAACATGATAATAAAAACGGTTGCAATATGACTTAACTTTCTGCTGTGCCGTTTAAATAGTGTAGTTTGTTCTTCTTGACTCAATGTGCCAACTTTGCCAGTAAATTTGACTAGGATATTTGAGTTTGGCCAGGCAAGATTTGTCTCATTTTACAGTAAAATGGTCATGCCTCTTGTGATTTAACTCTGTAAATACCCCAGTCTATTGGTGTAGATATGAGAGTGTGACAAGTTTGCCAAAGAATTTTATTAGTGTACCAGCATTATATGTGGAATATGAATAGCTTTCATAAGCTGTACAAATAAGAATCTGGAAATGAACTAATAATTAGCTATGAGTAGATAGCCAACCAATTGAATTATCTTTACTATATGGTAGTGCTGTGTTTAGTGCTACTGCATAGAACCAACAACCTGGGCTTGAATTAATATTTTTATACATTTGTGAAAATCCATTTTTGCATAGTAAATATATTTGTAATATCAAACTATTAAACAGTGCTCTCTGTTAACAGTAGATGATGTATAGGCACACAACATAGAATCTGGTGCTCATCTAAATGTATGTGGTGCAGACAAGTTAGTACATGGCGCACATCAAATAAGAAGAGCTACACACAAGATAAGTAGCTGGCATGAGATAATAAGTAGTACAGATAGTAAATGATGTACATGAAATAGTACGTGGTGGGCATAAATCACAATATGATGCACATGAGATTGTTTCCCAGAAAAAAAAAGTTACACAATGTCCCCACGGGGGCTCTATAGCAAATCATTGCAGGGAACAAACACAAATCTTAGTGTTGTAATTCAACATAGAAATATATTGTTTCACTTCTGAGGAAACAAGCTTTTAATGAAACACAGAAGTGAAACTGTGTCACATGTGCATTTATGCTACCATATCAAATGCTGCTACAACTCAAATTATAATGTATTAATTAATATTACATTTATGAAAACAAATTATTTAAGAAATCACATTAATGTTAACTTACTTAAGTTTTAATTTTGGGCTAACAGATATGTATCACATCAGTGTATAAATCATGTGTTTTGCAGCATTTTTGTTTAAGCTTATACGTATATGTTTTATTTGCAGTTATAAGAACACTAAACACTCTTACCACACAAGCAGCATTTTTGTCACGTTTAAATAACAGTACTGATAATTCACATTATATAATTTTATTATAGAACATTAACCAAGTGGTACAGACTGCTACAAGAAAATACTTGACCAGTTTTAAAGTGCTATCTTTCTATGTCTTATACATAGAAAATGCTTCACAGTAATCTAGGATATTACCATTTCATAACCTGTGCACTTTTGAAGCATCCTTCAGCATTTCCTACACGTAATAGCTTTTAAAGCATACAGTATGCTGTGTTAAAGGATGTAATTCTTTAATATTTAGGGTGGATAAGAGCTCATGGTTTCAAAATGAAATTTTCAAAGCAGCAGAATCTCTTCCTATTTGACGAGTGCTGTAATAGGCTAACACTGTCTTACTCCTGGACCAATCAGATGCTGCCTCTCGTTCCCAAGATACCAGTATCCTGGTAACTAAACATGATTCCTTGGGTTTGCATCATGGTCTATATTTCAGAGAGTTACTGAACATGAAAGATATTATTACCTAACGGCAATGCTGAGACAGCCCTCTCAAACCTAACAACACCTGCTGTTTTAAAAGGTTTGTACGCAACACTATGTTAAAATATGGGCTATTAAAAGACTTTCCTCCATTTGATCTACAATGTAATTATAGAGTCTGCATATGGAAGAACAAACTTCATTCAGACTGTATTGGACTTTCTCAATAAACTCGGCTTTTTCTGTAAACACGTGAGAAAAGCAAACAAGTTTTGCAAAAAAAAGATATACTTGACATTAATGAGGAATTGTTTTGCCTATTTAATTTGAAATTATTCATTGATGAGAAGAGACTGTAATTCGTCTGTTCACACCGAATGAATGACAACCAAATAATATAATCATGTATCCTGCAAATACAGGAGTATAAATGAGTTATAGATTATCCCAAGAAATGGTAGTAACTAAGCTATACTTTTCTGCTGTGGATGACTTATGAAGAACATTAAAGGAACCTGGGTATAACATGAAAGCATCACACTGCATCTTTACAATCTGAGATGGCAGTCCTGCAGCATCTGCCCCTAGAATCCATGGTAGCTAATGGCACCAGTGAAATATATTTTTTATTCTCGGCAGCTTTATTGCTTTTATTGCTTCAATGGATCTTCTAAGAAGTCAATCTAGCATACCTACAACTAAGCTAAAGAAAAGCAAAATGAGTAATTTGATTCATCATCTCTGTTTTAAGATTCCTTTTAACAAGCAGCCACCACAAATACGCTTTCAGGTGATTAATAACTGTCAAAGCAAGCTTCCATTGAAAGCATTACTAATTCGTATTTACAGTCATAATTGAAAAAAATCTGAATTTTCTTTACTGCAGGTAAATAGGATTTTTTGTACCCTAAGGCAAACAAACTTGCTTAAACCAGAATTTTTTGGCAGCAAGATAGATTTCACTTAGTTTTTTTTTTTTTTTTTGGGAAAAAGTATACAGGTTTAAAGCAGTTCACAACCATATGTCTATTCAAATTCTGTTGTAATCCTTTGCTACCAATGGGTTTGATCGTCATTTCCTGTCAATTGCAGAACTTCTATACCAAAGCCCTAGGCTAGATCAGTAACATATTCCTTTTAAAGTATACATTTTATTATGTGCATTATAAAAACCTCTTACTAACTTTTAAGTCTTTTCTAGTTAATCATAAAAAATGGTCTTGGTATCAATCTGTGATTTTCATTTCCTTTTAAAGACAAAGATTTACAATTCCTATTCACCTTCGAGGATGTTGCCAGGGTGTCAGATGGCCTCTAAGGGAAATGAAGGCACAAAGTTGGCTCGGGGCATGGCTAACTCAAATCAGGGACTAGAAAGAAAGAGAAAGACGAGTTACAGATGAGTAGTCCTTCCACACTAGCTGGCGACAGAAAACAGCTGAAAACGGGGAAGGTTGGGGCTCCATTTTCCATTTAGTAAACTGTACAGCCTATAAACTGAAATGAGGGAACTGTACTTCATCATTAGTTCAGGGGGTGCAAACACATGTAAATAAAGGCAAGGACCTCTTTGGAAAGAACCTGTGGCACAGCAGGTTTTCTTAATCGATCGTATTCAATTCTCTCAGTGTTTCCCTTCTGGTGAGTTTTGGGAATAAACAGATGTTTTCATATTAGGTGTTGTTTTTTGACATTGTTCCAATGTGGAGAAAAGCCAAGACTGCTTTTTGCTACAGCATGGATGTTTTTTGAAACATGACTTTGCTGAACCCTTGTCTATTGGAGCTGTGAGGCAGTAGTGCTAAACATTCTGACACTCTATCACCCTACCTGTTTTTGCTGTTTTTAAGGTGCCACAAGCCATCATTTTTCCCACCAACTTTTACTTATTACGCTACCTTTTCAACTTTTTAAACTTCCCGTTATATTTTATTTTTTGGTAATTTTATGTTATGCTTACCCCTCTTTTCCATTTAACCAGTGGCTACCAAACTTAGCACATACAGTAGAGCGATCTCAATGAGATAACATTACCTAAGTAAAAATCATGGCTATATTCCTGGTAAAACAAACTGTTTTAAAAGCACACATGACCTATAAAGAGAACACTGTCATCTTCATGCAACATTAGGAACAGATGATAACTTATTATTGTGAGAAGGAAATATATACTGTATATAAGTTTCAAGTTAACTTTTGGAAATTAGTAACAAAGATAACTGCTTTGAATAGTTCATTGAGCCCTCTATATTATATGTGGTGAAGTTTTGCAAAATATAGAAAATAACAGCCTGAACTGGTAAAGGCCAGATTATGTTCCTTGAGTGTATGTGCATTAAGGCAGTCAAGACTGAAGGTACATGAATGAATGAAGTTAATTAAAATTTTCTCTAAATTTAAAAGTTCTCTTTTAAGCAAAAATATTATACTATGTATACAAGTGCATTTGTAATTAAAAGCGCCAAATATTATAGAATTATGCTGTGTTTTTTAGGATTGGATTACTGTTTTAGAAAATGTTTCCTCAGGTCATTTGCCTAAAAATTCTCCTCTTTTAGCAACTAATCTGAGGAAAGTTCAATATGGCGGCTGACAGTGGCGTCATACCACCGAAATAAGTACGTACATTGGTTTCGGTTAGTGCAGGGAAGCCGCCTATAAAATTTCGAGAAGATCGGGCCATAAATAAGAAAGTTCAACATGGCGGACTTTGTTGACCGTTATGACCATTACGCGTAGAATTTCGAAATGAAACCTGCTTAACTTTTGTAAGTAAGCTGTAAGGAATGAGCCTGCCAAATTTCAGCCTTCTACCTACACGGGAAGTTGGAGAATTAGTGACGCTGGAAAGTTCAATATGGCGGCTGACAGTGGCGTCATACCACCGAAATAAGTACGTACATTGGTTTCGGTTAGCTCAGGGAAGCCACCTACCAAATTTTGTGAAGATGGGGCTGTAATTAAGAAAGTTCAACATGGCGGACGTTGTTGACCGTTATGACCGTTACGCGTAGAATTTCGAAATGAAACCTGCTAAACTTTTGTAAGTAAGCTGTAAGGAATGAGCCTGCCAAATTTCAGCCTTCTACCTTCACGGGAAGTTGGAGAATTTGTGATGTTTGGAAAATTCAATATGGCGGCTGACAGTGGCGTCATACCACCGAAATAAGTACGTACATCGGTTTTGGTTAGCGCAGGGATCCACCTACCAAATTTTGTGAAGACGGGGTCAGCCTTCTACCTACACGGGAAGTTGGAAAATTGGTGACGTTGGAAAGTTCAATATGGCGGCCGACAGTGGCGTCATACCATTAAAATAAGTAAGTACATCGGTTTCGGTTAGCTCAGGGAAGCCGCCTACCAAATTTCGTGAAGATGGGACCATAAATAAGAAAGTTCAACATGGCGGACGTTGTCGACCGTTATCGACCATTATGACCGTTACGTGTAGAATTTCGAAATGAAACCTGCTTAACTTTTGTAAGTAAGCTGTAAGGAATAAGCCTGCCAAATTTCAGCCTTCTACGTACACGGGAAGTTGGAGAATTAGTGATGAGTCAGTGAGTGAGTGAGTGAGTGAGTGAGTGAGTCAGTCAGTCAGTCAGTCAGTGAGGGCTTTGCCTTTTATTAGTATAGATATTGTTTTTCAGTATTAGGGTGCTGGTTTCACTTCTGCAATCAGATTCTTTCTGTGTGCAGATTGCAGTTTTGCAATATATATTCATTTTAGTTTTCCATGGATGGTTCTTCCCATAGACAATTAATTAGTGACTATAAGTTGTCCATTCATATGTCCATGGGTATTTGAACATCCATCTACTGTAACTGTAATTTTTCTGTTCTATAAATCCAGGTGGACGATCCTGAAATTAAACTCTTCATTTTTATCCCTAAATTTAGAAAGATGCTTGATTGACCACTTCTACTGTAAGGGCCTGTGGTCTTTATAGCACTTTTATAAATCCATAGAGTTCCATATAACTTTCCATAGAGTTATAGAGATTACAAGGAAGAAACAAGATGCAGTCCATCACAGGGAACCTATACACCTGAAATACACATACACTACTAGTCAAAAGTTTTAGAACACCTCAGTTTGTCCAGTTTTTGTTCAAAGTTAAGCAGTTGGAATGGAACAAATGACCTAAAATAGTCAAAAGGTAAGCAGTATAAACTGCCAGAGGTTTAAATTTAAAGTTTTGGTTAGCAAAAACTGAAAAGAGGGAATTTTCAGCATATTACAAATGAACCTTCTTCATGGAACAACTAATATGTTACAGCTGTCGCCCATGGCTGGGGGGGCGACCCGGCTGGGATGCCCAGGAGGACCAGAGGAGGGCTTATGCCTCCCCCAGTCCACGTGGGGGCGACTGCTCTGGTCCCTTTGGGGGCCACGGGTACAGAGCTTTGAAGTTCAACCCTGTAGGAGCCTGTGGTCACCGCCAGGGGGTGCCCCAATACCTTGGGAGCCCTGGACCTCAGCACTTCCGCCACACCCGGAAGTGCTGGAGGAAAGAGGAGCAGGGACACCTGGAGTGCTTCCGGGGATGCAGCCGGCACTTCCGCCACACTGGGGCGTGTCAGTGGAAGATTGCTGGGAAACACCTGGAGCACATCCGGGTGATTATAAAAGGGGCCGCCTCCCTTCATACAAGGGCTGGAGTCGGGTGGAAGAGGACAGAGCTCAGGAGGAGAGGAAAGAGGCGGCCTGAAGAGTAAAGGCATTGTGAAGAGAGGCCTGGACTTTAGGGTGATTGGTGCTGCGGCACTGGGTTGTGTGCGTGTCACTGATTATTGCAAATAATAGTGTAAATAAACGTGTTGTGGTGCTTAATATCATGTCTACCTGTCTGTGTCCGGCCTGTTCCCCACACAGCCTACATATGTGCTACAACATTTAAAGTAAATTAAGCCTTACAAGTGGAATCAAACAAGTTACCCAGATTTTCCAACTTCTGTTGATTATTAAACTCTCTGCCTTAAAGCAAAATTGGAACAGACTGTGTTACTACACCCTCTGAAGTATTACTAGTACCACTTGGACAACATTACACTGCCATAGAACAAATAAGCGATGGTAAATAAAAAATAAGTCAAGGAATCATTAAGTATACAAATTCTTGTTCAAATTTTTGATTTCGCAAAGTAGCCACCTTTTGCTGATTTAACAGCCAAATTATGGTAACCCTTTTGATTCAGAATGCCAGTCACCAATTCTTCCTCCAGCAAAAGAACCCTAGACATCACACTTCCTCCTGTTTTTGAGAGATGGTGTCATATACTAAGGAACCATCCTTTCACCAACTCGACAGTGTACAAACATCCTGCGTGATGTACGAAAGATTTAAATTTTTCATTCATTGGTCTGTAGGTTTTTCTTCCAGCCTGCAGTAATCCATAGGCAGTATTTCAAGACCCTATTTTTGTTCTTTAAGGAATGGCTTTCTTACTGCCACTTGCCTTGTCAAACCTGCAGCACAAAGTTTCCTGTTCACAGTAGAAACTAAGACTTCCTTTTTGACCACTGTTAAACTGTTCTTGAAGCTGTTGCGCTATCACACAACCTGATTTCGCTCAGAAACTTGTCTTCTGATTGGGTTGTGACTTTGGGTCTGCCAGATCTCTTCCTATAAGAGTTTATCCCAGTTTCTAATTGTTCTTGGATTGTTAGGATACCATATTCACTGACAATGATAATGGTAATGATGCTCTGTCTCATTTCACTTGTTACTTGTTATTGTCTTGCCATTATCACTGTTCCAACTCTGCTTTAAGAAAACTAGAGGGTTTTTAATTAATCGACAGGAGCTGGGGCACCGGTGCAAACTGTTTGCTTCAACTTGCAATGCTTAGTTTATTTTAATTGGTACAGAACATTTGTAAGTTGTAACCTATTTGTTGTTCCCTGAAGAAGGCACATTTCTAATATTCTGAAATATCCATCCATTTTCCAACCCGCTGAATCCGAACACAGGGTCACGGGGGTCTGCTGGAGCCAATCCCAGCCAACACAGGGCACAAGGCAGGAACCAATCCTGGGCAGGGTGCCAACCCACCGCAGGACACACACAAACACATCCACACACCAAGCACACACTAGGGCCAATTTAGAATCGCCAATCCACCTAACCTGCATGTCTTTGGACTGTGGGAGGAAACCGGAGTGCCCAGAGGAAACCCACGCAGACACGGGGAGAACATGCAAACTCCACGCAGGGAGGACCCGGGAAGCAAACCCGGGTCTCCTAACTGCGAGGCAGCAGCACTACCACTGCGCCACCGCGCCGCCCTTCTGAAATATCCTTTTCTCCCTTAACCTAAATTTTAAATGTAGTCCTCTGGCAGTTTACTGCTTTCCTTTCCACAATTTAGGTCATTCACTGCATTTCAACTGATTAAATTTGAAGAAGAACTGGAAAAACGGAGGTGTTCAAAAACTTTTGACTGGTAGTGTATAAAAAATGAACTAATATAACATACACATCTTTGGAATATTTAGGAAAACAGGAGCATCTTGTGAATATCTTGTAAACTGAATGCAAATTCTTAGATCTATGAAGCAGCTAACACCTTTGCCAACAATGGCAATAATCTATAACTTCATTTAAATATGATTAGCTTTAATTATCCCTGAGATATCTCTGGAACCTGACTGAAGTCCAACTGTGGCAAACTGATATGATTAGGACACAGTTTAAAAATGTACACACCTGTGTGTACAAAGTCGCACAATGTACACTGGCATAAAACCTGGCACATGTGCATTTGTATGCAATTTAGCCTTTATAAATCATAATCAAACTCCACCCAGTTGCCACCTTGAAACAACCATATATGGACTATGGTAATCAACTTCATACATAAAGCAATCATGATGCTGCATACCTTAATTGGCTGGTAGAGCAGCCTCCCATCTGATGCAACTAGACACTGACACATCTATTACCTCGTGCATGTAATGACATGATTACTGTTACAATGAATAGTATGGACCATATGATAAACTGTGGGTTTATCCAATTACCTTACTAACAAGTCAACATCACATACAGCAGCACCATAACCAAGTTGTCTGCCAACGCTACTTTGCCTTCAAATAAATGAATCATGACGACTTCTAAGATGACTTGTGTGTTATTGGAATGTCGCTGCACATGGTAAACGAAAGCAGCATATTTCTTGCTAGGTGCCCTTATAACTACTAATGCTGTTACTTGCCCCGATTATGTTAGGAAGACGAATAGCTTCAAGGAGTCCTGGCCAAAAAAATCCTGCCAGTCCCCAAAAGCTCTTTGTTTTTGCATATGGCCATTCGTATAGTTATCAAACACAGACAAGCGAGCCACGTTGTGTCAAACCATTATGCTATGAATAGGCTATAAGCCATAATATTAATAGCTTTCTGTATGCAACAAATGAATTATGCTTGTGTTTTTATTGTATCTTGGCTTCAAATTATGAGAAGTGACAAGTTTGCTAAACTTTTGAAAAAATAAATTCTTGAGTGCATACTCACAGCATTTGCCCTTATAAAAGGGATCTAAAATACAGCCTATACTTCATGTTCATTATTTTTGAGGTTTAATATGTTTGCCATATCAACACACAATATAATAATGGCTCAGTGATATGAAATACTATGCACATGAGTGTTCATTTAGCTGGTTTCTCTGCACCTTCCTGCTTGATGAAGGATGTCGTCAATTTATAATTTTTCTGAAATGTTGTGCATGCATAGGTCAGAGTTGCAGTAAATATTCGCAGGTTTTCCCATCAAGTTTTCTTTTATAAATCCTGACTTTTGCATGGAAAGGTGCCAGACACATTTCAAGCCTCTTATTGGCTGTACACAACTTTCCATACAAAAATCTGACCCTAGGTCAACTAAGAAATATTTTTTCAAGTAATACCTCAGTATTAGGCTCAGAAAAACAGAGCATTTGAAGAATTCAGGATGAGAGCTCAGATTTAACCATTTTAAATGCTGCCAGCAAGCACCCTTTTAGAGCTTCTACCTGAGCTCTATTAGAAAACTAAATTTTCCTAAATAACTGTTTACAGCATCTAAGTGCTTCTTTCATCTTATGTCTTTCACTGTCACCCATAGAAACAATGGGACAAAAGTGCAACAACTCTTTACTATTTATATTTTACCACCTTCAATGTTTTATTGGTTTTATTTTTTATTAGTTTATATTAATGTATGTGTGTAGTTTTCAATGCAGAGCAAATGTTGAAGATTTTGTTTTTATTATACTGTATGTACTATTCAGGGGACACACCAAAATCTATGCAATGACAATAAAAGGCATTCTATTCTGTGATATTCTGTTTACACAGATGAGAATTAGTCTGTAATAATAATAATAATAATAATAATAGTAATAATCATCATCATCATACATTTTATTTATATAGCATCTTAACCATGCTTAAAATGCATCATAGAAATGCAAAATAAACAACAGAGCATATGCAACATTAAGATAAATATAGGAAACACAAAGCTTTGATTTACAATAAGAGAAAATAAAAAATAAAAATACAATATATACGAAATACCACAACGCTGTACAAAACACATAGCTTGTGACACATCGACAAATCATCATTAGCACCTGGAGAGAGAAGTGTCAGAATGTCAAGGTAAGTTAAATGCCTTCTTGAAAAAAATGTGTATTAATTAAAGACTCAATTTAATCGATATAATTAATTTTAATTAATATGGGAGTATTTTCCAAAGTCTGGGTGCAATATAGCTGAAGGTTCTGTCACCCATAGAGCACAGGTTTGTCTGGGGCACAAGTTTTCCAGAATCAGTGGACCATCATGAGCAAACAGAAGCACTTTAATGGAAGAGATTATTGATGTAGATTTATATTGAGATTATTGATTATAGATTTATAGGTTAGTGATAGAATTTTATATTTGATCCTATAAGACACAGGGAACCAGTGGAGGCGGAGGAAGATGGGTCATATAAGCTCACTGTTCCTGGTCTTTGTAAGGACTCTTGCAGCAGTTTTGAATCAACTGGAGCTGTGATAAGAAGGGGCACTACCAGCAGCGAGTTACAGTAGTTGTTGTGTGGCACCCAATTATTGTTAAGCAACAAAGCATCATAGAAAGTCATATAAAGGAATGTACTGGGGCAAAACAAAACAGTGCAGCTCAATATGTCACCATACAACTTATTGTGCATTTTCTGCCTTTTTTTTAACTAGAAGAGTTTTAATTCTGTTTGTTTAATCATTACCAGATGTTATGTGTCTGTACAGTTTATCTTTACAGTAAAAACTAATTCCAGCTCCACAAATAGTTTGCATATATCATGTAAGATATGTATACTCTTAATCAAGAACTCTTAAGTTACTGTAACTGACTGATTATTGACAGAGTTTGATGTCATGAAAGCAACACCAGCGTAACAAAATTTTCATACTTTTGAAAAAACGTTTCTCTTTCTTAATTATTAAAAAACAGCCATCTATCTAATTGTAAAAACAAAAATGTTTACAAGAGTGAACAAGCATTAGACATTATATTTTTTGGTAAATAAGGCAAAGATTGAAGTGGGGGGGGGGGGTTCTGGTTTCTTTTAATTATTGTTTATTTTTCTCCTAACAAATGACGATATAGACTTATTAATGGATTATTTCTTACCTCTTTGCAAAAATGGAATGGATGCAACACATTCTTTAATTTAGCAGTACTGTATTTTTATAAAAATGTGACATATACATACAACAGATTTTTTTTTTTCATTTTTTCATTTTTATTACTATTTAATTTAATATTGTTTCTAGGCAAAATAATAAATGCATATTCTATAGTCACATATAAAATGAGTAACAACTTTATTATATAACAAGGTAGTCCGTAATTTGCCCTCAGAGAAGCTTGAATTAATCTGGGCTTGGACTCAGCATTGTTTCATAGAAATGTAGTTTATTTCCTATGCCAATGTTGTCCTATATTTGTTGTTATTTAGCTGATGTAAATAGTCTGCTCCTACAGATGCTTATTTATATTGAGATATGGTGAACGGGAAGGCCAATTCACTGACATATTCATGTAATAGCCCCCAGACTTTATTAGTATCCCATTTTTAACATAGAGCATTAGCCTACTGAAAAAGATCAGCAGATGCCATGTTTGTATATTTGACTAGAAATCACAGTCAAATATTCTTTGGCATTAAAATGTTGATTTACTTAATAAGGGACCCAATACGAGCCATTCAAATACACTATACTACTGAACCTAGAATGACAATCTTTGTTTTCCAGTAATGCAGTAATTCTTGTGTTTTCACTTACAGGAAATCAGCTGAATTGTCACTTGCTATAAAATATACGTGTGGCAAGCTTTGAATTTTGATATACATTTTTTGGCATCACGAATGTCAGCCTGTGTTGAAACTTTCACCAGAAATGACTTTGTATATACCTATGCTAATATTTTCCTTTAAAAACACCAATAAGGCTGCTACTCTTTCCCTCACACTACGGCATATGGTGCTCACCATCATATCCTATTCACAAACACTTAAATTTTTAGACCTGTCCATTTTCCCTCTGAAACACAGCTACACACAACATGTCGGAACCAGCGTACCTGCTTTGAACAGCACTGTCTGCATATAGGCCCTCCACTGGTAATGTTCTGTGGGGCAGACAAAACTCTCTACAACAGCAACATTCATTTCTAAAGCACATTTTCATACAAAGTGCTCAATGTGCTTTACAAGATGTGAAAAAAACAGTTACAAGCTAAGAAAAAAACAAACTAAAATTAAATGTGAATGACAATAAATAAACAGTATACAAAAAGTAAATGATGTACACTTACAGTACATAACATAGATACATAGATGTATAATTAACAGAATTATTGTCCTAAATATATTATTGTTTTCTTACGTATCTATGATAAGGTCAGGGTTCAGGCTAAAAGAAAACTTAGCCTACACTGGACATTCTACCGAACATAAATGCTCTTAAATAGTTCTTTATTGTTTTTTCTTAGGCTTTGTCTTAGAAGATTATGCACAGTGAGGTATAAAAGAGGTCTACAGTAAAAGAATTGTTAACAAATGCTGATAAAATTGTTTTTGACTTGTAACATTTATTTATCAAGGTATCCTGCTACTTCCTTCCACAGAGACACTAAAGTAAAACCAGGTATAAAAGTGACATATTGTGCTGTTCCTAGTGCAACAGCCATTTAAAATGAAAACAGTTTACATTTGCAAAATAAGCTGACAGACTGGCTATGCTGACCATTGTTTTCTTATTTACTTTCTTAGTTAATTTCAATTAACAATACTGCATATTGGCTTTTTCAGTATAATCTGCTCTTTTTTTTCTGTTTAGCATTAAAAAAGATGACATTTTTACACTCATTCATTTCAAACCCTGCTAATCCAAAAACAGAATTGGAGGAGCCAGAAATTATCCCAGCACTGTCAAGCACAAGAATGAATTTCCATCACTGACTACATTTCCAAGCACATATCTAATAAAGTCAAAATTAGATACACAACACATCTTTAGGATGTGGGAGGGGAAGAATAGTACTTACTCAGATAAAGGCAGAACATGGAGACCCCACACAGATAATAACAGGGTCAAGATTCAAACACAAGTCTTCTGGCACTGTGGGGCAGCAACTCTAATCTTTATACCATTGTAAAAAAACAAAAAAAAAAAAAAAAAATACAACAGAAAGATTATCATTTTTTTAAGCATATGTATAATACTCACATACAGTATATTAGCATATTTTTAAGTAAATAAAACAATTTGGAGTATTTTGCATATAAACAGAAGATAGTAGAGGCCTGATCAAATGAAATTCAGCTCTAAAAGCATTAATCTCTTAGGACTATGTATGGACTCCAACCACAGCAATGAGTATGTTAGAGATAATTTTGATATATAGGGTAAGAAAATAAGTTAATTTTATGATTGCTCAATATTTTAAACATGCAATTTATTCATTCTTTTTTAATTGTCTAATTAATACCCAAATAGACATCAGATTTTTGTTGTATATGTATATATATATTGTGAGATATGCCCGGCCATTCATCCCAGCCAATACCCCCAGGCTGCTAGATGGAGCCCTCCTTGCAGCATAGAGGTGCCCCGAATGCCAGCAGGGAATCATGGACAGTGGAGTCATAATACACAGCCCTACTGGATACCATGGGGGCCACCAGGAGTTGCTGCAGGGAGGCCGAGGGATTTATATTTTCCGTACAGCCCGGAAGTATTTCCAAGTCACGGGAACGGAAAAAATGATATACTTCCGGGCTGAAGAAAAAGAGAAGTTTTTACCTGACCCGGAAGTGATAGAAAGTCACACGGACTGAGGGACAAAAACACTTCCGGGTCAAGGAGTTTAAAGGACTGTGGGAAATCCCAGACGGACGAGCTGAGTTGGGAGGCAGGGTGGCAAAGCGTCTGGGAGAGGAGGATTGTGTATTGTTTAATTGTTTATTGAGAGTTGTGGAGAGGAGAGTGCTTTGTGCACTTTATTATTATAATAAATCCTATTATTGGACTTTTATCTGGTGTCTGACGTGGTGTCTGAGGGTACAAGGGTGTGAGAAAGCCCTAATCTGTCACACATGGTACAACAGCCTATTACTACTGTAGAATTTTGTAACAAATTCTCCACTCAGCTAGCTCCCCTCTTATTAGCAACATTTA
>JANRMT010062813.1:105434173-105473576 GCA_026402145.1 Polypterus bichir lapradei | reverse complement strand
ATATATATATATATATATATATATATATATATATATACATACACATGCATATGTACATGTACATATAGTATGTTAAATATTGCTTTTTTGTTAAGGTTTCTGAAATATGATATGTAATGTGAAGCCAAAGAAATGAATATGAATTTAAAAACTAATCTACTTACATGAGTAAAACAACATTAAAACAGTTAACAAGCATTCACATGATTGCCAATCATTGGTCAAAACATTTCAATGAAGTCATTCAAAGTTACACCATAGAGTAATAAGGAAACACAAGTTTGTACTTTGTACAACACAGACAATATCTGGACATGCACCTGTTTTCTATGCAAGTGTTTATTTGCCTTAAAAAGAAAAATTAAATGGTACATGGGAAAATGATGATATCCATTTGTCCTTGAAAGTGCACTTCTAATTTGAGTGACATCAATTTCAGTAAATAAGCTTTTCAACTTTTAATGAAATACCTTAAACAGCTTTATTTTTTTTTTCTTTTCTTTTGAGCTATTCAAATAGTGTATATTTAGTGTATAGTATATATTTATGACACCAACATGCAATTTGTTTTTTATACGTCTGAAAAGGTGAAAATCTATTACTTGTAAAAAAGAGACATTTGAGCCATTGGGATATATTAAGATTATGCCTAATCAATGTGAACATTATTCTAAAACATGAAATGTGTTGTTTTATTTGGATGTGGATCAGAATTGAGTTTTTAAAGGGGATTACAATTCTCAGATGTTGGTAGCAATTTGTCAGGGTGTGAGCAAAGGGTGTCAGTTTAAAATAACTTTCCTCTGCTTTGGCATGCTGAAAGAGTGAGGAACAGACAGTGACAGAGTGTCAAGAGGGGGTGGTGGTTGTAAATGACATTTCTGCATTCCACATGATTTTATTAAAAGTAAAAAATTAAATACACTTTCTCTCTCTTTATACATGACATTTTTAGAGACAGCAATATCGTTCATCTGTACATTGTGACTGAGAAATCTTTTAGTTTTTAACCGCAAAGTTACAAATACGAAGAGCAAAGCCAAGTAAGTTGCATAGAAACACAGCTTCTATTTTTTACCCCACCACTCCCCCACCCCCAACCACGTTCTGTTTTATTTTAGCTCCTTGATTCATGTGGCATTCATTCTTGAAAACCACAGCCTGAACTATTTGGGTGAGCAAAAACAGCAAGCTCTTTGCTTAAAGGCAGGAACTACTTTCCCAGAGCATTCCAATACATATGGATTCTCTCAGTTGATGCTGGATAGCTATGTTCTTGTACAGAAGAATATAATATAGCCAGCTGAATCTCATTTTATTTAAAATTGGTGGTCTAATATCTTGAACGCATTTTTATATATATTGACCTCTATTACAGTGATTGACCATAGCTTGAAATATAGGCACTATAAAGACAAGTTTGACATTTAAGGACTCTCAGCTACTTGTATGCATTAAAACGTGGTGAACTGTACAGTCATTCTTCATCTAAACAAGGTATGTTATCGACTCATCTTACTAACAGCTGTCTCACTACTGCATTTTACTTGTCTGTAAAGGTTAACAAAGCAAAGACAGATGAAACAATAAAATATGGTGACTAATTATGTTACTAATAAAAAGTCCCTGTTTAGAGAGCTCTCCTCAGATTGATCTGATCTGTGACAGCAATAGTACTAAAGTAATGGTGATGCAATTGTCATAAGTTGCCAATCAGCTTAGAGTAGTTAGACTGAGGTCAAGAGCAAAGCAAATGAGATAAAGGACAAGTGACGCTTGATTTATGGTGATGACTCCTTGTGAACATGCAGAAGATGTTGAGTTGGTGAATCCAGCTACCCTGTTTGTCTCAGATAACCCGGCCTGGATTATAATGGCCTGGATTGGTCTAACTGAGGAATGGGCACCGCCTCTTTACTCCTGTGAAAAAATACCAAAAACAAAAAAACCTTGTACACTTCTACCACTCCATTTACACTCCATCTTCCAGCACTTTAGCCCTGTTTGATTTTGTAACATAAATATTGTATTTGTATTTTTAATCATTACTTATTATTTATTGTGGTTTTGTTATTGTAGTTGGGAAGATAAGGACAAACAGAGCTACAGTATGAGCTCTGAAAACTCCCAATATGCCACATTGCAATACTACCCTGATCATCGCATTCAGCGGTAAGTACAGATTTTCAATAATGTTTGCACAATGAAAAAAATCTACCTCTTTATAACAGATGACATTTTGAACCCTATCACTGTAATGCAATAAGTGTGTTTCAAGTGTAGCCAAATGAATGACATATGAAAATATTTTCTTGGTGTAAGTAATTTCTTTACTACTATAAAATAGACAAAAACTGAGTTAATATAACTGACCCTATGCTAATGGTTATTATTTAAAAGCACTGAAAACAGCAATAGCACAGAATGTCATAATTCAGCTAGATCAGAGACTTTATGTTAATAAAAGTGATCAAAGCATTTTACTTTAGCATCCTATGTATGTTTATTTCCAGATGTTAACTTTAACCACTCTATCTTTAAGTCTATATCAATTGATGTCAAGAGTAATTAAGACTTTAAAATGATATACCAGTATCCAAATGCTGATAATGGTGTGAAGATCATAGTGCATCTTATTCTGTATGTTTTCAGATTCAGAGAGGCAATATTCACTTCTTTGCTTAAATTCATATACTGATGCAGGATGTTATACTGCCTCTGGTTTACATCTGCATATATATTTTCCAATTGTAAAGAACTCAGAAATACTATTACAGATATTGTAAAGCACCTTTACTATGCATAAAAAAGATATGATTTGTTTCTATATTATTACTTTACCTCCACCAATGTAAAGAAATTGCCCGTAACTATTGTGTCTGTTACTTCTCATGAGTAAATGTCATTTTAAACACTTAAGATTTGTCAAAAGAATACAAGATATTAATAACTTTACCTTAGTAAGTCATTTATAAGAGAGCAGTAATTCACTCAGTGAGTGCTTAAAAAGCCATTGAAATTACATGTCATCTTCATAATGAAAGCTAACACCCACACAATTCAGTCCTTATATCATAATATTTAAAATAAGTGCACATTTAAAGTGCACACCATGCCACACTTTCACTGTTGTAGTGTGTAAGTAGTATTATTTCGTACTCTTTCCATATTTCTTTCTGCTTGACAAATGTGTAAATCTGAATTCAAGGAGACTCTGGAAAATCCATTTTTCACACCAATTATGATCTTTACTGTTCACTTGCCCCGATCAATCATACATTTTGGAATGAGAATCGAGAATGATTAAGACAGTTTAAGAAGGAAGGCAAAATAGCAGGAAACCCTAGAAATATGAGTCTTTAGACAAAAAGGCTACTGGTTTGCTCTCTGCCTTATTGTGTGACTGAAAGTTATTTTACCTGCCAAAGCAAATATTGTTAAACAGAGATGATGTAGACTATTTATGGTTGTGTATAGTAAAAATAAAACTATTCTGTTTGATGTAATACAATAAAGTTATTTTGTTTGCTTGATCCAATGAGCAATTCATGACTGTTAAATCTTAAAAATGAAAGAACAACAAAATGTAAAATTAATTTAGATTTCAGGTTAACAGACATTTCAACAAAAAGTAACAATATACGTAATGGAAACATATGGACAGATAAATAGTTAATACAGTGATAGATTTACATATTCTAGATATTACTAATAATAAGTGTTCTTTTCTCGAGTCAAAGATCAAGAGATTAAGGATTTCTAAATTATTCTGCCTGAGGAGTGGGCATGGTGGTGAATAGCCCTCGTCTCTAAGACCTCGAAGAGATTAGAATCCTGACCTAGCCACTGTTTACTTGGAGCTCATTCTTTCTCTCAGTCACTGTGTGAGGTTTTCTCCACATACTTTTACATCCTAAAGATGCTCTAGAATTATTGTACCTTACAATGGACAGAGGTTCCATTTAGAGTTGTTATCTGACATTAAGCAGATGCTGGTGGAATAGGGTATAGCTCCCCATGACCCTAGAATAAGAATATGAAGATTAAAGAATGGATGGATCGTTGTTTTCATTGACCTACAGTAAACTGAGGAAAAAAACACAGTTTAAATTTAACTTCAAATAGCAAAAGTGGGGATAAATTACTGATAAAATTATTTTTTTTAAAAAACCTTTCTGAAACTGGTAGCACTTGATGGGTATACATTTAATGAAAATGGAGAATACTATGGTTATAGTAAAACACTGAAACAAAACAAAATATTCTGCAATCTTTACAGCTCAGTTAAACATTTCTAAAGGTAGAATCTGAACAGATGTTTAGCTTTACTTTCTCAGGCTCAGTTCCCTCATTCACTTTCTGCTTTACTTTTCTTCCTCTTCCATCACCCCTTCAATTTGCACCTTTTCTTGGGAAGCCTATCTAGCCTTTCTCTGATGGTCTCTTACATGGCCCTATATTAGTTGTCTCATACAAGAGCTGCTTAGAGATGCTTGGCATTTTCTATGTTCTTTGAAGAAACAAAATTGCACAAACAGACCATGCCATTTTCAGTTTCCCTTTGAATCGCTTTGCCATATAATAATAATAGTCATAACCATGTCAGGAGGGAAACAAATGATGCAATTTGTTTAACATATCTGACCAAACACTCATTGTTGAACCTATTTAATCTAGTTCAGCACTGCAGGAGCCAGAGCCTATCACAGCGATATTGGGCACAGGTTAGGAAAGAACCCAGTCCATTGGGTGATTCATACACAGAAACATTCGCTCCTATGGGGATAGATAATTTGGACTTGCTGATTTATCTGACATGCTGATTGTTTAGGATATCAGAGGAAAAAGCACAAAGACGTCAGAAAGATGTGAAATTTTCAGGCAGACCGCGCTCAAACCAAGATCTGCACCCAAAGCATATACAGCTCTGAGGCAGAAGTATTAATTAATATGTAATACATTAATATCATAGTAATAATATATAACTAGAAAAAGACTTTACAAGTTTGAAGTTACCACATATGGATTTATGTTTTCTTTCTGTTACTGTAAGCTAAAGTGAAATACATACATTCTGATCTCTTATCATATTACTTACTGTTTATAAGCTTGTGGTCAGATATCCAAGGGCTTGAGCATTAATAATTATATTTAAGATTATGAAAATTAGTAAAATATTTATAATTTTTTGGTATCGATAGGAAATATTACATCATCTGCCCCGCTAATCACTTGGTAACAGAGACAGGTTTCTTACTGACTGTGTTAATGCTGGTTATTCTATTAACTAAAACTACTTTATCAATTAGCACCTTTTGAGTTTTTTTAAAATCATCACTACACACGGACTATATGATATATAATATTATCAGACACAAACAACAGCATATATACACACTCAAGGACCTATATACACACGCTCATATAGTATATGACGGTTACGATGACCATATACCTGTATATATATATTGTATATAGCAAACCCAATTGACTGTACAAATTAATATGCACTTTCTTTTTTGCAGCTGTATGATGCTGTTGCTATATTTGTCTATTGCAATTGTTCTTACATTCATATGTTATGAGTGATGAAAGAAATTACACTACCAGATTTTTAAATGTGTCCATTCATCAGTGGCCACACACACATTTACACACCCTAAAGAAGCACCCATTCCTACTTGTCTTGAAGAGCTCAGGTGGTGGTCTGCTGTGCTACTTAACTGTGAAAACATGTTTGCATTGCACCAAATCCACTTCTCTCAAAGAAAAATTCCTTTCTTGTTTTTAAAAGGATTATAGCAAACTGTTCTCAGTCTGCTTTTATGTGGTGTATTGTACTGTAGATTGAGAAAAAAAACATCTTTCCAAAACTAAATAAATTGTGATACTGAAATGGCTGAATATATCACTATTAATAGCCATTTTAAAACAAAAACCGAACTGACAATTAGCGCAGTTAATGAAAATATTAAGGAACTGCTTTACATTTCTTTTATACATGATTAATAAGCTTGTTTCTCAATATACATTTATGAAATTGGCTCATCTCAGTTTTCCTTAATGAAACTATTTCTATTTAAACATCATACTACAGTATATACCTGTAGACTGATAAATAAAATAATTGGTAAAGTCTTTCAGTGTTATCTTTTAACATTATTCCAAGAGCAATGTACAATGCCCAGATGCATTCCTGAGTGTGCAGTAATTTTCCACGTGCAGACCCTGCTATGAATGATCATAAATATGTAATTATTAGTAGTTATCACAGTACACGGTCATCTGTAAGTAATTAAGATGTGCAGCCCTTATCTTCTACGAGAATGTGGAGTCTTAGAAAACTATAAAGATTTACAGTAGGTCAGAACCTATTGCTTACATTACCTCAATGCCTCAGTCTGAAACCTTTTTGTCGCCTTGCACCTGTTTTAAGCTTCCTCTCATATCTATGTATAATGATAAAACCTCACTAATTCCAAGAATGCTACTCAGATTTATTTGGAAAATCAATTCATGGAAGGAGAGGTAAACTGTATTATAATGAGGTCATTTAACTAATTATAGTTTTTTTCTTACATGCAAATGGTTCACACATTTACACCATAAACATATTTACAAACACACTTTTTACAAATGAAAAAGTATAGTAATTTCGGTAAAAGTATCAAAGCATTACAGTACATAGGAAAATAAGACAAACATTTTTCGTTTCTTCAAAATTTTGACCAGATCTAAACACCACAAAATGCAATTTAATCATTTGTAACACAAAATAGTACAATTCAGTCAATCAGTCTTGCAGTAATATGCTTTTCTCACATTAAAAAACTTTCAGATATGCCGTAAATGTTACCTGGGTAAGACAGTGCAACCAGTAAAATACAAAGAAGATCACGTATTAGGCAAAGCATCAAGTAGTTACTGAATTGTAATGAGCAAAGAAATCAAGAATTAAGTGTCAAACAGGTTCAAGAACATTTTTATACAAATTAAAAGGTGTGACAAACATTCATCCATATACATCTGTTCTCTAAGCTACTAATCCAATGCAGATTCACAGGATGCTGGTGTCTAGCCTAAAAGCACTGGGAGCAACACAGGAAGCAACTCTGGACAGCGCTCAACTCATTTTCTTTTGCAATGAGTACAAAAATAAACTTAAGAAAATTAGAAAATCCACCAGTTTATTCTGTACTAATTAAAATTAATACAATAACTCTACAATCTACAAATAAAACTGAACAAGAATGTGCACCATATGTTCCACTACTACATGTGAACCATTTGCTCTTCTAGCAGTCTTTGCCACAATGCTGTTTAATTTATATTGATAATAAATAAAAAATAATATTTTTTGAAGAAAAGTGTGAGAAGAAGTCAGTCCATCTTCAACTGAACTACTAAATAGATGACAGCCTTAAGGGTTCACTTACTAAATTGGTTTTGAAGATGTGAATTAGGGTGTGAGTTGTTCACTGATGAGAAGATGCTCACAATGATGAAATACTGATTTATCAATAAAAAATCTTTCTAAACTTTGCATTATAGGTGATTTATTTTGTTAACAACCTCAGAGGTGCCTATATATACAGCTGTGTCTTTCTAATGTCAAGAAACCAATATTTTTTCCACTCATTGAAACACGTATTTGCTGTACATTTTAATTGCTTTTTTAAAAAGTAAAACAGTTTCTGTAGTGAAATTGGTCATCACATAGTGTTGCCACTTTACAGCACTTGATCCCAGTTTCTTTACTTGGCCATACCACAAGCACTTCAGAATAGGTAATCCACCTGAAGCTAAGCATATTTGGACGTTGCCAGTACTTTGGTGAGAGTTACTGCTGGAAAAGGTGTTGGTGAGGTCATCAGTGGGTGCTTATCCTGTCGTCTATATGTGGATCCCAATTACCCAGTGCAGAGTAGGGGACAGTGTGCTGGGAAAATGGCACTGTCCTTCGGATGAGAGGTAAAACCAAGGTCCTGGTGTTCTGTGGTCCCTGGGCATTCTTTAAAAAGATTAGGGTGTTTTCTTATTTCCTGCCCAAATTTCCCATCATGGCATTGTCGTTTCTGGCTCCCTTATCATCCCCTGTCTTAAATGATTACTATCTCTCTCACCCCTTCACCACCTAATTGCTAATCTGTGGTGAGTATACTGATGCAAAATTGCTGTCGTCACATTATCTATGTGGGTGCAACACATTGGTGATGAAATTGCTCTCCACTCTCTGTGTAAAGTTCTCTGAGTAGTAAGAAAATCACTACATAAATGTGATTAATTATTATTATTATTATTAGAACATGTTCTGCATTGTTTTTGAATGTAGCGCTTGTGTTGGTGTGTGTTTACTCTCAAAATCTAAATATATCTTATAAGGTCAAAATCTAAATTGCTCCCACAGTGAATATGCATGTGTATGTGTGTGTGTGTGTGCAATTGAACGTTCACTGTGATGCACTGGTGTCCTATTTATACCTGACTCCTGTTTTGTAATCTTGTGTCCACTAGTACCAGGCTTTCTACCAAAGTGACCAGGAGACCGTTGGGATAGTTGGAACTGGAGGAATGGATGCAGAGAATATAATTATAGTGCACATTTGATGGTGCATGGGATTAAATATTAGTAATTATAAGTACTTTTCCCTTCAAGTAGACTCAGGGAACAGAGATACTCTTGAATCTTTCATAGCCATGCCTACTCTTTACTAATTACCTGCTTTAAAAAACATTATTTAAAATTCTTTAAGGTGCAAAACACCCCGAAGATCTCTGAATCTATAATTTCAAAAAAATTAAACCAGAAAGAAAATCATTAACTACTGATATCTGTGTCTGTATTTCAATTCAATTTAAGCAGAAATTTTTAACAGTATTTTTTTCAAATAACATATTGATCTACATTCATTTCAAACTATATAATGGCATGCAATGTTGTTGAAAGTAATATATATCATTATATTATTCATTGACAATAAATGTACATTAATAAAAGCAAACAATTTATTAAGAAAATGCATTGGTTAGTGTTAGTATCTTTCAGCCCCAGAGAGTTATTCTTTCTGTGTCTGTACAGGTTTCCTCTGGGTAATCAGATTTTAATCCGCTCCAAAGACACATATATTAGATTAATTAATTATACTAACTGATACTAAATTGTCTCTGTATGATTGATTATGAGTGTGTGCACTGCAGTAGGCTGGTGTCTATCCATCCATCCATTTATTTTCAAACCTGGTTATCCCGAGCAGGGTCATGGGGAAGCTGAAGTCTCCAGTTCAGCATACCTATGACGCTGTGTTAAAATAATCAGGTTGGAGAATAAAATTATGAATTCATCTGCTTTTTATAGCAGTTTAAATAACTAGGATAATCAGCGAAGAAACAATTTTGTAAGTCAGCATTAATGAGTACAAAGATATAAACATAGTTTTGCAACTTCAAACATAAGTAAAGAAAATCATGGTAGCATCTCAGAATTGTTTTTCACAATTCCGCATTATGTTTTTATGCAACTGCTTTCTAAGGAACTGACTATCCCTCATACTCGGAATGGCAGTCAGCACAGTCTGTCACTACAGTACTTGGGACTCTACTCAGTCCAGGAGTATGATGTCATTATTCTAGGCTGTCAATCTGCCTATCCTAGTCTCTACAATGAATTTTGAGAATGCTTGCACTGCATGACCTGTGATATCAACCACTCAACACCTGCTAAAAGCCTAACATAATCAAATGTTCTCACCCATAAACAATGTTCATCATATTAAGTAGAAAAATAAATAAAAAGGCAGCAGGCTACTAAGCAAGTGACAACCTTAACTATATGAATCCCAGCTGATCAAAGCCAGTAAAATGTTGAATAAAACAAGTAAAACTATAATGAACTGGCATCCTATTCAGGCTTTGTTCCTTCCTTGTATGTGCTCCAGCTCCTTGTAATCTCGTAATGGAGCAGCAAATTCAGAAAATGGATCATTACACCATTGTTACCGTAAAACTTTTCACATGTGTATTTTTAACTTTGTTAATTAAAATAATCACCTTAGCTACAGAATATAGATTATTTACCTACAGTAGCTACATACATTGACCACTTTCAGGTCATACATATTTTTATAACAACTACAAGTAAATAAGATTGTGTCAAAGTATAAAATTCACCTTCATCCATATATCTATTTCCTTAACCTACCTGGGAAGAGTCGTAAGGAAGCCCAACAATGTAGACATTGATTACTTCTTGTTGCTTTGATTTTAATAACATTTTCAACAAAACTAAAATACCATAAATCAAATATAATGCATTCATAATGATCATTGTTAGAATAACAGCATCAGATGCAAAAGGTACATGCACAAGTGTTTTTCTCTGTTGCTGGGTTTTTTAAAGAAAATAACATCCCATACAATCAAAACTTACTTTTACAAAAAAGAAAACAACATTACATACAATTGAGTCAAGCTTAACAAACCTGAATTCAACCCACACCCAAAAGAGAGGACTGCCAACAGCAAGAGCAAATCTTTAAAAGCAACAAGGAAGGGAAATATAAAAGCTTATTCTAAAATGTTATTAGTTAGATCTTACCATATTTTAAAAAAGGTTTGAACAGTTACTCTATATGAGAATTTATTTTTTTATAATTTCAAATAAGAACATCAGTTACCCACTGACCTACAACAGTTGGGCTGAGATTCTTCCAGATAAGTCTATATGCTAGTAGTATGGTATATGCAATTACAATCAATTGGTTCTTCTCTACTTTAAGGCCATTTGGGATCCCACCAAACACAGCTGTTAATGGGTTAGGAGTGATTGTAACACCAAGGCTGTCTTATAGGCATTCAAAGATTTTTGTCCAGAATGATAATTTGGTGCACTCCCAAAACATGGCCCAGAGAGGCTAGAGCTACAATACAACATTCACAAGTTGAATCTTGGCTTGGATACATTTTGGACACATTTCACTGATATAAATGTTTTAGATAAAAGATTTTAGATAAAATATGAAGTGCATTCTATGCATGGCTGCCTTCCACTTATTTTTTCTGAGATGTTAAGGGAAAGATCCTTTCCCCACTGTACACTGGGATCTTTGCAAGGAAAGGACTTTAAAACATTTTTGTATATTATTGAGATGTTGTCTGAGTTTTCAAGACTGATCCATATTACTTCTTGAATAGAATTAGGTGGGAGGAGAGAAAAATCGGGCAGGTTCTATTTAGCAAAGATTCTGTTTTGATAGAAGTGGATAAATTGTGTTGATGGGAAGTTAAATTTGAAGTGTAATTGTTCATAATCTAGACATTATCTGTACACACATCTCTAATTGTTTTAATCCTGAACATTTCTTACAAAGATTAAATACTGTGTAGGTTCGAGAGGGTAGAAAAGATGCAACATGTAAAAGCTTTTCTGTCTAAAAGTGCTTCTTTCATTAGTTTTATATTCGGAGTGATTGATGAACAATTGGATTATTAGTATTGTAGTCGCCGAAGTATAAGGTGAAGTCGAGCACGGGCAAAAGTTTGTTTTAAAAATATTTAGTGAAAGTTAAAAGCAAATAATCCACACAAGAATAAAAGAAAAAATAGTTACACACGTAGAATAAAAGGCAAAAAAAAAAGAAAAATTTATCTTGTTTAAACTTAGCTTTTCTTGAGGAACTTTAGTTATTTCAATACTTAAAGGTTCTTCTACTGTACGCTATAAGCGTACGGCTTCGTGCTTAAATAAGAGTGTTATCTTTACGTGTTACTTCACACACTCAAAGAGCCCGTAGGCCATCAAGCATGGTCACGTGCACAAGCACGAGCATGGTTTAAAACACTATGCCTCTACATCTTACACATGGCAAGGCTGTCACTAACTGAAGAATAATGTTTACTCAAAGCTGTTAGAAATGGCAAGAATATACCAATACTATTCTACTTATGGGGGGGTTATAGGAACCTCCCATAGATTATGCATTGTCATCTAGTAAAATATTCATGAATCTTATAGAACTAGCAAAATGGCTCTTACAAGTATATTGACATTAATTTATATGTACTGGGGCACAGAGCAGGATATATAAAGAAGTACAGCAAGATTTCATTTCTAGTGCAGTCCAGGCTTGTGTATATTGGTCAGTTTGTGTCAAATTCAATGGCTTAACAGCTTTGCATATTTGCTACTCAGTAATAAAATTGAAAGTTAGGTAGTGCCATGCCACTTTCTGATTTAGATCATTGTAGAGTCGCTCTTTGGATGTGTGGATGTTTTGAATTTTAAATAAATGAGGTTATAATTGAGCCTAATTTCTTAAAGAATGAGTTGTTAATGTATATGGCAATACTTTGAAATAAAGAAAGAAGCTTAGCAATTATGTTCATCTTGACAGTGTTGATTCTCCCTGCTAAGGTCAGATGGAGAGTAGACCATCTGTACACATCTTGTTTAATTTTTTTCCCCATGCTGATAACAAAATTTTGTTGGAGAAGATCTTTATATTTTCTTGTGATGTTTACACCTAGGTATTTAAACTGACTTGCTAAAATAAATGGGAACGTGTCCAGTCTAATGTTGTGCACTAGAGAGTTCAAGAGAAAAAGCACATTTTTATTCAAATTAATTTTGAGTCCTGGTATCTTTAGAAATTCTGCTAGTACATTAAGGACTACTGGTATGGAAGTCTGTGGGTCTGAAATATACAGTACCATATCTTTTTGCATATAGTGATATTTTTTGTTCAAGTCCTTCTCTGATAGTCCCCTTTATCTCTGACACAAGTCCTTCTCTGATAGTCCCCTTTATCTCTGATTTTACTGTAGAAAGCAAAGAGGCCAATGGCTTGACGGCAAATGCAAAAAGTGATAGTAATAGGGGGCATCCTTGTCGAGTAGCAGGTTCTAGTTTGAAGTACTTTGAAATAATGTTGTTAATGCAAACAGAGGCTTATGGACTGGTAAAAAGTATTTTTATCCATGCACACATGTTTGGGACAAACCCAACTTTGTACAATGTGGTGAAGAGGTAATCCCATTTAATCATATCAGATGCATTTTCTGCATCCAAAGATAATAAGATCTCTGGTGTGTTAGATTTTATGGGTAAGTATATTACATTAAAGAAATGTTGAAGATTAGAAACTAAGTGTCTACTTTTAATAAATCCAGTTTGGTCTTGTGAAATTACAGAAGGAAGCACCTTCTCAATCCTTCTAGCTAGAACTTTGGAGAGCAACTTAACATCATTATTCAGAAGTGGAACTGGTCTATAAGATGCACATTGTAACAAGTCCTTATTTTCCTTTGGAAAGACAGCAATCATTGCTTGGCCAAAAGTCTGAGTTAGAGTTTTGTTGTCTCTAGCGTCTATAAGTGTTGCTAATAATAGTGCAGCTAACTTGTTTTTTTTTTTTTTTTTAATAAAATTCCACTGGGCCTGCTGCTTTCCCACTTTAAAGTGAGTTTATAGCATCCAGTGATTCTCAGAGTTTCAGAGGTTTGTCCAGTTCCTCTGCACTAAGAGTATCTAGCTGTGTAATGGATAAAAAAAACTCATTAGATTGCATCTTATCTTCTTTAAACTGAGTAGAATATAAGGACTTACAGTACTCTCTAAATGTGTGGGTTATATTTTTATGGTTAATAATTTTATCTCCATCTGTGTTGGTAAATGGGCTTCAACTAACGATTATTTTGATAATTGATTAATCTGGTGATTATTTTGATGATTAGCCGATCCAATTAGCTGGATTGTAAAAAAATTAATTTGAAATGAAACGCAAAATTCACAAAATGGATCCAAATAAACAGATTTATATAAAATTTTCATAAATGTATTTTTATAGATGAACTACTTGTAGAAATTTTAAAGAAAATATAGGTTTTTATAAAACATTTATATAATAACACATTGAAATAAACAGTAAATAAATAAACAGAAAGAAATAAAGTTGTGTACCACAACTTTGGTAAGTTGTGACAAATTAAGGTGGAACATGAAGCAATGAACACGGATGTTAATCAGGTGAATGAGTAGAGTGTCACAGAGTAAGATGAAGATTAATTCTGAGATAAGGGAAAGACGTGGTGTGGAGGTGGTAGGTGCTGTGCTAAAGGAAAACAGACTAATGTGGTTTGGCCATATGGAGTTAAAGGTAGGATATTGTTGGGTAAAGAGCTGTGTGTATATGTAAGTTGAGAAGATGTGTACTACAGTGAGCAAACAAGAAGGTTGTGTCTGATTATATGTTCTGAACCAAGGAGAGTGGAGGAAGAAGATTTATAGGGGAAACTGGTTAACTTGTGCAAACCTGGAAAAATGGCTGTTGAACCAGTGATGATGATGACGACCGCAGTTATAACTAAATACTATGTTTGCATTTAGATATAAAAGCTTATGTCTCTGTCAGGGTTTAATGTCAGATAATATTCTTTCTGATGCTGTACACGATACATATGATTAACTAATGTTTATTCCATTCTCAGTGAGACTGCCATTTTTTTATCAAAATCCCATATTATCATACCTTACATTACATGTAACTATATGTGTTATATCCAGTTGATATTGATTGCATGTTTCTAGATTTTAATTGAATTATTTTGAATAAAGTAATCTGTTGCACTATTGCAAATGGCTTCCTTTATGGACTACCATGTACGGGTCAGTAATGCAGTATATCAAAAACATAACAGAGAGTGCAATTTATATAAAATAAACTAATTGTCAAGGCTAATTAATTTTAAATCTTCTTCTTCTTTTGGCTGCTCCAGTTAGGAGTTGCCACAGCGGATCATCTTCTTCCATATCTTTCTGTCCTCTGCATCTTGTTCTGTTACACCCATCACCTGCATGTCCTCTGTCACCACATCCATAAACCTTCTCTTAGGCCTTTCTCTTTTTCTCTTCCCTGGCAGCTCTATCCTTAGCATCCTTCTCCCAATATACTCAGCATCTCTCCTCTGCGCATGTCCAAACCAACGCAATCTCACCTCTCTGACTTTGTCTCCCAACCGTCCAACTTGAGCTGACCCACTAATGTACTCATTTCTAATCCTGTCAATTCTCATTACACCCAATGCAAATCTTAACACCTTTAAGACAATACTAATAATTGTATTTACATCAAAAATCATTTTTGATCCAACCTCTTTCAATACCTGGTTAAGAAAGCTCAGAGCCCATCATAGGAGAACAGGCAACAAGGCATTACACTGAGCTCATCAGAAACAAACATGCTCATTCAACCTAATAATTATTATACACGTCATAAATCAGTCTAACTTGCACATATTTCAGATGTATGTGGAAACTGGAAAGCCCAGAGAAAAGCCTACATAGACACATGAACCCACATATTGCTAGTTATCAGTCTTAGATTTGAACCTAGGATTCTGGAGAAGGGAAGCAACAATGCCAGCAACTGTGGCAACTTGCTTTTGTATTAATTCATACATCTATTTCCAAGCATATGCTCTAGGTCAGGGTCACAGTGTATATTCTGGTAATAAGTTCAAGTTCATTTTTATTAAGCGTTCATAGTACAATGAAATTCTTACTTGTATATCTTCCACAAAGTAATGACAGTAGTACAGTACTAACCTAAACAATTAATATAACACAATACATTAAACACAACATTGGACTTTATATATTGCATGTTCATGCAGTTGTTAGTATGAGCGGCTGTTCAGCAGTATCATGATATTACAATAAAACTGTTAATAATTTAGTGGTATAAGTCCTAGTGGCTCTGTACTGTTTGGCAGAACAGAGGACTGAGAGGGGTATCTGTGCAGGATGGCTTTCTAAGGGAGAGAACAGGGACAGAAAGAAGAGATGTACAAGTAATATTCTTTGCCCATTTTACCACTTTCTGTAGCACTTTTCAGTCCTGAGCTGAACATGTTTGGTTAATCTTGTTTATGAAAGTGTACCTGATTGTTTTAACTCATGCCTATTCAAGCTTGTGCCACTTACTTTATAATCAACAAATTCTATGATTTATGGTGAACATTTAGTAAATTATAGTATATTATAAAAACTTCATTTTTAAGAAATAACAAGATGATTTTTGCAGGGGTGGTTACTATCACTATACTGAATGGCAAAAAGAATGAACAGGCAATAAAAAAAACAAAAACGTAGGCCAGTGCCTGTATTTATCAAGCATCTCAGAGTAGATAAAGGGTCCTAAATTACTAAAAAATCTCACGAGTGATTCAAATTTTGTTCTAATCTTGAGGATAGAAGTAAAAGAATTTTATCAGTTTTCCTAATTTATGAAGCTACTGCTAATTTCACCAGGATATGGCAAAGCTCATGTGCTGTCCTAACTTGCTAGGAGCTGCCAGATGATCACATTTGGACAGAGATGGGCAAACACATCCTGTTAAAGGCTGAATTTTTTCAAAAACTCTGGTCAACAATAAACTCATCAAAAGATATTGATTGGACAGATAGGAATAAAATTTGTGACAAATCTTGTACGTTACATAATCATTGTCCACGTGGATAAGACATGTGCTGTAAGCTGAAATTAAAATGCTATTAACATTACACTTTTTGGTCACAGGAAAAAGTCAGCTTTGCAATAGCAATGATTTGGGTATGTCTCAAATTTTGCATCAAGGTCTGAATGCCCTTACAACACGTGAAGTAATACACAGATTATACATTTGCGTGTGACACCACATTAAGTAATGTTAAACCAAGCTGCATCCATGCAAATCAAGCACATAAAAATCATTGCCTCAAGTGTGGATGAGCACGCTTATGTGAATTGCAACTAATATTACAGTATCATCACACAGCTGGTAATAGATACAATCTATATTGTAGTAGCTAGCATATTACAGTTATGATAAGTGGGGCTGAATGGGCAATTCACAATGACAGCCACACATGTATGCTGAGCACAGCATTTAATAAACCCCTGGAATATTCAGCTTACATCTTACAAGGCAGAGAAGGTTCAAGAAGGAAGATAAAAACTCCTGGGAAAAACAGAGCCTTGCATAAGACAAGGGAGGAATTACGGAAAGACTGGAAGGCAATTCTGGAAGGCAATTCTGGAAGACAATTGGGGACATTGCAAGAATTAACGCAACTTTAGTAAAAGTGCAGGAACAGCCATCGCTAGTTTCAGTAACTGTTACTTTACAAGGAATTTCTCATATGCCATAACAGCAGAAGGTGATTTTTCTGGAAGTATTGCTGTTGATCATTCATTGTTAAATAAACATGCCCATTATCAGAATTAACTCTCATTTGGTGTGTGTGTCTTATATTATTATTATCAGTATTATCATTATCTTTGTGGTGAAGCCTTAGTATTAGCATTAGAAATCTACAAAACATCATCAGTACTGTCAGTTTGCAACAAGGGGTGCCATAAAATTGTGACATGATTCATGCTCAGACGTGGCCTCTTACTTATCACTGGGACTGGCAGTAGGACGCTTTGTAAATAATTTTTATGTGCTACTCTCAGGTCAAGTTAGGGAGCATGCACTGCTACAGTGCGTTGCCGCACCCACCCCACAATGAAGCAGCTTTGGATTCTGGTTGGCAACCCCTAAGGCAGACACACGGTCTAGTCCCACCCTCTGGAAATGACAATCAATCTGCTGCAACCAGGTGCTATGTGGGCGTCCCCTTGGCCTGGTCCAACCACTCAGGTCCTTAGCAATGAGGTTCATGTGATCCAGATCACCCTCTGGGAATTGTGTCATATGGCCATAGTGCTGTAACTGACACTCCTTCACAATGCAGGTAATGTGCCTCATTTGTCCGTTCATTTGTCACAAAATCAAACCAGCAGTACCCAAGGATTCTTCAAAGAAACATAGTACTGAAGGAGTCCAGTCTTCGTCTCAAGTCACTGGATAGAGTCTATGTCTCACAACCATATAACAAAACAGGAAGCAAAGATATCAAGAGCACCATACACCCCTTTCCAGTGATCTTATGACCCTCCATGCTCTTCCATTCCGTCTACGGACTTCAGAGAATGAGTCACCAGAGACATGAATGTTGCTGCCAAGGTAAGTAAACCTCTTGACAAGGTTGACATTCTCTCCGCAGACAGACACACTGCCAATGGCTGTGCCCAAGAGGTCATTAAGGGCCTGGATCTTGGTTTTTATCCAGGATACTCGCAAGATCAGACTCCTTGCTCAGTATCTCAAGAGCCTTGAGCTGAGCCTCCAATGACTCCGCGACTCAATGGAGTCAATCCTACTATGAAGTTGGACAAAGTCTTATCCTAGTTCGACATTTAGTCTTTCTAGGATAAGTTCTAAAATATTTGATAAAATATGGGCCAAAAACTTCACTGGTCTGCCTAGAAGCAGGCATCAAAATAATGGATTAAAGGCTTGAACAGACCTAAAATGGCTTTTAAAATTTAAAAAATGCTCTTTAAGAGAGTGGATAACTGGAAACATCTGGCTTGAAAAGCCAAAAATAAAATTATCTTAAAATCTAAAGAAATTATTCATGAAACAAAAGAAGAAAAAGACAATGGTGAAACAAAGAAAATAGCAAAAATGTGGCAAAAAGGGTTTGCCTCAAAAAAGGGCAACCTAAGGCTAACAACTACAATTAAATCCAGGAAGAAATAGCAAAACATCCACTAACCAGAATAACTTCAAATAGTACTTACAAAGGCCCCAAATATTCCAACAATCAATGACAGAACTAACTCCTTAGCCTCAGTATAAAGGCAAAAGTGTTTCCTCAGTAGTTATGTCACATTGGCTCCAACTCTTGGGGTTTCACCCATAAAACATAAGGACAATAATCATTAAACATAAATATACTCAATACATAAAAACAAAATTATATTTAAATAAACAATAGTAACAAATATTACAAAATGACAAAGAACAGTAATAATAATTCAAAAATAAAGAAAATATACCCAAGGTAGGTAACACATTCTGTTTAAAACATAACACAGTCATTCACATGAAACTGTAGACATGTTCCAGATTATAGTACAGAAACAATCCAGGAGTTTCTCATCAACCTTTTCACTCTAGCACTGAACCACTTTTCTTACCAGTTCCTTAACCTTTTGTCTGTGTTTTAAAGATGGAAAAAAGACTAATGAGAGGTAATATGACAACCCAAGATCAGGGCAGGATAGAGGGAGGTAAATATTTTAAAATATTTGTGTTATAGTGATCCAAATTGTATTGTTGGGGATGTTACATGCTAATGATAACATAAGGTGAATATTTTACAATAAAATAAATAATCCTATGTCACATAAAATTTGTATTCTGTAAAAATGCTGTATGGTTCCTCAGTGCAAAGCTGGTGCTGACTTGTGCTGAGATGTAGACAAAACTCAGAAAAATACTGGTGAGCTCTCTCCAGATAAACTGGACAGCTAAATACTCCAAATCAGATTAGCATTATTTTCAGAGAATTTTAACATACATGCATCCTGCATTTTTTAACATACAGCCAACTTTCCATATTTTTAACTAATAATTCCATCCAATCAATAAGACAGAAAAACCATCTAGCTGTGTTGTAGAGTTTGGTGTCTCTGGGTTTCAGATCCATGTTTCAGAGAAACAAAAGATTCAACAGTTCCTAAGGTCTTTCCATAAAGCCAGTGATCTGCAAATAACATTTACTTTTTATCTAACAGCTGAAATTTGGCCAAACAAATCCAGGCAGAGGAGGTTGATGGCCACAGAGTTTTGTCTTTACCTAGGCACTTTTTCTTTATTTCTGTTTCCCAGTTCTCTTTATCCAGTTATTTTTGATTTGATTGAATCATGCTGGCTGTGGTGAATGCAGGTTTGGTAAATGATGACAGCAGTTCCACATTTAACAGGCTGGAAAAAAAATCTTTAGAAAGGTTTGAAATCATAAATACCAATAATACAAACTTACTGCACAGACAATACATGAGTAAAATAAATTATATGAAAAGCTGTAACTTATTTTGCCACTAAAAGCTACTAGCATAAGTTGTAACTTGCAAACTTGCACTGTGAGGTAATTAAGTAGGGGATACAGAGAGTAAGAGGAAATATATCATGCTGATGTTCCATGTGGGGAGAAATGTTTAGTTTAGTCTCTCAGGGATCAGTGCTAGCACTATTAATTTTTAGGCTAATAGATAGATTTGATTGTAATTTTGTGACATTTACAGGTTAACTCACTTTCGAAAGGATAACAAATACAGAGCTGAAAAGGCAATTTGTCAAAACCAGCAAGCATATTAAATAAAGAAAACTGTTATAGCATTATCCTTGCCACTGAGTCACTACATTTAGCACTGACAAGACAACAACTGAAGAAAAGTCAATGTGGTAAAAAAAAATTGTTAGGCACTATCACTAAATTGAAAATGAAAGCTAAATGAAAGTCACACAGATAGCTTGCAAAAGCTTGCTTCAGCCTCAACAATGCACAGTCACAATGGCCACCTGAAAAACAACCACAACAAAATGTAATCAAATTGCAAAGGAAAAATACGCAAAATGTAGAGGCAAAGAAAGGAACAGTGCTTCAAAAAAGATAGAAGCTAGTAATACTAAAAATTAAAAGCTTCTCAGGCTGTATATGTTGTATGGCAAAATGGCCTCTAAGACTATATACCAATGAGCAGAGATGTCGCACATCCACCATGCCCATGGCTAAACTGACAGCAAAGAAAAGAAAAATTATAAAAAAACACAAACTTAGCTTAGTTGGATAACCATGATGACCACCTCTGAAGCCTTACACAATTTAGAGCAATCAGTCCTCAAAAAACTGGATATTCACTTATCTGTGCCCACTTCAGGTCCTTTAAGCTGTTCCATGCATGTTGCTGTTTTTATTCTACAGTAACCTGATGCATTGGCAGGAGTGACAAGAACTTAATTGATTATTTAGATTCTCTTTGACTGATAAATTCATGTATTCCATCCAACAGTATTTGCACTCAGATCCAGATTTAATTCCCATCTATGTTAAGTATGTATGTTCCCAACATTATGTCCCGGGTTTCCACCAGATTTTCTTACAAAAATTTAGAAATTAGCTGTTAATCTAATTTTTGTCACTAGATTTTCTCACTGAAAGTAATTATACAGTAATGTAGTCCAGCATATCTTATAGGTTTCGTTGCTCCCAGTTGTATGGTACATTCCTGCTCCTTGTTACCATGCAATGTAAACAACAGGCTCAGAAAATGGATGGATGGATGGATGAACAAATGCATTATTCTTGAGAACCACATATGCAAAACATACATGCTGCATCATTTTATCTCTAGTGTTTCACTTCTTAAATTTCCTAGGTATGTAATGAAAAAAATAGCAAACAATTTCAAATTTTGAGTATATATTAGAAAAATACAATGGAAGCGAATGAGTTGGAAAAAACTAAACTGTTAAAATGTAAAGAAGAAGTTTTAGTTTTAAATGCACAAGTTAAACTGATTTTCCTTTAAAACATCTTTATTATTTTTCTTGTGAATTTTTACAAATACAGTATGTCACACAGTTATGGACAGGTAACATACACATATATGCACATACAAATTGAAAATATAATTTGTTTTGAAAACTTTAATTATTAGTAAATTACAATAATAACAATGATCTGTGGTGGGCTGGCGCCCTGCATGGGGTTTGTTTCCTGCCTTGCGCCCTGTGTTGGCTGGGATTGGCTCCAACAGACCCTTGTGACCCTGTAGTTAGGATATAGCGGGTTGGATAATGGATGGATGGATGGATGGATAATAACCATGAAATAGACAGTCACTCTCTTAGATTGTACAATGTGTAGGCAGCTCTTAAATTGTATTCTTCCAGTAAGTGTGGCTAAATGGATTCAAAATAATTTATCAGTGTCATTGTAAACATTTCCCAAATATTGTAATATGCTGCAGGAGGAAGAGATTTACCGAAAAGGCTGAAAAAACACACTTTTGTCTACTAAAATGGTCAAAGATTCAAAAAGAAAACAACTGCTTTTATGTTGCTTCTGACTATGTTGAGAAATTATAAAGAATAATACAATTGCATTCTTAAAAAAATAAATAGAATATACTCACCTAAAGATTTTGGTAAAATTGTTTGTGTCTACTCAGCATCTAACAAAACAGGAGATCATATACAAGTTCTGTTTTCTCAATATTTTGTCATTCTAATTTTAATTATTTAATTTATACACCAAACCTACTTATTATAGTAATTGTTGGGTGCCAAAGTCTATTCCAGCTGCACAGGAAGCAAGGCAGAAACCAACCCTGGACTATAAGTCATTAAATAGCAAGGAATACTAACTTATACGGGGCCAATTTAGAATCACAAATCAAATTAAGATACAAATGTATTAAATTTGGAAGGAAACTGGTGATCCTGGAGAATAATGTCCATGAATATATGAAGAATATTCTAAATACACATACTGTACATTAATCTTAAATCATATTTTTAAGACCCAGGATTCTGGGAGAGTTAGACAGAATTAATGGCCATTGCACCTTCAATAAATACAGCAGCACTTCAACTTCCCATACATAAAATGTTAACATTTAAGAAACCTGAGAGTGATAACTCTGGTAGACAACATGCCTAATAAAAAATTAATCATTAAGCTTACCAAATCATTTTTAGCAAAGGTATGAAAAATACTATCTTTTCTTGCAAAGGTCACAACAAATAACAATTCTATGCACTTCATGCAATACTAATTATAAATCTCTATTTTGCAGTGGCCTTTAGCTAAAGTTATATATAAATACAGGGATACTCACAAGTCTGTGTAATATAAGTACACAATTGTAAATGTTAATTTTTTGGAGAATAATAAGTATAGTACTGCAGGCAAATAGAAATCTTTAAATATGGTCTATTGATGGCAGATAAAATCCAAATTACTGTCTGATGACAGTATACTTTAGCAGTCCCAAAGATCCATATAAAAGGAAGGGTCTACAAAAGTACCCTATGACTAGCTGAGTAAAAGTTGTTTTAATGTGGAAAAGACGTCAGTTCCACAGCTTGAGAGTTATGAACTAAGAACAAACAGTCCTTTTTAGTTCACCTGAAATAAGAAGTGTAATAAGGTATAAAACCAGGGCAGATAATAAAGTATTTTTGGGACAAGACACATGATGCCAGAAACTGTAGAAAATAAGGAGCATGGCCATACATCAAGCTGTCTGTCTAAACATTTTTTTAACTGGAATGTACAAGCAATATAAAGGTGGTGTACAGACAGAGGATGGCATAAACTATCCAGATAGCAAGATTCTGTATGATTTGGAGAGGTGAACATATAAGGAACAATTCCTTCAGGGAGGAGGTCATCTATGCATTTTCAGAACAGCATGAATTTGTTGGGACACTGACTCAATACAGTGTAGAAAAGTGTCACAAGCATGCAGGCCTTTATTATCTCCAATATATTTCACAGTTGTTGTAAATTAGATGATTCCATCTCATCACAAATAAATTGAATTTGATGATTTGGCCTACAACTGCATTACCCCAAATTCATTATCATGTTCCTGGATCCAATCCAAGTCATTCTCAGTCTTGCATTATTGCATATCATCCTGCTGTAAAGACCCATTCACAGATGAGTAAAACCCTCTATATTCATTAACTGCAAGACTGTATTTTTAAAGAAAAGACCTGAGTACCCCAACAAGACAGGAGGTGGTACTACAGTTAGCTGTAGTCTATAGATGTTAAGGGAATAGACTGTGGTAGAAACCAAAGGGCATTTAAGTATAAACTACCCCATTTTTTTAACATTTTAGTCAAACGCTAGTTGGTCCTTAAAAAAAAAAGCTTCAGTGAAGTCAAATTTATAAGGTAGGACATTTAAAGGAAGAAAGAGAGAGAGAGAGACAGAGAATTAATCTTTACAGTTTTAGCAAGAGTACAGTGCATCAACTGCAAAAATTTCCTTCTTGATAACTAAAGCATAGATATGGCCAAGGAAAATTTGAAGAAGTAGAGGAATGTTAAAAGAAAGGATGGAAGGCAAAAAACTAGAAGGATTAGATCACAAATTACATGCCAGTGTGTTCCCAAAAATATGCAAAAATGTGTCTGAAATGTTCAAGGAACACTCTTTCTTTTGTTAAAATTGGTAGAAAGGATCACTGACTCATGGGGTTTACCTTATAACTTACTCCTTCCATTCATTATGTTATTTTTTGTTTTTGCAACACTCCAATGTCCAATGTTTGTATTCCTTAGCCCAATGAAACTAGGTGCTATAAGGTTCCTAGTGTCTCTCAAATGTCCATACACAAATAACTGTATTTTCAAAGGGAAATAAGTTCTTATATTGTACTACATACTTTGTCTTTTCATTCATTCTAAGTATTAAGGATAAGGTCTCTTTTAGACATGAACCACCCCATGGATACTTTAAGGTGGGCTTCTTCTGCCTTTTATTACCATAAGAGAACTGAGAGAACGTTTACCTGGGTTTCTTCCACATATTTTGCATTCACTTGTTTGGAAAGGTCTTTTCATAGGTAGTGGTTTTATTCAGTTAAGCAGCAGTCTGGGCTGTTACTTTAACCATACTGAGTATGGTTTCGGCTAGATGCTTCTAGTCCTCCTGGTTAAGACAAAAAAGTGTTACTGGAAATATCTAGAGTTCTGTTCTTTATCCTAGGAGTTATCCTATGTTCTAGGTGCTAAGTTCTTGCCTCCTGAAGTGGTATTACATGCATATATTCATTTTAATAAATAGTTTTTTTGGGGGGGTCTCAAGGTTCCACCTTCACATGCTTGTCAATGATTTCAAGTAATATTTTTAGTATCTCTAATTACAAAAGAAAAAAAAAACATTTGGAAATATGTCAGAATTTTTTGTTTTTGTTAATATTCTGTGTGATTGCATTAAGAAAAATACAGAAAGTGAAAGTTCTAGCTCTAGTTCTAGCTTTTTCATCATCAAATTTAAAATGTTTCAAACATAGACAAAGAATATGTATTTCATGTCAGCAAAAACTAGGCAGGGATTCTATATGAGTACTCTGTTATCAGGGTTTTTCCCCATGAAGATACACAAGGGTGCTATATGCAATAGTATTAAGAAGTGGCTGTATATGTCAGAACCTTTCTTTCTTTTTAATGTTCTTGCTTTATAGTCATTCAGATGTGTGTTCAGACAGACAGAAAGTGTGTATTGTAACAAAAGAACAGAAACAAGCATAAAGGTTTGGGGTTTTCCGGCCCTGTATACTGTAAACAAAAAAATGCAGTCAGTGTTTTCTCCAAAAGTACAATAGACAGAAATGAAAATGACAGGCGGACAATTTATGGGGTGGGACCGGAAACAGGCAGACGGAATGCTGGGAAGGAACCGTGGTGGACCAGAGGGAAGGAAGAGACCGGGAAGTGGCTGAGTTCTTTTTATGGAGTCCGGGTGAATTCACGGCAGTGGTGCTTCGTTCTTTCTGCAGAAATAAAGAAAGGTTACCCAGTCATTGTCCCCTGGTAGGATATGCCACACTGCTCGTTGGGTCTTTAAGTGGCTCCCTATGCGCTTGTGCGTGACATGACCCCCCCGGGAGAGAGCATCAGCGTTAGCCTGTAGGTTACCCCGGCCAAGACCCTGAAGGTTGCTGAGGGTTGTGTTGGTGCTGTCGCTTTTCCCATAAGGAGGTGCTTCATCTCGCAGGGCACCTTGGATATCATCAAGAGAAGTTGCAATGCACGGCTTGATGGCAACTCCAGTCACTACTGGGGACTGAGATGGCAGTGAGGACTGAGGGCAGATAAGGAGGAGTTTGTTAGAAGAATCTGTGAGCAAGTGTTACACCATCTGTGGTTTAGTGACCCATGTCCTGCTTACAGAGGAATCAAAACATTATGCACATCCAAATCTGTTTCTTGGAGAGTCACAGTCAGGGAGGGTCATGGAACAGTACTTACAGATGAAGCTGCAATTGTGACCTGCTGGGCTGGATACTTTGAGCAGCTGTTTAAAGCTGATCTTTCGGCTAGGACGTTGGACATTTCTGGGTTTTTGAGGCTGATCTTCCAGTTTGCTGTGAACCACCCAATCTCACTGAGATTGCACAGGTGGTGAACCAGCTGAGGTTTGGGAAGGCCGCAGGAATCCGTGGTATCTAGGGTGAACTTCTCCAGGCTTGTGGTAAGGCTGTCCTCCTTGTATTGCAAGCAATCTTTCATCCCAACTGACTGGAAAAGGGGACTTATCGTTCCTATCTGGAAAGGGAAGGATGATTGCCTGGATTGTGGAAACAACAGGGGGATAACGCTGCTCTCAGTGCTGGGTAAGGTCCTTGCTAGGGTCATTCTCAATAGTCTGGTCTAGTTTTATGCCTAAGAAGTCTACCATCAACCTCATCCTGACACTAAGGGCTCTTATGGGTCACAAACATGAAAATCGACAGAGTTTCATTGCAGCCTTTGTTGATTTTCATAAAGTGTTTGATTGAGTTGATAGAACTGCTTTGTGGGACATCCACAGACTTCATGGGATCCCATGGCTAGCCTGTACACTCATACTATGAGTGATGTGCAGAGTCGAGGCAGAACCTCTGCGTTTTTCCAAGATTGATTTTGGGGTTCATTGGGGTGTGTTCTTGCTCCTACTCTGTTCAATAAAGCACTGACTGGGCATTAGGAAGGGTTGTGGGGTCCAGCGGCTGTGGGGCATCTGTTTTTGAAGATGGATTTACTGATCTTGACTTTGCAGACAATGCTGTGATTTTCACAGAGTAAATGAAGGCTCTGATCAGGGCTCTCAAGAGACTGAGTGAGGAGTCTGAGTGTCTGGACTTGTGAGAGTCCAGGATAATAACCAAGATCCAGGCATTTAATGACCTCATGGGCACAGCCATTGGCAATGTGTCTGTCAACCTTGTTGAGAGGTTTATTTATCTCGGCAGCAATATTCATGTCTCTGGTGACTTTTTCTGTGAAGTCAGTAGATGGAATGGGACAGCATGCAGGGTCATGAGGTCAATGGAAAGGTGCTCTTGATATCTTTGCAAAATGACGAAGGTCCAAGTCTTTAGAGACCTGGTGCTTCCTGTTTTGCTATATTGTTGCGTGTCATGGGCACTATCCAGTGATCTTAGACAAAGACTGGATTTCTTTGGTACTCTGTCTTTTTGGAGGATCCTTGGGTACTGCTGGTTTGACTTTGTGTCAAACTAGCGATTGCTCACAGAGTCCCAAATAAGGTACATTACCTGCATCGTGAGGGAGTGTCAGTTCCAGCACTATGGGCATATGGCGCAATTCCCCAAGGGTTATCTGGCTTACAGGATCCTCATTGCTGAGGACCTAGGCGGCTGGACCAGGCCAAGGGGACACCCATGTAACACCTGGCTGTGGCAGATAGATGGTCATTTCCATGAGGGGTTGGGTGGTTACTGGACTGTCTGTCTGCCTGAGCAGTTGCCAACCAGGATCCCGAGTTGTTTCGTTGTGTGGTGGGTGCAACATGCTATACCAGTGCATACTCGCCATCCTGACCTGACCTATTTTATAAAATTAGTAAAGGAACAAAAATGTATTCTGATATACTGCCTATCTCAATAGCTTGACTCAAAATGTAGACTGTATATCAATATTGAATATTGTTTCTGCTTCAAAATGAAAAACCATGAATAATAATCTGTAGCGTTTACACAAAAAATTGCATACAATTTGTGATAACCATGTTCTTGTGACATTAGTAAGCAATAAGCAGAATGAGAAAAAAATAAAATTAAGAAAATGCACTATAGTAAAGAATATGGTATAACAATATAACACTGTCAAACTCAAACACTTCAATGTGTAACTAAAACTGTGACTAGTATGGACCCTTCAAAGTGAAATAAGTTAAATGCACAGCAGTAGGCTTGGTCAGTACTAAACATTCCTCTTGGGGTCTGAGAAAACCCTCAGGCACTTCTGCTGTTTTACAATTTACTGTTAAAATGCTTTCCAGATTCAGCAAGATGCTAATTAACTAGGTGGACCTACAGTTCATCCTTGAGCTTTATGTGAAAATTGCATGAGATCCAGGACTAAACTAATAGGGGATGAGCTTATACGCTTATATTAAATGAGAGCAGTTTGTATTACAGGCCACTTCAAAGGCTGAAAATCTGGTATTTAAAATAACAATTGCTTAGTCTCTGAACACAGTTTCATTTAATACTTAGCAATTTGCAAAACCCCTGCTAAAATTATTGATTTCATCCTGTTCACATATTTCTATGTGCACACAACTAGACAGCATTTTAATAGTGTGACTTACCACTGCAGTATGAATGGGCTTAATATAATGTACTATGGAGAGTTGCAACGTGTTGCATGCTGGTCAGCCATTAAAGTAAGAATTTCACTGCACTCTGTACATGTGACATTACTACTAGTAGTACTATATACAGTGCTTTCCTTTTTCCAACTGCACTAGGAACAGGTCAGCGCTAAACCAAATGCTTTGGTCACCACTTAGCAAGACCTTAAAAGAAGCACAAGAAAGAAGTAAAAAAAATACTAAAAAATTGTCAGAAATATTAAAATTATTATATGAGCATATTAGCAATTTGAAAATGCGTGATTTATCTTCCTTTGTAATACAAACTTGAATCGTAGTTATTACTTATTTAGTGTACTTGACACACCTCCATACAGATATGCCTAACCTTGATAGTTTCATTAATCAAATAACGAAGAGTATGATGCTCTTTGAAAAATGCACTTTTAAATATGCTGGTCATTTTAATTGTAACAGCACTGCCAAAGTACAACATGTATTTATTTATATTAGAGATCTTCTTACAACCCATCATCCTCAAGATCATTAAAAGTTCTTTTCAAAATAAATGGAAGGGGGTATTGTTGAAAATTTCAATATTACATCAAATGGCCATATTTTAGGACTTTTACTAGAAGTGAAACTGTACTGTCAGTGAAGCGCTAGATAACAGGCAAAACACTAAGACAGGAAAATCAAAAAGAAAGACGAAAGTTATATATACCTATGATACAACGTCTTTTGGTAAACTACTTTACTACATTTGATTATGAGATTATTTTAGAAGCTATGATACAGTTGGAATTTATAACAAATATTATTTGTCAGAAGAAAACAGATAAAGAGCTTCTTAATCAGAAGCTGATAAACAGTGCATAGATATTTAATCACTAAACTGCAAAATGAAAACTATCAACATTACCACTCTGTTACCAGTGAAAAATGTTTAATGCAAATGTTTAAAAATATTTTACCACTTCTTATTTGTTATTAAATTTTTTAGATTTAAATTTATTAAATCTCTTTCATTTCCTTTTTCAGAATGGTATTAAAATCATAAAATTCTCCTTTTCAAAAATAAAAGATACTATTGATATTTTAAGAATTGAATTATTCATATGATAGTTATTACTGTTACACTGTGGCATAGCAAGTACAGATATCAGTTCCATTTCTGGCATGATTATTTTCTTCATGCCCTCCCTATTGATTGGGTAGGTTTGATCTGGGAACTCCAGTTTCCTGTGACAGTCTAAAGATATGATACTTAATTAACTGAATGCTTAAAATTGGCCCAATCCTAGTGAATGTGACCTGCAATGGAGTAGTGTACCACCATTTCTAACAAGTGTTACTGCTAGAATAGCTACTAGCTTCCAACAGCCTCTCAATGAAAGAAAAACTTAAGAAAAAGGATAGATGCATAGAAATTGTTGATAGTCTGATGGACAAAGAACACAAAATTTAGCAAACTCAGTAAGACTGCACACAACTTTGTAGTTAATATTAATCAGTCAATTTATTTATTTTTCCTGATACGCAGCAAAGAGTGTTTAACAGCCTAGAATTTAAAGTAATAGATACACTTTAATTACTGCAATGCTCTTCAGTATATATAAAATATATTGGCTTGATTAATATATACCAAATATTAAAATACTAGTAGACAGTAGGAATGTCACAATACCAGAGTTTTTGTATTTAATACCAAAATTAATGAAATTCTATGATACTCAGTACCTATTCAACACCACAGCAAAAAACAAAATCCCATTCAATTGTTTTTTATTAAAAGTACCACTATTAATCAAATGAACAACACTGTGTTCTGTAATATATTATAAAATATATAAATACTAATAGTAACAGCACCCTTTGAAATACTGGCATATCTGCCTAGTAATTATAAATCACTTAAGAAAACTAGTACCGGCATTCATAAATGTCAATGTTGGTTTTTAGTTTAACTTGTGATATACATGGGGACTCCTCCAGTGTGACTACAAATCGAAGGATTTAAGCATAGGGTTTACAAAAAATGATATCATAATGGACTGACAGAATTATTTTAACATGTGCAAATTTATTCTGTTATTTTTTTTTCTCCAGTAACTGACAAATACTGCTTACATTCACTGCTAAAAATAAAAATTCAAATGTTATATGTACTGTTAAATTAGAAAATTCCAAAATATTTCAGGAAATTTTCATTTAAACGACCTGTTTAATGTTGTTTTTGTGACAAGATGCTTTTAAAATCTGGTCTTCAGAGAATCCCTATTTTAGGTTTCTAACATTTGCTATTGTATGATTTATTTTATATTTATATCATTAACTGGTTAAAAACTTACTAAAGAATAGTATTTAATGGATGAGTCAAACAGATTAAAATTTAAAATGTTGCAAACTCCTGGTGTTTCACTTTTGAAATCTCTCCCTGTTTTTCTACATATGTCTTATGAAATCAAACTTGATGGTTTTACATTAATCCATTATTTTAATCCTTCTGTAAAACAACCTTTGCCGTGCTATTTTCAAGTGTCTTACATGAATGATCAGGCATTCATATTGCTTATGACGGTGTATAATTCCAGAATTAAACAATTAAATGGAATGATATTACCTGTACTCAATAAATCGTAACTGAGAGATTGCATTACCAAATGTACACCTCACACACATATACAGTATATATAACCAAATAAATTACACAAATTTAGCGTTTGCATATTTGTATTGTGCCATTCAGTCAATTATGCTGTTTTGGCAGTCCATTAAAACGTTAGATAAATTTTACTTTTGTATTAACAAATGGAATTGCTCATTTAATCAACGCTGTACAGTAGACAAAGTCAAATAGCCCTTTATTCATAATGGGATAAAAGCATCAATTACAAAAGCCTGTGTGTGTTTTTGCTTTTTTTAAAATAATAAGCCCAATTCCCACAGCAAGCTGAACTCCTCCAAACTTGAACACAAAGCACATCCAGAAATGACTTCTGCCATTTTTTTTCCCAACATGCATTAATGCAGCACTGTATTATCATTACCACAGTGGAACATTTTAATTGGTTGATTTTACTCACGTTTTTCTCATATATTATTGTGCCTTCCATAGTAAAATCCTCTACAAGCAGTATGGCATGTCTGCAGTACCAACTTTTCATTGGTACTACTGATACTGTAAAAAAAGCTATTACCATTTTTAACATTTTGATATCAACCTGGTACAAATGTATCAATCCTTGTGACATCCCTATGTAACCACACCTTATAAACAGAGCCGGAGCCAAGCTGGATAATCAGTAACACATAGGTTAAATTCTCAAAGGAATCACAGTATTTTGCCTGAAGCATGACGAATCTGTAAACTGAATTGACTATGCGTAATGGGACTGTCCCAGACTTAATCCATCTACCTATTCCTTCTTACATACAATCCTTTCATCCATTAGCAAGCTAGTTTAATCCCATATGTGGCTACTTTAAAGGAAGAACCTACAGGTTAGACAGAGAGTGTATTGGTCATCATTAATATCAAAATTAACATTAATATTGGTTTAATTCGTTTTGTATTTTTGTTCACTTATAAATATTTATCACAGTTTAAAATATTTGTAACATGGCCAAGTTGTTAAAAATGAATGGGTTCTGAAATTAAGGACTACACACCTGGTGCAAATGTCAAACAAACATATATTATCAAAGGAAATTGCTACAATAAATGGGGAACACAAGACATACAGAAGTACTCATTAGATGGATTGGTAAGAAGAAAAAAAAATGTTAAAAACACATAATTAATAACATTCAAATCACATACCCAAAAGTGAAATATATAGTATATTTGCATGGGAAGACACTAAATACTGATGATTTGACTGAAATGTCTCTACCTGTATTCATCCTTGGCTAGTTTGCACATCTATGTAAGATACAACTCATATAAGCCTGAATCTTAAACAAAAACAACATTTATTTAATTATTTTTGTGAATATGGAGATTTAAAGAGGCACTACATTTACACCATTGTGCATACTTAAAGGTGTAATAATACTAGACTAATCACTCAGTGAATACTGCCACTAAACAATATTTGCATGAGATGTAAACTATCTTTTAGAGCTCAGTTAACCAAGTTTTATTTTCCTTTCCTTAAAGGACCAATACAATAATGACTGCATTTAAAACAAGATAAATCTTTATTATTTTACAACTCCATTAGATATCAGGTTGCACTAGCTTTAAAAAAGGTCAAATGTAATACTCAAAAGCATTTAATACAGCCCAGGGTGTCAGAGGCCTGTGTTTATTGCAGAGACTTTGTATGAAAGCAGAAACGAACCTGGTAAGTGTACCTGTTCAAAACATGACCATTCATCTACTGTACACCTCCACACTCACAGGCCCAGTTTTCCTAACAACCACTTGTTTGGAATCATGGGAGGTAAACCAATAAGAAATTGGGAGAACATGCAATCTGCATGTATGTAGTGAACTACGTGTATGGGATTCCACCTAAGGATTCTGGATCTGTCAGCCAGCAGTTTTTACTACTGCACCACCATGCTGCTAAAGTCAGAAATATGTTTAATAAAATTCACAGTAAGAAGTATGCAGAAAGGAGTTACTGTATATAGAAAATAGAACTAGTTCTGGTTTACATCAGTGTGTCCATGAATAGAATAACATTAACATATAACCTACTTGTCTCTAACTATAGAGTGTATGACCCTGCACTACACTACTGTTAATATAATTTCAATTTTCTAAATTATTTGGGAGTAGCCATTCTTGTTTTTATCTATCCATGCTTCCATTTACTGAAACAATTTAACCCAATTTAACAGGTATGGACAACTGAAACCTATAGCATGGGTATACATTCATGCAGACAACCACACTTATTCATACTCAGTTCAATTGGAGTTGCCAAACAAACAAGCTAACATTCTTAACTTTGGGCTTTGGGATAAAAACTAGAGTAACGGCAGAGATTCTGCACAGATTTTGTCAGTTTTCTAGAACCAATAAGGCAGCTGCCACTGTCCTTCAAATCTGCCCAGATTTTATTTTATATGTCCAAATAAAAATGATCTACACTTGTTCCCAAACTGACATTATTCAAGCAGAAATTAGTTCGTTGATGAATTTAAGACGTCTGGAAATTATTTTGCAATTTCATAAAATCAAATCAAACAAACACCTGATATGCTGTAGAACAAATGATTTATTACTTCTTATTTCCAATATTCTTTGCTACTTAAATGACATGCAGCTTTCTGGATTAACTGAAGATACAAAAATAAAAAGTTACTCAAAATGAAGTTTGTATGCATGAGTGTACCTTACAATGGACTGACATCACATGCAGTGCTTGTCCTTGGATGGAAAATGGTCTTGAATGCATTGTTTGAATAAAAGACATTTGTATATCATAAAATCTTGACTTGATTTTATTGAGAGAAGAACAGTTGCCTCACAGCTTGTTTCTTGCAAATCACTTTTTGGATGATACACCTTGTTTGTGAATCCAAATAAAATTCTTCTAAATTAGAATACAGTAACACAGTAATACTGAAAATATCTTACACATTGATCTATTTTCTAGATTTTGTTTTTAATAACACAGGGATATTTTAACGGTTGAAATTAAAACTTGTTAAAATCAGTTTTGAATTAAACACACAAACCTCTTGAGGCAGTGTCATAATAGCATTAGAAAAATTTAAAAAGAACTTGTCCTTCATAAAAAGATGTTGTAATGTTTGGAGGACCTCATTCACTATGGCACCGTTGGTTAATACTACTGAATATTCAGACCCCACACCCAGTCACTTTTTGAGCTGATTTTCATTGCACATTTCAAATCTTAAAATTTAAAAACTATTTTAAAAAGTCTCTGTATGAGATACTGGGACAGTTTAGCAATTAGCTACCTAACTATGCTTAATAGACCAAATAGTCTACACTCGTTTATCAGACTTCTTATGTTCTTCGAAATATATCTGAGTAGTCCGGAATTCTAAATTGCACCTGGGCGCGTCACAGGTCCCAGGACCGTTTTTGTATTGCCGCAATTTTTCTATGATACTTACAATGATAGGCCCCTATCCCTGGGTCACTGATTTGGATTTGGGGGGTTCAGCAATGCTAATTCAAGAAATTACCTTCATTTGAGATTGATAAATGACATAAATCCAGTATATTAATAAAAGCAAATCGGTTTCTCTGATAAAGTTTCATCATGTCAAAGGATCATTTTCTGTAGGATTAATAACTTTCATATGAAAGCCTTTCGTACCATAGCAATTTTCCCATCAATTTCATTACTATTTCTGCCTGAATAACACAACTGCCCAGTTCATAAAGCCTGGAGGCAAAATATAAAATGAAGTTACATTGCTTTAGAGAATCTAACGGTTAGAAGGTTAACTTTCAACTGCTGACAATGTACTCTGCCGGAGAAAAATAGTTCCGTTGCATATGGGCTACTTAAGTATCAGTGGCAGGTGCGCTATACTATTCCAGTTATGCAAAGGTTGTTAAAATACATTTGGTGCCTATGCGCTCATTCAGGCAACGAATATAAGCATTTTCAAGTTCCCTTGTGGCAATTAAATACGTCATATTAGGGAGAAGTTTTTAGTATCGCACTGGACCAGTACTAACCACTTCATCTCAAGTATTTATTTATGTATTACTGTTCTAATTCTTTGATGATGTTTCATCACACATATTTTACCTCAGTGGTGCGTTTTGTTAATTCTAATCCGAAATAAGATATACAGCCTATTGTTTTACTTTATAACACTTTTTAAATCTGCATTCTTACCTTACGCGCCCATTTTAGTATGTCTTCCGGTTTCATATGGGCTTATAGTCGGCGGGGTTATTTAACTTGCGCAGTCACGATACGGATCGCGATAAGAGGTGAGGCAGATATTTTATCATTGTCCAAGCAGGCTGCTGTGATTACAGTGGGACGAACGTTACTTTTTTATGCACCAAACTGACGACTGCGCGATTCATTTACAGCATTTATCAAAAAAAAAAACCCGCTGGAAAATCCTGACGCTTTTAGCTTTTGGGGTAGGCAAACGATTTCTTTGATCGTAAAAGCAGGGGAAATTAATCGTAGATCTTTTAAATTATATAAGCCCATTATGCTGTAGCCCAAACGAGAAGTGAAAGCGTTTCGACCTCCGTTTTGTCAGAGGCCTGATGAATCTTTAACTGAGGGGGTAACCGACCGGGAAAAAAAGTTGATATAAGAAAACTCCGTACTTTTTTGTTTAGGAGGAAAGCGACGTTTTTAAATCCAAGTGAGTTCGCATTTACATGTAAATATAAACGTGTTGTAAAATGGAATACCATATTATGAAAGTACCAATGAACACGTTTCTTAACCGTACTTTTCTCGTTTGTCATTTTTCAAATTAATTAGAGGCTTCAATATACTATCCACTCAAGGTCAAGCTTTGAAGTAACGGGAAAAGTTGAGTAAGTTAACAGGGAGACGAACTATGGTGTTTGTAGCATCGATTTCTAATATGGATTTTTTTTCTTTTCTTCTTTTTAAATACAAGGATTATTTTTTTTTAACGGAGAGTCTAAGGAATGGGCCTGTGTTTTGTGTGCGCATGTTGACAATTGGTCTTAATCGGACTGTCGTGTGGGTAGTCCAGAATTTCCTTTCGGGTATGAACGTGGCCAAAATATTATTTATAGGCGTTATGCCAGCTATTAAAATATATATATATATATATATATACACGAGTGACGTTCAAAACGTTTCCGCACCTTTTATATTTTCGTTGGAAACGGTGAAGGCGGAAGGAGCATTATTTGGGCATTAAAAGTTGGTACGACGCCGGGAAAATTGCATCGCAAACGAAGGTGACTATGAAGAAAAGTGATGGGGTCTTGTTCAGAAAGAGGACGCCATCTTCGTCTTGTTTGTTTTAGAGTGGCGTAACCCTGAACAAGAGCCAAGTGATGTAATTTGTTTTTGAAATTCTTAATAAATAGTACGGAAACCTTTTGAACGTCCCTCGTATATGTGTATACACAAAGTGAAACGTTTACGTATCCGTTAACAGGCCGCGGTTTTCTGGACGTTTCACTTTTTGAGAGGCTTATTTTTAAAGGTCGCAAGACTGAAAAAAAAATGAAAGCTGCGTTTATTATTGTTATTTATTATTGCCGTGTAGGTTTAAAAATATTTTATCAGAAATGTAGCCAGTTATATAATCTGAACAGAAAATACCTTAGTAGTATTTTTTTCAATTGTTAGCCTTAAAAAGTCAATATTACACCAGGAAACCCATCCGTATTATCTCTGGTTACCAAATGACATAGTGATGTTTCTATAGTTCAGTAAGTAAGGATTCTTTAGCGTATTGAATCGAATTATGTTACGCATTTTAGGCATATCTGTTTGAGATACTGTAATTAAATTGTCCAAGTTTTTTTAAAAAAAACTTTCCTATTCCTCAAGAAGGCAGTTTTATCATTTGATTACATAACATTGTAGCCAATTTTAACAACACTAAGGCCTTGTTCACACGGGCGTTAAGTTTTTGGATAAACGAACTTGCTCTGAACGTCCTAGACGTTTATGTTGCATTTTGTGGTGGCGATCGATTGACTTCTACACCGGCGTTCGTTTGTCTCTGTCTAACGCCAGCCTGCAGCCCAAATTGTAGTTTGTGTGTTAACCTGTGGAGGCAGTGTCGGGAACTGGATATGAAAGCCCTTGTCGTTTTATTTGAGGTGCTTCCTTTCAATATGGACCATTTTGCTATGTTAGATATTAATCTTCTTGTTTTAAAAATACTCGTAATACGGCGACGTAGGGAGAGAAAAAATCGCCGCTGCTACTGGGTTCATCCTCTGACTGCACAACGTCGGGTTAAAGGAAGTTTTTTTGTGCTTTATGAAGAAATGCGAAAATTTCCGCGCAAGTTTTTTAATTACTGTCGGATGTCGGTTTCCACTTTTGATTGTCTGCTGCAGCTGGTGCAATGCCACATTGCACGCCGATCAACCAATATGCGACTTGGTGTTAGCCCCGAAGAGAGACTACTTGTCACTTTGAGGTAAGGAAACAGTAGTCGAGTGCGCGCTTACACCGAAATGCCCCGCCCCCCGCCATGGATTGCCCCCCCTACATAATCATTATCAAATATTATATTAGAACATAAATTAATAGGTTCATGGTTTACAAATTACATGAGACAATAAAATAAAATAAGCAATATGAAAATATATATGTTGTATATGAAAATATATATGTTGTATATATATATCCGGTCCTCCGAAGCGTAAAATAAACGCGCAGAAAACGAACTAGAAGCAGTTTCCTTGCGTTTGTTGGGTTTTGAACGCCAAGAAAAAGCTGCATGCAACGTTTTTTTGATGCCGTATAAACGCGCAGCCAGACAAACGCACGTCACCAAAGCCCGTGTGAACACTCTCATTGACTCCTACGTGTAGAAAACACTCGGCGCTTGATCCGCGCTCACCGGACGCTAAGAACGCAAAAAAAACGCTCGATTTTAACGCCCGTGTGAACAAGGCCTTAATGTCAGTAAAGGCGTTGACGTTCTCTCAAGAAAAATTAACATTTGTGAACAATCTGTTATTTAATAAGGCATTTGTATCGCAGAGATGTAAACTTGGGGAAACTTGATTCTTAAATGATTTCACTGGAGCAGGTCAATGCAAGGAAAGTTAATAGTTTACATGCAGACACTTTAACTACAATAACATGTATTGATAATTAAGAAAATACTCGTTTTTATTTTTTAACTAAAGAGAAGCTACAGTGTTGGAAAATTGTTCAGGTGCATCATAGCTTGGTTTAGAACAGGGTGCCCAGCTCCGATCCCGGAGGTCCACAGTGGCTATAGGGTTTCCATTTTCTGACTATTTTCTTAATTAGTTACCTGTTTTTGCTGGTAATTAACTTCATTTAATTGATTTGCTATTTAAGACACCAGACCCTTTAAATCAAGGAGGTTTATTCTAGTCCAGTCATTTATTGCAGATGAAGCACTTATTGCTAAAGTGACATTTTTCAACTTCATTTTAGCTGTCTGGTGTATTAAGATTTCAAAGCCTTAATTGCTTAGTCTTTAACAGCTGCATTCACTTTTGTTAATTGTTCCTTAATACCAATAACTAATGCCTGTATATTCATTGTGAACTGTTTGGTTTAATAGAATACAGTACTTAGAAGAAAAAAGTGAGACTGAGAAGTTTTATGCTTTAAATCATTTGGATGATATTCTTAGTAAGGAAAAAATAAATCTGTACAAGAATGGCAAAACAATGCAGAGTTAAAACACTAACAAGTCATGACATTGAGTAAGACCTGTTATTGTCAAGGATTGTTTTCTAGTTAAGCAAATAGTTTGGAACAAAAATCTGCAGCCCTCTATGACTGACGAGTATCACCTTTGGTAGAAGGTTTGTAATCTAATATTGTAACTAGTGTTTTTATTCTTCCTTAACACTGAAACATTAATGGTAGTTGAATATCAAAGTTTCTATATACTGTTGAATAACTAATGTCCTTCTACTGTCTGAACCACCCAGCTATCTCTGTCGGTGTAGATCATCATTTTTTACACAAGAATGCCGGAGAAAATCTAATAACACTCTTTGGTTAGTTGCTAAAGTGAGGTGACTGATTACTACTTGAGAGGTAGGATGCCAGTGACAGAACTGAGCCTCAAATGTGTATGCAGTCAATTCTTCATCATGGGAAATGAGGCAGTGGCAAGTACTAAATTCTTAGAACAAGATTTGATTAACACTAGAATCCCTGAAGCCTATGAAAAAACTTGTAATCCTGGCCCACCTTAAATTTGTTCGCACTTCTTCATCAGCGTCTTTTGTTTTGTAAATGTTTCGATCAACACAAGCAGCAAACAGCCTGCTATTCCTTTCGCCTCGAAAACACAGCTCAAGTCACAGAGAAGATTCTCGGAGCTTTAGTCTTGTTTATTTGAGTGTGAGGTTCCTGGAATTATAGAGGGTAAATAAGATGTCATCATTTGGAATACATACATTTCATTCTTTTGCTACAGTTATATTCTTGATTAAAAATTGTCCTTGTTTTTTTTTTA
>JANRMT010062813.1:105413243-105434163 GCA_026402145.1 Polypterus bichir lapradei | reverse complement strand
ATGTTTCTTTTAGTTATGTGTTCAACAATTCCTGCCTTGCATTTCATCCTGCATTTACACAGATGGTTGTAGACAAGGAACACACATGAAATGCATGTATTCCAAATGGCAATATATTATTTTCCCATCTACAACTCCAGGCACCTCACACCCAAATAAACAGACCTTAACTCTGAGAATCTTTTCTGCGACTTGAGCTTTGTTGGTGGTGTGTGTTGGAAAGTTAGGATGGGATAGCAGGCTGCTTTTGCTAATCGACACGTTTACAAAACAAAAGATGCTGATGGAGACGTACAAAGGAATTTAAGTTGGGTTGGGATTAGTGCTGGGCGGTATGACCAAAATTCTATATCATGGTATTCTTCAAAATTATACCGGCTTCACGGTGTTCAACGGTATTTTTGTCCCATGCATGAGTGGATGTTAACCACATTTTCCACTGCAATTACTGCAGTAGGGTGGCTAAGAATAACCTATTCCACTGTCATGAGAATTGTACATTGTACAAAAAAATATTTTAATATACACACTGGTATTAATACAGGTTTGCATGGCCCCATAAAGTGATAGTTTTCAAGGGGGTGGCACTAACGAAGAGAAGGAATCACATTGTATGACAGTTGCAGTCAATATATAGAACCTTTTTATTGAACAAGTTTTGCAAACAACTTTAAGATTTTGACAACATATTTTCAACCATCCAAAGAGGCATTTAGACTTAGTAAATATCCAGAGATGCTTGTCAAAAGTTGTATTACACTGAACATGTCTTAGAAAAGGGATAAATAGTAAATATTTTTTGTAAACCAACTACACTTTCTGCTAATGTTAACAATCTCTGTCCACTGACACATTAAACTGTGACTTTTTAAACAACTTTGCCATCATTAAACTGCATAATGTTTAAACTAATAAATAATAACAAAATAAATAATAGTGCAACTTCCAGTAATAATAGTATTACTTCAAGACTTCAAGCCCAGGTGCATTACACAATATTCACCAAATTAAAATAAAATAAAACAAGTGCAACTTGGCGATGACATCTTTACCAAATGAACCATCATTAAGGCAAATTGCATTAATATGGACCTTGCTTCAAGCTAAGCTATATACATAAATAATAAAACTGCAACTTGCATTTATAATGCTATTTGTGGTATAGCCCTATGGAAGCATATTAGGGCCACAGTGAAGAAAAAAAAATATGGACACAGTAAAGAAAACTATATGTCGAGAATAAAGTTGACATGTTGACTTTATTCTCTACATTTTTACTTTTTTCTCGCCGTTTATGTTGAGATTAAAGTCGACATTTCCACTTTATTCTCATAGTTTATTGTCATTAAAGTAGAATGTCGTAAACTAAACTTCATCCTAAAATCAATGTTTAATTAACTACATTTTCTCAAAACCCGTCATAAGTTAATGTAGCACATTAACACTAGAATTACCAGAGCCTACGAAAAAACTCGTAAATCCGTTCCACCTTAAATCGCTTCTTAAATCCCTTCACACTTCTCCGCCAGCGTCTTTTGTCCTCTAAATGTGCTGATAAAGAGAAGCTAGAAGCAGCCGGCTATTCCATCCCCCTACCAATTTAGAACATGCACGAACTTCTCTCAGCTCATGCCTTGATTGAGTATCTGGGAGTGAAGTGGAGTTTTAGAGTGGAAATAATAGGTCGTTATTTGGAACACACACATTTCATGTCTGTTCCGTTTCTACAGTAATCTGTGTAAACACATTGTTAAAACAGAAACGTTTTTTATATTCTAGTAGTAGATGACAAAATGTAGGCATAAACTATATAATGTATGAAGCCTGAAGTCCAAATATCAAAGAAACATTTTCACAAAAGGTACAAATATAACACAATTGCGCTTTTATTCAAAAATACAACTGCAGAAACAAAAAGCCGCCTTAACATGCGACATTGACACCCATTTATTATGACTGCCTCCGTGGCGCAATAGAATCAGCTGCTGAATGGGAATCAAAAGGTCGTGAGTTCGAACCTGCACCACTCCATTTTGAGAAGTAAACTGCTCTTAGTCTTGCTATTTTAGAATAAAAGCATACATTTGATTTCAGTTTGTAACAGCCGGTGTAATTTATGATCCTTGTAAAGGTTAGCTTTGTTTTTTTTTTTTTTAAATTCACTTTTCATTCTCTCAGTCGCGTTCAGAATCAATCCATACAACCCCATCTGACACGGCTGTTTTCACATAAAGACGCACTATAGCTCTGCAGTGTACTTGTGACTGCATTCTTGTACCAATGTTTGCGAAATGAAGTGTCTGCGTGCACTTTTCGTGGCATTACATGTGTATTTTTTGAGCATGCCCGTTTGAGCATGCTCAAACACAGGAACATATGTTGGTGTAAAAGTATAACAAAACAAGTGCACTTTTATTCAAGACTACCTGTATAACCGAAGAAAAAAGAAAGCAAGTTACAGTAGGCAATTGATACGACAGCTTGCATGGTGCAATGCTAAGAAGTGCTGATTTTCATTCCGTGCTATATAAAATCATCACATTCAAATATTAACAGTTCCCACACACCCAAGGACCGTCCTTCCTACATTTACGACACGTGTACTTGTTGCAGTGTACACACCTCTCTGTGCTATGGTTCCTATTACACTGAATGAGCACCTGACACTGTACTTTCTTCCCTGGGGGAAGGTCCCACAGCAGAGAATTTCCAGTTCCTGCATAAATTCACACCCAATCTGACGCTGTTCGTTTTCAAATAATATTGCATTAGTGCGATGATGTTTTCACATATATTGTCTCTTTCTTTCAGGTGTGTAATAGAAACCACAGCATAGAGAGAAGTGTGTACATGGCTTCTTACAGGAAAAGGCGATGGAAAAAGTGCACTTGAATAAAAGTAGTATGCCTCGTGGTACACTGCAGAGCTATAGCGCGTCTTTATGTGAAAACAGCCGTGTCAGATGGGGTTGCATGGATTGATTCTGAACGCGACTGAGAGAATGAAAAGTGAATTAAAAAAAAAAAAAAAACCAAAGCTAACCTTTACAAGGATCATAAATTACACCGGCTGTTACAGACTGAAATCAAATGTATGCTTTTATTCTAAAATAGCAAGACTAAGAGCAGTTTACTTCTCAAAACGGAGTGGTGCAGGTTCAAACTCGCGACCTTTTGATTCCCAGTCAGCAGCTGATTCTATTGCACCACGGAGAAAGTCATAATAAATGGGTGTCAATGTCGCATGTTAAGGCGGCTTTTTGTTTCTGCAGTTATATTTTTGAATAAAAGCGCAATTGTTGTGTTATATTTGTACCTTTTGTGAAAATGTTTCTTTGATATTTGGACTTCAGGCTTCATACATTATATAGTTTATGCCTACATTTTGTCATCTACGACAACGTTTCTGTTTTAACAATGTGTTTACACAGATTACTGTAGAAATGGAACAGACATGAAATGCGTGTGTTCCAAATAACGATCTATTATTTCCACTCTAAAACTCCACTTCACTCCCAGATACTCAATCAAGGCATGAGCTGAGAGAAGTTCGTGCACGTTCTAAATTGGTGGGGGATGGAATAGCCGGCTGCTTCTAGCTTCTCTTTATCAGCACATTTAGAGGACAAAGGACGCTGGCGAAGAGGTGTGAAGGGATTTAAGATGCGATTTAAGGTGGGACGGATTTACGAGTTTTTTCGTAGGCTCTGGTAATTCTAGTGTTAAATGCTTTGTGTTAAGTGTTCCCCGACCTAGTTTTTAATCGCTACGTGCTTCTTAAATTGACTTCCTCTTGCACAAAGAGGAGGTGCAGGCAGCAATCGATGTACAGAATACATTCACTTCATGATATTCCTTCTCTCTGAACATTTAGAATGCTAAGATAAATACTTGATATCATTTTAAAATGCATTAAAGCAGGTATTAAACATGCACAGTAGTGTGGCAGTAGTGCTGCTCCCTCACAGTAAGGGGTCCCCAGGTGTACGTTCAGTGTAGAGAACTATATGGCAGGTGTGACGAGGCTCCAAACAACTGGATGTATGAATGGGTATTACACAGGTTTAACTTACTGTAAATATTCTGTAAATGTTGGGTTCGTGATCTGGTGGTCAGAGACACGAACACAGAATTCAGTGGATGTTTTTCTGAGCGGGCTTTCTTTATTGCATGCGTGCTGTCTCTGTCTGACGTACCAAACCCTCAGCTCCTATCCTTCAGTTTTCTTTCTCCACCTAACTAATCACCACACGATAAATGTCTTTGTGAAATTAAAACTAGTTCTAAACTTAGACCATGGAGTGTTCAGAACTGTAAAATAATCTTCGTTATACATGTTTAATTATGCCATCCATTCAGGGTTGCTCACATCCCAGCAAGCATTGTGTGCGAGGCAGGAGCAAATTCTGAACGGGGTGCCAGCACATCGCAGGGTGAATACGAGCAATACATACACTAGCAGGGTCAATATAGCATAACAAAACCCCACATCCTACATGACTTTGAAAGGAAACTGAAGCACGCCAAGTAAACCCACCAGAAAAACATGCAGATTCAAGGCAGGGAACACCCGGGACCCTCTTGCTGCGAGGCAGCAGTGCAACCTCCACGCTATCGTGCCCCCACATGATTAATACATGCTTTTATGCATTTGATCATGAAAATTATATCAAGTATTTATCTTAGCATTCTAAATGTTCAGAGAGCAGGAATATCATGAAGCTAATGTATTCTGTGTGGTGATCGCTGCCTGCGCCTCCTCTTAGAGCAAGAGGAAGTCAGTTTAAGAAGCACGTAGCGATTAACATGGCTCGGGGAACACTTAACACAAAGCATTTAATGTGCTACATAACTTATGATGGGGTTTGAGAAAATCTGGTAAATTAAATATTCATTTTAAGATGAAGTTTAGTTTACGATGTTCTACTTTAATGACAAATTACGAGAATAAAGTCAACATGTCGACTTTAATCTCGACATAAGTGGCAAGAATAAAGTAGAAATGTCGAGAATAAATTCAACATGTCGACTTTATTCTCGTCATAAGCATTGAGATTAAAGTGGAAATGTCGAGAATAAAGTCAACATGTCGTCACACTATTACACCGTACCCAGGTACATTACACAGTATTGAAAAAAAATAAAACAAGTACAACTTGGCTTGCAGTATTATCCAGTAGTATAGAAACAGTATTCACACATTTGAACATAATGGTCCACATCCGACCTTTTAAAACCAAAGTATCTCCAGACAATAGACACGGCTACTTTTTTTGGCAAAAGTTCTTCTGTGTCATCATGTTCAACTTTACTGTCTGCTACAGCTTCAGTTTCGGAATATTCTCTGTTCATTTTCACCGTTCAATACCTCCATTGCATGCGTGTTTAGTGGTGCAGCAATGAAAAAGGTCCCCCCCTTAAACAGTTGCTCGCTGCGCCACATTCCGAAAGTTATTTAGGCTATTTAAACCGGTGTTGAAGTATAAGAAAAATCCATATCATAACAAAAATAAAAAACGTTTTTTGGTATCAACCGGTTTACCACCCAGCACTAGTCGGGACTACATGTTTTTTCATAGGCTTCAGGGATTCTAGTGTTAATCCAGCCTGATATTTCAGATGTTGCTAGGGCATAACTCTCAGAAATATGTAGAAAACGAATGTATTCTCCCATTCCAGGTCTTAGATCAAATTCATAACTACATTGATCGAATAAGAGTGATATATGAGAGTCCCTTTATCATAGATTATCATTTAGAAAGTAACTTACATACTTTGTAATTTGTCACCATAAACCCACAACCTAGCTGCATTCTCTTGCAGGTTTGTTGAGCTTGTTAGAATGCAGAACGCCCACCGAGAACGAACAGGGCAGCCGTGTGTGGTGGGTGGGCAGTGAAACACCCCCTTTCGCTCCATCCAGCCTGTGTCCAGTCAGGAGCAGTAGCTGCAGCGGCATGGTGGGTGGGCAGCGAACCGCCCTATCAAGCCTCCGTCCTGCACACGAGCGATAGCTGTGGCCTCGGTGACTATGGACTACGGGTTGCTGCCGGGAGCCACCCGAGGGACCGTACACTATGCAAGCAGCAAAATCGCCAGCCTCCGTCCAGCCACCGTTTGCAGCGTTCCCAGGTTGAAGATGACGGAGCGGCAGTTACTGAGGCTCATGTGTTGCAGCTGCGGCCCCGTTCGTAAGTTGTAGGTCGGATGTCCGTAGCTTGGGGACTACCTGTATTTCTAAATCTCTAAATTTGCGCTCTCTTCTAATTCTTCCATTTGCAATGTCTTCTAACAACACTACAGCAGCCATGGTTGTTTGGCCATTCCGTGGACTATTATATTGTTTCAGATTGATTACAGTTAAGTGTCTTAAATTTTTAAACAATATGCAAATAATTTCAGTATATTTGATAAAGCTTTAATCATGGATGCAAATCTAAAAAAGAAAGTGTGAATGATTAATTTCCTGTATTTGCTTGATCTGAAATGATCACATGTAAATGTATTTTAAGCAAGGGGCAATTAAGACATTTATGGCTTAGTATATTAAAAAGACTTTCAAAATAGGTCTAACTGGAAGTGGGTGTGATGTTTTAAGAAACGTTTTCTTGTATGAAAGAATGAACTAACATTTTGACCAACTAAAAATAATTAAGCGCCATAACCTCACACAGTATTTCTCAGAAGGAGGGAGCATATTTTGGAAAGTTTGGAAGACTAACTAGGGTACATCTCTAACACAGAGTATGGAGGAACTGAGGCAAAATAAAATAGAATGCTTCTTTAATTCAAAGGTCATTAATTTTCATTTATCTGCCTTGTTAAAGCAGTTAATTATTTAAATGAAGACATCATTTGGCTTAACTAGTATACTGTATACAAAGTGACTATTTTTTAAATTATTTCCTTATGCTAGCATGTTGAGAAAAAATGTCCCTTCTATAGCCTAACTCTCTCTTGCATGGTCAGACACCTTCTGTAGCTCAGGGCTACCTACCCTCAGTTGTCAGCAGATAGCCACCATTTTTATGCTATATAGTGTCTTGAGAAAATCCCACATACTTCATTTTAAGGCATTACACGTGCATTTAGGTTAGTTCTGTCTATGCTATTAGCTGCAGTGGGGCAGATCAGCAGTAGAACAAACTGTCCACTATTCTTGTCTCAGATAAACTATTACATCAGATCACCCTACCAGCCTGCACTATTCTGGAGTGCATTCCGTTGAGACATTCCTAAACCAAACCATGTACCAGTGATTCTCTTCAATGTCTTCTACCTATTTTTTGTTATGCAATTTACATTTGCAAGCCACAAACACATATTTAGTTTTTCAGACATGCCCTAAGGTGGAATAGCATATGACAATAGTCTTGTGTACTGTTTGTGTCTGGGGGGAAGCTTTCTCAGACCAGTATGACTAAAGTTCAAAATACCAAGTATAAGGAGTCAAGATATGCTTTATTGATTTAAGTAATTTGCATTATTGATCATTGGATAGCAGAGACTGTGTTTCTGTGTGATGGAATGTCAGCAGTCTCTGTAACAACAAAGTTTTCTAGGCATCCAAATGAAGTAAAGCTTATTTAAAAAAGAAAAGAAGCATGTGGTAGACCAGTCTCTTTATATTTGATTTTTTTTCAAAAGTCACAGAGCCCTAAATGATTAGGTCTGCTGAAAAATACCTACTTAATTGCTTAAGATTAGTTACAAAATGCAATATTTGCTACAAATGCAGTGGTTAGTTGTTCTACCTTACACAACCACTGTCTTGGGTTCGAGTCCTTTTCCCTTTTGTTATCTGTGTGGAGTTTGCATGTCTGTATGGGTTTTCCCAGGAGTGCTCTTGTTTTCATCCCAAGGATACAAGCTAATTTTGGCAGCTCTGAATTGTCTTTGTGTGTGTGTTTAGCCTCTGTGATGGACTGTGATTCCCCACCCAAAGCTGTGCTTTGTACCATTGCTGCTGGAATATACTTTGGTTCCCTGAAAACTTTAATTGGGGTAAATGATTTTTAAAATTTAATGTTAAATGTGTGATGCCCATTGAGTGTCTTCTGATGATAGACTGTCCCTCAGTACAACTAAAATTTGACAAAAATCAGTCTAAACATTTACTGCACATATTTAAATTGTATAGTTGTCACTGAGATGAAGTGTGTAATTATTAATGATGTTATAAATTATGTAATTACTGTAGTTTAAGTTATTCCTGTTATAGGGCGAATTATGGCCAAGTCTACGGACATAAGCAACAGAAATGGCCTGGAACTGTGAAATAATTGAAGGAAAGGCAAACAATAATTGTTTCCTTTTATTTATTGGTATTAATTTGCTAGGGTTTTTGATGTAAATAGCAACAGAAAATGTTAAATTCCTAAAAGAGTGATTTGTTGACAAACTGTTTCTAAATATCTTGTTATAGAAGCAATTATATAGAAGTGGCATTAATGAGATGTTAATGAAGATATTGTATATAATCTCAGTGTTAGTTCATGTGCCACTAATTATGTATTTGAATACTGACTCAGAAATAATAAATTAATCATAACTGTATTTTTTAACTACTGAAAAGAATGTTGAATAACTTCATTATGTGCACATATCAAGATAAAAGGTTAGTGTTCATTAGTTTATGTACCACTCATATATTTGGATACTGACTTTGAAATAATAAATTAATTTTATTTTTTAACTATTGAACATACCATTGAATACATTGAATATGTACACATGTCAAGATAAGCAAGACAGTCTGTTGTAATTATCTGTGCATATTGTTGTATTTTAAGATACATGCTGAAATCTTCCTGCCCAATTCTATAAAATTCAGCAAGGCAAAATTGAAATTCAGGTCCTGTCATGATAAAGATAATCAGTTTTCTTTGACAAATATACGCTATATATTTTTTACATGGGAACTTGCAAGTTTGCTATTTCAGTTAATAAGGTAAGGAGCTGAGAGCACTCCATCTGAATCCCTTAATAATTGCTTTTAAATATGCCCATCTTTAAAAACCTTTATCCTTCGAAAAGAATATTTTTCTTAATAAATCAGGATAATTTCTTCAGCTGTCTAAAGTAATCTTTGATTAAAGCTATACCAGAGGTTTACAAAACATTGGCCTCACCACGTGCCCAGAAGCAATGAAAGCAGCCCTTTAATTTACAGTGGGAGGCTGTAAAGTCTCAGGGTGCAACCGTAATGTAATTATAAACAGGGAGATTAATCTCTGAATCTTTATGCAGGTGCTCTTATACACAGTGTTGTCAAAATAGAAAAGACATACACAAACTTTGTCTGCCATATTTGTCGGAGGTTAGAAACAGTGAGTGAAAGGCAGATAGTAATTGATTTTAATACCAGGCCATAGTATTAGAGAATATTAAGAATTTCTAGTTTTTATGCTTAAAAGTTTAATTGATAATACCGTCATTGTCTACCACAGTTATATAAAATGGCTTTCCATATAATGTAATATTGCCTGTACTTCAGATATGATACAGTATAATTATGTTATAATGTAACACTTTGGTTTGCCAGCATATGATTGGGGTTGAGTTATAATTGGGGCATAGAAACATCATATACAGATATTAAAGTATATTTTAATGTATAATATACTAATTCAAAAATCCAAAAATAGGATAGGGTGAAAGCATTTTTAGGTTGAAGAAACCACAAAACATTTTTAAGCAGACAGTTGTTAACGTATTGGAATTGGCTGCTAGGCTCCAAGTCACACAGTAAGAAAAATAATCTCAAATTATTAACACTCTTCATAATATATTCTGGCTGCAAATAAACTGAAAATTGATCATACAAAGACTGTATATAATATCTAGTAATAATCTGTTGCCTGATACTCCCCAAATCTCATTTCATATTTGTGCTATCCCTGTTTTTTCAGAAATTGAAATGTGATAGAAATGAACAGAATATTTTTCTCCTTTACTTATGTGGGGCAATTTTATTTTTCAAATAGCATTGGTGTACTTGGTTTGGCATATTTGTAATTTAAATAATTTATTCATCCATTTTCTAACTCATTTATCCAGTTCAAGATGGCATTGATATACTGTAGTGCCTATTTTGACAGCAATGGGCAAAAGTCTGACATAACTATGGACAGGACTCTAGTCTATTTCAAGATATAATTATAGTTGTACATTGATGAGGTTTTATTTGTCAGTCATTTTCTCCCAATGAATTGCAAACATTGTTGGTGTGGCAGGTGATACTTTTTATTTTAATTCCTATAGGAGTTCTCATCTCATTGTCTAATGACTGTGTTTCCTGGTGAGGCTCGTAGCAGCAGGCTAAGCAAGTCAGTCCAGACTTTGCTGTCCCCAGTCGCAGATTTCAGTTCCTCCTGGGGAATTCCCATGGCATTCCCAAGTCAGCCAAGATATATAATCCTTCCAGCCTGTCCTGCATTTGCCACATGACCTTTGACCAGTGGCAAGTGCCTGGTGCAGCTCCAGCGGGAGCTACCTAGGGGTCTTTTCCTGCGACATGGTCATACCATCTCACGTAGTGGAAATGGAAAAATAGTGACCCTATTCTGAGGCCCTCCTGAATTGCTGAACTTTTCACTATATCACAGAGTGTCACTGCAGTAGCCCTGTGAATAATCCTCATTTCTGCTGTTTGTACTCACAATCTTATCCTATTTGTCATTACTCGCAGCTCATGAATAATGGCCTATAGAAGGACAGAGACATAGATTGGCCAGTAAACCAAGAGTTTTGTCTTTAGACTCAACTCACACTTCATCACAATGAACCACTACTGTACTTGTACAACAGCTGCAGCCACTACAGACTGTTAGTTGATCTCATGTTCCCTTCTTCCATCACCTGTTGACAAGATTGCAAGATGCTTCAACTCCACAAAGGGTAGTATTCCCTCCCTACTTGGAGATAGCAGTTCACTGTTTTCACAAGAGAGGACTGTGATCTCTGATGTGGAAGAACTGATCCTCATCCCTGCTTATCCCCACTAATCCTCATCCCTCCTCATCCCCTGCTTCAAACTCGAGAGCAAATTGCTAGAGTGCATGAGACAGTATATTTATATATGTGTATATATAATATATATATAAAATCAAAGACGTTTGTCTGTATGTATGTATGTGTCTCCACTTTTCATGAGAGAACTACTTAACAGATTTAGATTGGGTTTTTTTCTATAATTTGCTTGAACATTCTGATTGATTTTGTGACTTTTCATATAAGTATCATAGTTTGCTTGCCATTTTATTTGAGATTTATTAGAGATGCAGTGGGGCCCTCCTCACTCATGCACCAGCCTTGTTCGAGTGGGTCTACCTTTCATCATGTGCTGGAGCATACCTTACCCCGACTTGGTTGGAGTGTACATACCTTCCAGAGTTACATTTTTTTTATTGATTTTTAAAGTTTGTCCGTTTTCACTAATACATGGGTGCAGCCGCAGGGGACAGCTAGTATGTATATGTATATATATTATGTATGTGTGTGTGTAAATACGAATATATATAAAATCTAATGTCTGTCTTTCTATCTGTATGTCTGTCCGCTTTTCACGCGAGAACTTCTTAATGGATTTAGATCAGGTTTTTTTCTGTAATTTTGCTTGAACGTTCCGGTTGATTTTGAAAGTCCTCTCATCGTGTTAAGTATCATAGTTTGCTTGCAGGAACGATTTCTTTGTGCTAATTTGAGAGAGGGGCTGCGGGCCAAGGGGAGGGTAAAGCATGACGCCAGGAGTAGGGAACCGAGCAGGGCTCTCATCACTCACGATTTGGTCTATCTGTCACCACCTTTGGAGCGTAACTTGCCTCTGCTTATCTCCGTGATACCTGTTTGTTTGTTGTATTGAAATGATTTTGAAGTATTTCCTCCTCATTATAATTTGCTTAAAAATGCCTTTATTCAGAGCAGTTTATAACTAGAAACCAACTTATTTAATGAATAATACAGAAAAGAATTTTAAAGTAAATCACAAGAAGTATAGGCTATAATTAATTCCATGGCTAAATGAAAGTAATACTTAAAGTTAAAGTTAAAGTATGCAGCTACTAAATAATAAAAGAGGTGTATCTGACTTTATACTTTGGAGTGAGTGGTGCAAGTTGGGTACTGTTGTGGAAGCAGGGAATCATATCATCTTTTTTCCTGTTCACAAGTGTAGCAAAATGAATGGAACTGCAGACATTTTTTCATTACACTTCACTGTTTAGGTAATATAAGTCAAATCAGAAGTCAACTAAGACACAGACTGCATGTTGGGGTCCTGGTAACCTCAGTTAGAGCAGAAGCAATTTAGATTCCATGTTGGTTGTGAAACAGCAAACCAACTTTGTTATGGGTATGCCAGTCCTGTATACTTGTGCTGTGAGGATATAGAGGAGGCTTATGATTGTGTACACTATGAAGTCTTTTGGAAGATACTTCAGCTGTATAGGTGGAATCTGGGATTACTGTTGCAAGTTTGTTGTGTTCCTGTCTACCTCTGCTGAGGATTTTGTTCTGTGGTGTTGTCAGGTAAGCATTGTTTGCTAGCAGCAAACCTGAGGCTTTTAGATTATTAACCAGACATCTTTGCCTTTCCTCAGTGGCATGACAGCTCCTAACTTGCAAGGTTGTGCTTTTATGTGTGCAATGGCAGACATTCTAAACACAAACCGAATATGGGTCACAGAGTCATTTGTCCCTACTGAGTAGTGTATTTCACTTTGCAGTGTCTTTAGCTAAGTACTGCCTTCTAGGGCTGTGATATTAGCCCAAAAATAAGGTTGGAATGTTCCATTGAAAAATAAGTAAATATCTAAATTAGGCTTGGGAAAGTTAATATGTTAAAAAATATTGTTGCATCCTGGGTCGGCAACAAGCCAAAATCTTCAGGCAGTGCTTTTTTTTTTTATAAAACAATAATACAAAAAAGAACTGCATATACATCCAGTACCGTATTTATATGAATATTATATGAAATTAAATTTTCATTTAGTTTTAATATTTCTTATTATGTGGTTCACAATGATGCGCTACATTTCATTTACATTGCACTGGTGTTCATTTTCTTGGTTTATACATTCTGCCATGCAGTGCAGGGGTATAGGAGGAAAGTTGGTGGGGAGGGGGTTTATGGCAGTACCGGTGCAATGCTGGACATAAAGTTGCGAAGGTAAAAATTATGGGTTTTTTTTTATTTTTCCATAAGTAAATCAAACCAATGTCGAATCCCATAAGTGCTAAATGTTATCCTTGAGTTGCACTAGAACCAAAATTAGTCTCTAGTACCTCTGTATTTAACTCACTAGTCTGCCAGCCAGCTTACAGACCTGTCTGTCTTAATATAATGACTACAAAATAGAAGTGTAAAATTCTACAAAATAGAAGTGTAATGATTATCCATTATTCCAGTTTGCAGTACCTTTGCTAATTTATGAAAAGAAAGCAACGTGACCATCCAAGTAATGTGCAGTAACAGTTTTAAGCACAGTGGCGTCCCAGGAGCAAAGATGTGGGTATAGCAGTGTTTTCCAACCGTTTTTCTTTGATGACATGTTTTTGTAACCCACAATATCCCAATGCACACTATGATTCTACCAACTATAAAAGTGTTGTCTTAGACGTGAACGGGCGGAATAGGGGAAAGCAAAAAAAGCAGCTTGGAGATTGACATTCACAGATAATGTACAGCACTTGTGCAAAGTGTAATTTTCCGTTGTTGATGGTGATGAACAACTGGAGAGTATTTGCAGAGTATTAACACAAGTTTTAGTGTATGCCCATTTAAGAGATGCATATTCTTTCAGTGCATTAAAAGTCAACAGCCATTTTTGGTTGATTTTTACTTTGACATATCTATGTTTCATATGCCAATTTGAGTATAGATACATTGACCTTATTTTCTTTTTGCCTTCTTTTCAACTTGCCTTTTAGGAAGGCATTCAAATTCAGGTTGTACTTGCTCAAGTAGTATTTTGTTAAAGGTTCAGGTTTAAGGTCATTGTTTAAGTTTAAACTACGTTATTAATTTTAATTTCTTTGTGTTGATTCTACATTAATTTTGTGATTCAATGTGTATTTACTTTGTGATTTATGTATTAACTAGCAAAATATCTGCGTTTCGCAGCGGCGAAGTACTGCCTTAAAATTTTTATTAAGACCAAAAGAAAACCTTTTAAACTGAGGGAAAATATACCAATAATTATTTGTTAAGGATCTCTTTGTATGCCACGTTGTCACTTCGGCCCTCCGGTTGTAATATGACCAAGCTGTGCGCTGAGCTTACTCTTGAGCATGCAACGTACAGTTGACCATGTGAAAAGCAATCTTGCCTCAAATCTCACAGCTTGGATTACTGCTGTCATAATCAGTCTGAGTTTCATGGTTTGTTTCAATTACGTTAGTATTTGCAGGACTTGTTGTGTTGAAGTGACATTAGGCATCTGTCAAGCGTTGTAAGCATACAACCCGTTTCATCGATAAATTCACATCCAGCTTTTGAGAGTTTAAACATTCATAAACATCAAAGTGTCCACTACTCAAATCGTTACCTGTGAATCTGAGATTTTTAAGAGGCACTGGCGGTTGTCCAAAGGTGTAAACTATTTGGCCATTTCAGTACACTTAAAAGCGGCAACAGAACAATTCAGCGGCAGCCATCAACTCACATGCAGAACCATAGGTGAAGGGCTTAAGCATTTCACTCTTATAGTGCTCCTGTGTAGTATAATTATCTCCTGTACCGTCATCAGTCCACACCTTGAACCTGTCCCAGTCATTCAGTACACTAGCAAAATACCCGCGCTTCGCAGCGGAGAAGTAGTGTGTTAAAGAAGCAATGAAAAAGAAAAGGAAACATTTTGAAAATAACGTAACATGATTGTCAATGTAATTGTTTTGTCACTGTTGTGAGTGATGAGTGTTGCTGTCATATATATATATATATAAATATATAAATATATATATATATATTTACACACACACACATAAACATATATATATACATATCTATACATATACACATATATATACACACACACATATATACATACATATATATATATCTACATATATACACATACATATACATACACACATACATACATACATACATACACACACATATATACACACAAATACATATATATATACATACACACACACACATATATAAACATATATACATATACATACATATCTACATATATACACACACAGCTATTTCGTATCAGTGCAAGACGCTGCTTGTTAAAACGGATAACTCCCGCTGTTACGTGCAAGTCTGCGTGGATATTATGAACTATCATATTTGTTCAAGTTCTATTTAAATTTTAAATAGAAGGAATTTTTATTTAGTCGACAGAAATATCTTTGGTAGGAATGGTAAAAACAGACAGGAATATTATTCCTGAATAAATCAACTCAAACCTTAAACAACTTATAATATTTTGCTCTCCATAAAAATATATCCTGTCTAAATTATACAAGTTAGAAATAAAGTAAACGTTAAAAGAACAAACATTCAAATTTCTTTACTCTTATGTAATTTTATATAAAAAATAAACTTAGATTTTAAATATCCCAAAAGATTTTGCTCTCCATAAAAATATATCCTGTCAAAATTATACAAATTCAAATATGAACATGCTGCATAACAAAACCTGGAAATATAAATAAAATGTGTTCCTTTCAGCAATAACAAATCAAATCATTCAGTTGTCTTTGCTCATATGTCATTTTAGAGCTGGACGCCTGGCATCTTTTTTTGGCAACAAGTTCGTTTATGTTTGGTGTGAGGTTCTGTGTTGTGGAGATTCTCAGGATGGACTGCAGGTGCTCATTAGTGAGGCGACTCCTGTGTGCTGTTTTGTTAGTCTTTATCACTGAGAAGAGCTTCTCACACAGATATGTGCTACCAAACATGCACAAGGTTCGAGCCGCATGTAGACGGACTTTTTTTGTTCTTCAAAGTCACCAACGCGCCGTGCGCTCAGTTTATCAGCAAAGTGCGTATTTGGGAACACCGTAGTGACGACTTGGTTCAACATTACTTGGCAATAGGGAAAGTGGGGCAAGTTGCACTGGTGCATTTGTGTCTCCCATAAAAGCAGCTTCACTTGAAATCACTTTGTGATTGTGCACGGGTAAAAACGTCCGCTGAAGTGTCAGATTCTTATTTAATTCTTCTGCTTTCTGTATCTTCTGCATTGCATTCAGGTCTTTCAGGTTACCCTGATGTTTTGTCTCATAGTGCCGTCTTAGATTAAATTCTGTAATTACAGTCACATTAGCTCCACAAATGAGACACACGGGTTTAACGGCAATGTTAGTAAACATATACTCAGCCTCCCATCGGTTTTTAAAGGCTCTATTTTCAGAATCAACTTTTCTCTTAAGCATCGTGTGGGCTAGCTTCGCAATAACTTGCAAGCTAGACTTGATTAACGCGGTAAGTGTTCGGTAAGGCTTCTGAAGCGCTGCATTATGGGATCTGTAGTTTATTGTGTTACCAGCGCTTCATATACCCGGGCCATTAATAACAATAATACAGTACATAAAATGATCTCGCGGGCCGGATATAATTACACGCCGGGCCGGATGTGGCCCGTGGCCCTTGAGTTTGACACATATGGACTAAATAGAACTTGAAAAGATATATTTTTTCGTACATCGAGCCCGCGTGCTAATGTGGTTTTGCCTGCATGCCTCAATAAGTGAACCTCCCCTCGCTCTTACTTTTTTACCGTTCATCTAATGAATACACTGAGTATGGCTTTACCAAAACAATCATTGATTGCGAATAAAGTATTCATTATTCGAGTATGTAGATCAGGGTATATATATATATATATATATATACATATATATATACCCGCGTATCGCAGCGGAGACGTAGTGTGTTAAATAAGCTATGAAAAAGATTCGTTTCTTACTGCATCAATAAACAGCTCGTCTTCTTCTTTATCTGAGACCTGACACACTGCATGCACGGGTTTTTTTTTTAACACTGTCTTCCTTTAGCGGGACATTCACTTTTTCCACCGTGTGCTTTGTTTCTGCAGTAGCTGTACTTATTACATACTTATCTTGTATGTATCAGACGCTTCATATTTTTTTGCTTCCTTTTCAATTGTGTAATTCGGTTTTTGTTCAGCGCTCTTCGGAACTCTTGCTTTTTGTCAGTGCACTGCGTCAGTTCACGTGAGCCGCTCGGTGTTCTTGCATCGAAGGTTCCCAGCTGTGCTATTGCCATGTCGTGCTATGTCCATGGCTGTATCTAATGCTACCGAAGTCCCGGTACTTAAAACTTTCTCTCGCAGTTTCGCTGAGTTTGTGCCAAACACCACCCTGACTATCTCATCTTCCTCTGCATAAGCACAGTCCTACACCCGTGAATAATTTACCCGTGGCAGTTTGCTATTGGATTGCCGCTGACGGACGGCCTTATATGGGCAGGCACTAAATTACAAACGCCAGCGGCAGCCTGTCTATGAACTTAATTTAAAGTGTTGGTTTACACTGTGCTTTGTTTCCGAAGTAGCAGAACTCATGAATATGGTTGTATATATCACTCGCTCGCTTCTTATTGTTTCGCTGCCTTCTCAATTATATAATGCATGTTTTCTTCAGCGCTTTTTTGGGGCTCTTCCTGGTTTTCTACGTACTGCGTGATTACGTGAGAGGCGTGATGATGTCAAACTCCGCCCCCACGGGTTTGAAGCTCATCTCCATTACAGTAAATGGAATAAAACAGCTTCCAGTTATGACCATCACGCGTAGAATTTCGAAATGAAACCTGCCCAACTTTTGTAAGGAAGCTGTAAGGAATAAGCCTGCCAAATTTCAGCCTTCTACCTACACGGGAAGTTGGAGAATTAGTGATGAGTCAGTCAGTCAGTCAGTCAGTCAGTCAGTCAGTGAGTGAGTGAGGGCTTTGCCTTTTATTAGTATAGATAAGACACGATGTTCCTCCGGATATCAAGAGTGAGCCTGATATGGCCGTGCAATATGTAACACAGAGAATGGAAAAGGCAGGTGCCATCTCCGGGCATGGAAACCACTCGGTAAGTGACAGTTCTTTGATCGATGGTGATCACCTCGATAGACATGTTAATGGGGGTACGGTTGGAACGATAAAGGAAATGGGTACCTGAACAATGTAAACTAAGTCTAAAATACCTATACAATAACTATAATCGTAATAAACGAGCAATAAAACAGCAGAGAAGCCGTGGATTAAATAAACAGGCTGCAGTTATCAGCAGGGAGATGTGAATACCGTGGCGAAGCAAGGAAGGGAATGAAGAGACCGGAGCAACGGACAGCCTTATATAGGCAGGCAGCCAACAACGTGGGAGGCGTGGGGATGGGGGACCCAACGCCGCCTCACACGGCGACCAAGCTGCAGGCTATTGACGTATATATGTACATAAGTAGGATTCAGTTAGCGTTGGGAACCCACGTACTAAATTTCTTGAAGATGGGCCCATAGGTAACAAAGACCGTTGGAAAGTTCAATATGGTGGCCAACAGTGGCGTCATACCGCCGAAATAAGTACGTACATCGGTTTCGGTTAGTGCAGGGAAGCCGCCTAACAAATTTCGTGAAGATGGGGCCATAAATAAGAAAGTTTAACATGGCGGACTTTGTTGACCGTTATGACCGTTACGCGTAGAATTTCGAAATGAAACCTGCTTAACTTTTGTAAGTAAGCTGTAAGGAATGAGCCTGCCAAATTTCAGCCTTCTACCTACACGGGAAGTTGGAGAATTAGTGATGAGTGGGTCAGTGAGGGCAACAAAGACCGTTGGAAAGTTCAATATGGCGGCCGACAGTGGCGTCATAGCACCGAAATAAGTATGTACATCGGTTTCAGTTAGCACAGGGAAACCGCCTACCAAATTTCATGAAGATGGGGCCATAAATAAGAAAGTTTAACATGGCGGACGTTTTCGACTGTTATGACCGTTACACGTAGAATTTCGAAATGAAACCTGCTTAACTTTTGTAAGTAACCTGTAAGGAATGAGCCTGACAAATTTCAGCCTTCTACCTACACGGGAAGTTGGAGAATTAGTGATGAGTGAGTCAGTCAGTCAGTGAGGGCTTTGCCTTTTATTAGTATAGACTAGCAAAATACCCGCGCTTCGCAGCGGCGAAGTACTGCATTAAAATTTTTATTAAGAAGAAAATTTAACCTTTTTAAACTGAGGGAAAATATGCCAATAATTATTTGTTAAGGATCTCTTTGTATACCACATTGTGAGTTCGGCCATCCGGTTGTAACATGACCAAGCTGTGCGCTGAGCTTACTCTTGAGCATGCAACTTACAGTTGGCCATGTGAACAGTAATCTTGTCTCAAATCTCACAGCTTGGATTGCTGCTGTCATAATCAGTTTGAGGTTCATGGTTTGTTTCAATTACGACAGTATTTGCAGGACTTGTGTTGAAGTGACATTCGGCATCTGTCAAGCGTTGTAAGCTTACAACCGGTTTCATCGATAACTTCACATCCAGCTTTTGAGAGTTTAAACATTCATAAACATCAAAGTGTCCACTACTGAAATCGTCACCTGTGAATGTAAGATGTTTAAGAGGCATTGGCGGTTGTCGAAAGGTGTAATATATTTGACCATTTCGGTACACTTGAAAGCACCAACCGAACAATTCAGCGGCAGCCATCAACTCACATGCAGAACCATAGGTGAAGGGCTTAAGCATTTCACTCTTCTAGTGCTCCTGTGTAGTATAATTATCTCCTGTACCGTCATCAGTCCACACCTTGAACCTGTCCCAGTCATTCAATACATAAGACACAATGTTCTTCCGGATATCAAGAGTGAGCCTGTTATGGCCGTGCAATATGTAACACAGAGAATGGAAAAGGTAGGTGCCATCTCCGGGCAAGGAAACCACTCGGTAAGTGACAGTTCTTTGATCGATGGTGATTACCTCGATAGACATGGTAATGGGGGTTGGAATGATGAAGGAAATGGGTACCTGAGTAACGTAAAGTAAGTGTAAAATACCTATACAATAACTATAATTGTAATAAACAAACAATAAAACAGCGGAGAAGCCGTGGATTAAACAAAAAGGCTGTAGTTATCAGCAGGGAGACGTGAATCCCGTGGCAAAGCAAGGAAGGGAATGTAGAGACTGGAGCGATGGACGGCCTTATATAGGCAGGCAGCCAACAACGTGGGAGGCGTTGGGATGGGGGACCCAACGCCGCCTCACATGGTGACCAAGCTGCAGGCTATGGACGTATATATGTACGTAAGTAGGATTCAGTTAGCGTTGGGAACCCGTGTACCAAATTTCTTGACGATGGGCCCATAAGTAACAAAGACTGTTGAAAAGTTCAATATGGCGGCCGACAGTGGCATCATACCACTGAAATAAGTACGTACATTGGTTTCGGTTAGTGCAGGGAAGCCGCCTACCAAATTTCGAGAAGATGGGGCCATAAATAAGAAAGTTCAACATGGCGGACGTTGTTGAACGTTATGACCGTTACGCGTAGAATTTCGAAATGAAACCTGCTTAACTTTTGTAAGTAAGCTGTAAGGAATGAGCCTGCCAAATTTCAGCCTTCTACCTATACGGGAAGTTGGAGAATTAGTGATGTTGGAAAATTCAATATGGTGGCTGACAGTGGCGTCATACCACCGAAATAAGTACGTACATTGGTTTTGGTTAGCTCAGGGAAGCCACCTACCAAATTTCGTGAAGATGGGGCCGTAAATAAGAAAGTTCAACATGGCGGACGTTGTTGACCGTTATGACCGTTATGCGTAGAATTTCGAAATGAAACCTGCTTAACTTTTGTAAGTACGCTGTAAGGAATGAGCCTGCCAAATTTCAGCCTTCTACCTATACGGGAAGTTGGAGAATTAGTGATGTTGGAAAATTCAATATGG
>JANRMT010062813.1:105350955-105405505 GCA_026402145.1 Polypterus bichir lapradei | reverse complement strand
ATATATATATATGCATACCTATCTACATCATATATACACACACATATACATACATACATACACAGACACACACATATATATAATTTGTGTGTGTGTATGTATGTGTGTGTGTGTGTGTGTATACACATACATACAAACATACACACAGGTATATATAAATATATGTGTATATATATATATATATATGTATGTGTCTATATGTGTGTGTATAGCTTTGATCACTGAGTGCAAGGGAAAAATAATAAAATGTAGTCTATAAGTTATTAAACAGTAAAACATTAACGTTTTAAGAAGTAAAGGTACATTGAGCACTACTGGAGTGGTTGCGGGTAAACTACATTTTAAAGACGGTATAACAGAAGAGGTAAGTAGTACTAACAGCAGCTAAAATGTATATGGATCATCTCTCGGTAGTAGATCCCTTTTGAAAGGCGCTACACGACGGCTGTGGTATAGAAATTACATTTTCTATGTGAAAGTCCAAATTTCTGCCTCTGGTAATGTGCCTTACCAGCAATTAAAGAAAATTAGTTTTGTGTCCTCTGCAGTGTTAAGAGAGAAAGGCTTTGGTTTGGGATAAAAGGAAAAAAAGTGTAAAGAAAGGAAAGTTGCCTTTTTCTTTTATATAGTATAGAGAGATGTGTTCGCTGACGATATGAGCGCCTTTTGGGGACAGTTGCGGTGGGTCTTGTGCAGACTGGTGAGACGTCCCAGCTATTAATCGGCTGTGATGGCACTGTCAGTCCTTCACTCCTGTGCGTGTCTTCATAATCCGAGCTGACGACCTCATAATCGTATACGTGCAAAATAAAGTGCGAAGCACCTTAATATTATTTTGCCGCAGAAGCGCAGTCAGCGTCTGAAAGGCCGGCACAGCTATGCGCGCGCGCCGGCTGCTCGACTTTTGCTGGGCAGGAGACGCCAGTTTTTGCAGACACGTTCACATGATCAAAAGTCTCTGCGCTCTTTGGAGGTCATTCATATACAAAATACCCGCGCCTCGCAGCGGAGAAGTAGTGGGTTAAAGAAGTAATGAAAAAGAAAAGGAAACATTTTAATAATAACGTAACATGATTGTCATGAGTGTTGCTGTCATATATATGCCTGCCTAAATAAGTCACCCTCGCTTCGCTTTTACTTTTTTACCGTTCATTTAATCATGGCTAGTGGCGGAAAAATTATAAAATGGAAGGAGGATTACACTGAGTATGGCTTTACCAAAACAATTATTGATGGCGAATCGATTATTCATAAAGCTTGAATTGGTGATCTGTTTTCTGTGTTAACCTCATATTTTTTCATACTTCTTCTCAAACCAAGGTGGTGCGAGGCTAAAATGAATTGGGATGCACTGATCAATGTAATCGGTGTACCAGGAAATCATGCATTGACAAAAGTTCCCCTTTGATTGTAATGCAAAGTGTGATTAAATGCATTATTTTTTAACGCGTTATGGAGCACATGCATCGAAGCTTCTCAGCTGTGCTTGTGCTAAGAAAATTAAACATTTTAAAAATAACGTAACACGATTGTCAATGTAACCTTTTGTAAGTAGTGCCTGGAGGATTCAATGTGGAGAAAGTCTAGAGACAGAGTGTGTATTAACTTGTGGATTTCTCTGTATTTGGTGGCAGTGTGACGAAGTTGCTTCGGAAGACGGCGTTAGCCGCGGAGCTCAGCTCAGAGCGAAATGAGGTAAATGGGAGGGGAGATGATGACGTGACTCCCCCACCCGCCTTAACTGTCAATCCCCCACAAACATAGTCTCTCTGAATTTGCATAAGCACACCCCTTCACCTGCAATTTTAACTTAGTTACAAAGTGATCAAAACTCTCGTTTATATCCTGCGTCCTCTCATTAAACTTGTATCCCGCATTACCCGTGGGCACGAAAAGCACCAGCGGCAGCCTGTCTATTAAGTTAATTTAAAGTTTAGGTTTATACCTCGCTTTGTTTCCGAAGTAGCTGTACTGATGAATATGGTAGTATGTCACTCGCTCGCTTCTTATTGTTTTGCTGCCTTCTCAATTATATAATGCGTGTTTTGTTCAGCGTATTTTTGAGCTCTTCCTGGTTTTCTACAAAGTCCGTTGACAGTCAGTTCACGTGATTACGTGGGCGGCGTGATGATGTCACACGAAACTCCGCCCCCACGGCGATCAAGCTCAACTCCATTACAGTAAATGGAGAAAAATGCCTTCCAGTTATGACCATTACGCGTAGAATTTCGAAATGAAACCTGCCCAACTTTTGTAAGGAAGCTGTAAGGAATAAGCCTGCCAAATTTCAGCCTTCTACCTACACGGGAAGTTGGAGAATTAGTGATGAGTCAGTCAGTCAGTCAGTCAGTGAGTGAGTCAGTGAGGGCTTTGCCTTTTATTAGTATAGATGACACCAGCTGAATGCTACAAACAAGACGCACACAACATTGTCATATGCACTTCATGCTTTGCAGGAGCACCACAAGTAAAAAATAAAGTAAAAATCTTAATAAATGAAGGCCCATAAGGATTAAAGACCTTATTTGTGGCTGCTTCTATGGCTTGCTTTCCTGACAAGGATCACCAGATCGTGACAGGGTGAGATTAGCAAGCAAAGTAAAAAAGCAGGAAAGAGGCAGGCAGGGTGAATGCGGACTTGGTTTATTATTTTGGTTGGCATCCATTAGGCAGTGGCAGGTTACAGTTTATATCATGCCATTAAGAATAAATGAAACTTTCAGCCCCTGTGGGCTCACCTAGAAAAATGTGATCATCACAGTATCAAGTCGTGATCCACACAATCTACTTTTTTTTCTCCTTTACAACTGCAGCAATATTTTATTAATGGTGGCCTGAATATTTTTAATTTTACCTCATGGTTTTAGGTATTGTGTGTCGAACTAGCAGACTAACTATAGGACATGGCATATTGGTTCTTTAAAATGTATATTTTAAAGCAGTATAATAAAAGGAAAATCTGAATCATGATAGTCATTTTACATTTTTTTTAATGAGACAGTCTTGCCATTAAACAGCAGTCAGGGATTTCGATTTAAGAATAAATGGGACCGAATCAGATGCAAAACAATACTTTTTCGGCACCAGAAAAGCTTTCAGAAAAACTGCTCCACTTGTAGATCAAACTGCAAAGCTGTGGAAAAGAAAAAATAAACTACATTGTGAAGATAACAAGCTAACCATTCAAAATTACAAAATGGCTGATCATGGAAGCACAAACACAGATTTGCAAAGCGCTCAGTGCCAGAGGTATTGCAGGTAAAACAAACAATGGTTCTTTTACAATTGAAAGTCACTTTTTGACTTAAAATAAGATCTTCTCAAAAATAAATTGAAATTATATTTGAATAATGATAGCCCATTGCCAATTACTGACAAATTTCAGGCCTTTGAATTACTAATTTCCGTTAATTGGATTACTGATCAGCCATTTCATCTAACTGAGGTAAAGAGTAATTCTCTTTCATTCACTGGAGTGATGGTTAATAACTTTCAAAACCAAAGACTGAATAAATTGTCACCAGCTCAGATGAATATGGGCAGCATGGTGGTGCAGTGTTAGCGCTGCTGCCTCGCAGTAAGGAGACCTGGGTTCGCTTCCTGGGTCCTCCCTGCATGTAGTTTGCATGTTCTCCCCGTGTTTGCATGGGTTTCCTCCCACAGTCCAAAGACATGTAGGTTAGGTGCATTGGCGATCCTAAATTGTCCCTAGTGTATGTGTGTGAGTGCCCTGTGTTGGGCGGGCGCCCTGCCCAGGGATTTGTTGCTGCCTTGCACCCTGTGCTGGCTGGGATTGGCTCCAGCAGACTGACTGACAGATGAATATTGATTTCTGCATCAATATGCTATTGAGTGAAAATTTGGCAGAAATAGCAGGAATCCATAGATCCATACTGTTTTTTGTCAATGGTACAGGCTTATGGCAGCAGTGTAATGATGCAGGGAATATTTTCTTAGCAGACATGAGGCCTCTTAGTACCGAGTTTTTTTTTTTTTTTGTTTTGTTTTTTTAATCTCACATTGTATCTAAGCATTGTTTCTGACCATTTGAATTATGTTATATGTATAGTATACCCTTTTTCAAATGGGTATGTCCATTACACGATGTCACAAAATATCATCTTGCGCTATTGAAAAATCATCATCTTACACTATTTTTAAGAACATAACAGTGATTTTAGTTTACACTAAAAGGTCCTTACCGGAGCATAAATATACCTAGGAACAGCCTAAGAGCGTACGAAAAAGCTGCCTATTCTATACTTGTACTTTCTTTGTTCAAGAATTTGAGATCAGAACATACTATTACAATCATTTATTTTTATTATTGTGTCTGGGTTTATTTTAGTAATAAATCTGCATTGTCTGGATGCTACAGAAATTGATTAGAAAACCATAGATTTTCTGAGAGAATAAACATGCATCTTTGCAAAATTTTAAATTAAAGGGCTTTTGGATAGTGTTCATTTTGAAAAATAAGATTGTTTGTGGCAATACGCAGATGAATAGTCTTTTTGAAGAGTTAGTAATTGAGGACAATAATAAAAAGCTAAAAGAAAGTTTAGGAAAATTGACAATATTTGGTTGTGTATATTTGAAATGTGGAAGCTGCTGAGAGATTTGTATACATGCATTCAAAAGTTAATATTGGTGTGTCAGATATTAATATACAACTATAAAGAGAGTTCCGGGGAATTCCAAATCCGAACAGTGTGCCAACCTGATGTTGGCAGAAAGTCAAAGACAAGCTCCTCCTACTGCTTCTATGCATCTGTATATTGACATGCAGAAAGTGTGGCAGACCTCAGAGGGGGTTTTGTATTTCTGGGGAATTCCAGCTGCCAGAGGCAGGCTAGCTATATTGTGAGTTTTGGGAAGAGGGTTGGGCTGTTGTTTGAGCTCTTACCACCATAGACTAAAGGTTTTTCTTGCAAGGGTTCCTGATGCTCTTGCGATTTGGTTTATTTTTATTTGCTTGGCTTTCTTTTCAATAATATCCTGCAGCAGTAATGTGTGGGCCAAAATTTTTTTTTTTTTTTTTTGTGGGGCCTCCCTATTTCTTTGCTTGATTAGAAATTGTGACTGAATGGATTCATTCTAATGCCATTAATCAAAATTTGTTTTTCTCTTTTTGGTTTTGGTATGGAGGTACACCTTATGCAGTATCCAGACCTACTGGGCCAGAATGTCTTTATGCTTCCTTTAATTTGCATGAATGGCATTTATAGGGAATATGCATGCTGTTCTTATTACATTATTATTATGTTGTCAAGAGGTTTTATTGTATACTTTTAGGTGAGAGTGTTTTTGGAATGGTTTTTAAACATGGCTGTATTTTTTACTTTTTCTTTTAACTATGTTCTTGTTCTTGTAATTGAATAGATGATTCAATTAATCTTTTCATATAAAAATTGCATGAAACAGGTGCATGTTAATGATTGAGTTTTTGTGGAAACAATTGTACATACATTAAATTATAAGAGGTTCCCTATTCTGTGGGGAAAAATTACAATGTACTATAATTCCATACCCACATTTAACAGTTTGCGACAAAAGTAGAATGGAGATCAGAGCTAAATACCAAATTTGCTCTAAGGAGGAGTCCAAAACTTCTCATTGTATCTGTAGAACATTCTGTCTGTAATAAGTGATAGTAAACTGGAGACATAATTTACTACTGTTTACAGACAGGCATAAAGAGAGAGAGAGAGCTTCAGGTGCTAGGCCATTACTAAGGTAAACTTATCAGAATCAGAGTAGCTTGTGAAATAATAAATTGGTTTTATTCCTGGCCCATTAAATTAATATCTGAAATATAGCAATCTTCTTAATCAGTAACCACTACTATATAAATACATTCTCCAGAATAGATGTTTAAAAGGTCATGGATACCAGAGTAGTAACATCGTTTTTTGCCAGAAAAATTTTAGTGAGTCAGATTAGTTGACTGACTCCATATTGATTGAATTGACAGGGCTATTGACTGTAAGAGACAGGGCAGAGGTGTATTCTTTAGTGGAGTTCAAATCTTCTTGGCTAGAGGCAGAAGAGAAAAAGTGTTTGTCACTGTCCAGTCTGCAACCCCTTCCCAATTTGCGCTTCATATACACAGAACTTTGATGCATGCATACTTTATATTACACTTTATGGCACAGCTCAGTCTATGCTGTGCAAGCAGATATGCAGCTCATTGTATTTTAATTTTAGGGCTATGCTAGCCTATCTTAATTATAATTATAATATTATGAACAATTGCATTGTTTTGCAAAGATTCATTACATGTACATTGTTCATTCCTGGATTAAACATACTGTGTTCTTTGCTGTAAACTTAATTATTTGTCATTAAAGTTCTTAAGGCTTAAGAACTACAGGATCATTTTGTCTTGCTTATGTAGCTCACTTTGCCTCTATTGTTAAACTGTTTCTAGTTGTTATAAATAGCATATTAGATATTTTACAGGACTTTCTAATTTTATTACAAAGTGTTTGTTATTAACACTGATACTTGTGTAAAGACATTATGTATAAAAAAATTTATATATACCCCCAGTGTCTAGAAACTGTTATTTTTAAGTAAAAATCTTAACATTTTGTCTTCTGGAATTGTGATGATGGTTTCCTATTCTTGTGTTATGATGAATGTACACGGCAAGTGTCCTGTAAGGTTGTTTATTGATAAAGGCTGTACAAATAAAAATATTACATTGTGGTAGCCCATGATTAAACATTTCAGTTTATAGTTATTGCCCCATTACTTTTATGTCTAATAAATATACAGTACATCAGCACTGTCTATGGTGTGATCTTGTCTCCCTATCCTCTAACTTGAATGTTTTCTTCTTCACCCATATTGATTAGTGCCTTAAATGTGACAGAAATGTGAATAAATGTACAAAGAAATAAAATACACTATGTATTTTTGATTGAATAAGTAAATGTCATGCATAAAAATAAAATTCAACAATGTGAGCACACAGTGTTTATTAAGAAAATATTTTAACAGGTTAATAGAGTTAAGTGAGTAGAACATCAGTAAGCATATTGTATAATGTATAACCATGTGTAACTACGACACAAATAAAATGAAAAATTTAGTACAATTTTGTAAAAATTTAGTTATGTTAACATTATAGTTATTAGCTTAAAGGAAATAAGTATATTTATATACAGGGTGGGCCATTTATTTGGATACACCTTAATAAAATGGGAATGGTTGGTGATATTAACTTCCTGTTTGTGACACATTAGTATATGTGAGGGGGGAAACTTTTCAAGATGGGTGGTGACCATGGTGGCCATTTTGAAGTCGGCCATTTTGGATCCAGCTTTTGTTTTTTCAATAGGAAGAGGGTCATGTGACACATCAAACTTATTGGAAATTTCACAAGAAAAACAATGGTGTGCTTGGTTTTAACGTAACTTTATTCTTTCATGAGTTATTTACAAGTTTCTGACCACTTATAAAATGTGTTCAATGTGCTGCCCATTGTGTTGGATTGTCAATGCAACCCTCTTCTCCCACTCTTCACACACTGATAGCAACACCGCAGGAGAAATGCTAGCACAGGCTTCCAGTATCCGTAGTTTCAGGTGCTGCACATCTCGTATCTTCACAGCATAGACAATTGCCTTCAGATGACCCCAAAGATAAAAGTCTAAGGGGGTCAGATCGGGAGACCTTGGGGGCCATTCAACTGGCCCACGACGACCAATCCACTTTCCAGAAAACTGTTCATCTAGGAATGCTCGGACCTGACACCCATAATGTGGTGGTGCACCATCTTGCTGGAAAAACTCAGGGAACGTGCCAGCTTCAGTGCATAAAGAGGGAAACACATCATCATGTAGCAATTTCGCATATCCAGTGGCCTTGAGGTTTCCATTGATGAAGAATGGCCCCATTATCTTTGTACCCCATATACCACACCATACCATCAATTTTTTTGTTCCAACAGTCTTGGAGGGATCTATCCAATGTGGGTTAGTGTCCGACCAATAGCGGTGGTTTTGTTTGTTAACACAAACACAATGGGCAGCACATTGAACACATTTTATAAGTGGTCAGAAACTTGTAAATAACTCATGAAAGAATAAAGTTACGTTAAAACTAAGCACACCATTGTTTTTCTTGTGAAATTCCCAATACGTTTGATGTGTCACATGACCCTCTTCCTATTGAAAAAACAAAATTTGGATCCAAAATGGCCGACTTCAAAATGGCCACCATGGTCACCACCCATCTTGAAAAGTTTTCCCCCTCACATATACTAATGTGCCACAAACAGGAAGTTAATATCACCAACCATTCCCATTTTATTAAGGTGTATCCATATAAATGGCCCACCCTGTACATTTGACTTAGAATTGTTGAGGCTGTTGTCAAATTTATGAACACAAAATGACTGTTCAACTCCACAAAACTGAAGTGATTTTGCTTTAGGTTTATGGATAATAAAATTTAGCAATTAAAAATAATACTCGGAACCAATGAGTTTTATCATCCTTCAATATACCAATACTGTATATGCTGGGTGCCACTGCATAAAAATGGAAAAATAAAACAGAGGAAGAACAGTGTTTATTGCCTAGTGCAAATCTTGCAATCATATGCACTACAAATAAGCTGTTACAGCCATGGAAGCAGGAATTAAGAAAAGGTTCAAATTATAAAAGTGGGTTTGTAGAGGTTTTTTGAAAACCTTAGCCTTTGTACCCTGCCATATATCACTATTGGCAAAGCATTCCAGATTTTTGGCATTAAAGTGCAGAAAGCTGTGTCACAAGTTCTTTTGTGCTTGGCTTTCAGATTAAGAAACAAACCAGTGCTTTAGGATCCAAGATTAAAGTGAGGAATGTAAGGGGACAGACAAATCAAGCTATAGACATGGACTAGTTTGATCAATGTCACAAATATAATTAAAAATACAATAAGGTACATTTCTCAGGAAAACTTTGCAAAGACGAAGTAAATCAAGATCTGAAATTAACTTGGAGAACTCTGGAGGTGCTTTGCAATAGGACTACCATCTACTCCAAAATATCACACATCTGTACTTCTTCAGTCTCTACCCTATTACCTGGCCAAACTCTCTCACCCCATTAGAACAGTTAAAAAGATAAACACAATGAAAAAATAATTTTCATGTAATTAGTTCAAACATTAACTATTTCAGGGCAGATGTTGACTTTTTTGGACAACAGTAGTTGAGGGTGGATGTTGACTTAAGTCAATATTCAGGGGCAGAGGGTGATAATTAGCTGTAAATAATGGTAAAACTCACTGTTACGTTGTAGGTAGACTCTCTTCGCTAAGAGAGCTGTTAGACTTGTTAACTTGACATTGAATCCCTGCATGTAAATTTATGAATTTACATACTGTAAAGGCTCATGGAATGTCATTTGTAATAAATAAGTACTATGTTGAGTTATGTGTGAAACCATTGCTTTGTGTGCTTTTTTAGAAAACAAGGTTTTTGGGAAAATATTCACCCTTGGAGGAAAAAAAAATAATTAGCCCTAAAAGAGTTTAAAAAAAGTTTGCCCGTACCTGATAGTGTACTCTGAACCAGCAACAAATAACTGTTCTACCTCCTTTCACCATAGACCCTACAGAGAGCCACCAAGGGCATGCATGATAAACTCCTCAACAATAAGACATGAGAGAAAAAAAAATATTTGTATGTAATTAGACATCACATTATAAATGTAGCTATACATAAGTTGTAACACAGTATCTACAGTACAGGTAATATCCAATTACAGTTTTAGTGAACAGGGATGCTACATTAAACTAAAATGTAAAAATCTTGGTTCTTTTTAAATGCCAAAAATAAAGCACAGTAATTTAAGAAAATAGTTATTTTAGATTGAAACATGGAACAATACCCCAGTTTTGTTACTGTTAGTATTTACAGGCAATAAGAAATATAACTGTTAACTGTGTTTGTGAAGTTTCACACTATTCCTCTGTAATTTTAAAAAGTCAATGTTGTTTATAGGACAGAATAAGGAAATACATATTATCCTATTCAAGCCAGCTGAACACTATAGATCCACTGGAGCATTGTAAGTAAAAAATATATTGGAAATTCAATCAGAATTGTGTGCAAATTTCTGATTAAACAAACAACCTCAGTAGTCTTACCAGTGTGAATAGCACATCCAAGATGAACTACACACAAGTCCTAGTACTGAATACCATCTAGCTGCCAAACAGACACAAGCATGGCAGTTATAGATTAGGAGGAATACCTGTTATTAAGACAGCAACAGTTTGAGCACAACGAGCAAAGTATAAAAGCAAGCAAGTGGAAAAATGCAGTGAGTACTTGTTTTATTATTTTGGGAGTGTCCAACAGGCAGAGGCGAGGTATAGTTAATATCACGACATTCAGAATAAAAAGCCAGACAACAGCTGACGAGATTGTCACAGTATCAGGTCAGTGTCTGCACAAATCTATCCACTTTTTTCTCCTTTACAGATGCAGAAATGTTTTAATAAAGGTGCCATGAATATTTGTAATTATAGCTCATTGTTTTAGGCATTTTGTGTCAAACTAACAGTCACATAAGACAGAGACTAATTGTGGGACAGGACATGTTGGCCGTCGAAGTTCTTTAAAGTTTCAGCTTTTAATAAAAGAAAACTTAGAATTATGAAAGTTATTTTCCATTTGCTTTAATGAGAAGATCTTAACATTAAACAGCAGTCATGGATCTCAAGGTTTTAGAGAGAATGAGACAGAATTAGATGCAGAAAATTTAATTAAATTCAAATTATATTCAAATAGTAACATTCGATCTGACAACCCTACTTACTATGTCAAAATTTGAAATTTCATTAGGTTGCTTTTATTGAAAAGTAAGCTATGTTGTCTTTTAAAAAAGAAAGAGATTATAAACAGGGAAGTCAAAGTGAGATATGGCAATATAATTATAAGGTCAATAAAACAGTTGAACCTGAAGATAGTACAGATGCTGTTGGTAAACAGTGTTACAAGGCTTGCCTCACTTTTTGGGCTCATATACCTTCAGCATGACACTGCCAGATCTAAACACTAGCATGGCGAATTGCTTACGTACTGAAGTGACTTTAGCTGCAGGTGGAAGTTCCATTTTACTTTATGGTGCCAGGCAGAGTTGTGTTGCGGTGCAGCAGTCTATTAGCCAGCAAAAGTGCTGTGAAGAAGCTGTCTGTTGTTACGGTCCTGCCTTTGTCCAGTCTGATAATGGACATGGGATATTGTATCTTTGATTGCTAGTACAACAAATAGTTCTCAGTAGGCATCAACCACAGTACCAACTGTGGTCATCTCTGCTCTTGTGAAAAGAATGAAGATAAACGGCACCAACTCAAGAGAGGGAGAGGCAAGTTCATTGTATCATGTGAACGTCACTGAGAGAATAAAACTGAATAATAAAAAAAGCTCTAACTTTTACAAGTAGCCAAAGTTTACATCGGGTGTTTCAGACTCAAATCAAATGTATGTTTTTATAATATTATAGTAATAATAATAATAGCAGCTCACTACTCAAAACATGGAGTGCTGGGACTTGGACCAGCAGCCTTTGGGTTATTAGGCAGCAGCTCAGACCTCTGCACCATCCAGGAATATGTTGATTGCCATTTGAGTTTGGGTTTGTAACTCATTGACAGCAATATGTAAATTGAATGATATTTTTTTTTTTACTTTGGTTATATTCTTGAATAAAAGCGCAAGTGTTTATTAGATATTTGGACTAAAGTCTTCACGCATTATACACTTCACGTCATTATTAATATAATATGGAAAAAGTTTCTGCCTTATGTATTTTTTCAGCATTTCTTGCCTCGCATTTCCTTTCATCCTACACTTACCCAGATCTTTGTAGGCACGGAAAACACACCTGAAAGGCATGTATTCCAAATAACCATATACTGTATTATTTACCCTATACAACTCCAGTGCACCTCTCATTCAGTTAAGGATCCTTGGCTTGAGCTGGGAGAACTTTTTACCCGAATTGAGTTCTGCCAAGGGGGGGGGGCGGTGTTTGGAGTTGAATCGGACAGCCGGCTGATTGTGCTGATCAACACATGTACAAAACAAAAGACGCTGATGCAGAGAGTTCCAAAACAATTTAAGGTGGGCCAGGATTATGGGTTTTTCCTTAAGCTTCAGGGATTCTAGTGTTAAGGAAAGTAGTGAGTACATACTTAAACCCTTCATGGATATTTTAGGAAGTAACTGCACACTGGAGAAATTCCAAAGGTCTAGAAAATAGCAAATATATTATCCCTGTACATAAAAAGTAACTATAGCTTAACGTCCATCAAATTAATGGAAGGAATTATTAAGAATAAGATTGAGCAACACATGGAAAGAACAGAAGTCAGCATAAGTTCAGATGAGCGAAGTCATGTTTCACATATTTGCTGGAATTTTGTGAGGAACCAAAAAAATGATACAATTATTAGGGCCCTATGATTTCCGCAATGCAGAAAACATGGATGGAATTACGGAATTAACGCATAAAAACATTTTGGATTTAAAAATGGAAATGTATGGAATTTAGGGACTGAAGGGGTGACTGTTACAAAACTTCCCAATAAAATAAACGATTGAGTAATCTGTAGTTCTATCATTCAGATACTATTTTCTAGTTTGTTTTTCAAGTGAACACAATTCTTCGTAGAAATTCAGTCGTGCATCTATCTGTGCGTGTGTTTCCTATATGGTTTCTTGTTAAAGGCACCTGAATTAGCTAGCATTACACGACAGAAATTTCATAGCAAGCAGTATCAGATACCCTAACTACGTAGAGAAAACTAAGAAACATAAGTTTAACTACAAAATTTAAGGGCATAACAATATCCCGGAGACTTTTACGAATCGGGACAAAAACTTTTCTGCAGTTTTTGCCAGCATACCATAGACTGGACATGAAAACGTACTTGCAATGACCACATCAAATCTAAAACCCATCTAAAGAACAATGAGAAATTAAGATCAAAAAGTGTTCCCCTTCAGGTAACAATAGTGGAAATAACAAAATCATCAGATGCAAGACTTCAGTTTGTGGAGGACTTTGTGGGCCATGCAAGTCAGACATACCACTTGAAAAAATGACAAAGATGCATCCTTTCTTTATCAAGTATTGTAAACAAGGAGGGGGACTGCCAGAAAATGAGAGCAGTCTTCATCAAACTCATTTGCCCTGTGTCTTTGAACAATATATCGAAAGATTTGTGGCAATAAAATTTATGTTGTAGTTGATGAAACCTCTGATAGCCAACACCGCATAGTTCTCAATATAGTGATATGTGAGTAAACATTTGGCTGTATAGTAATTCTTTTATGTAGGCAGTTCTAATTGTCCATAAAATTATATTTAACCGGTATTAACAGTCTTTCATGTAGAAAATGTTATTGGTGAATGACACTGGTTGTTAACGGGTTCCCTTTTAAAAATTAGCAACGATGTTTTTGGATTTAATAAATATTTTGCCTCACGAGGCACACATGGTTCACATTTGACTCTAATGTTGTAAACTTGGTACCTACAAACCTGGGCAGAAGAGCAGGCTTCTCCTCAGATGCAACGAGCCCTTAAAAGCATGTCTTTCTTTTTTTTCTGTTTAATTCCCGGATTTAGCGTCTTGCAGATTAGTTTGCTTTTGCTTTGTAATTATTTTAAGATGTGCAGTACATAAAGCTACAGATGTAATGATGCACATTTTAAATTTGTAAACATTTAAGGTTTAAGAATCATTAGAAATAATTTACATAATTACAATTACAGGTACTGAAGACCAGTACTTTTTGGCAGATGTTATCTTTACAGAGAGCTGCAACTTTTCTACATTTTCACAGGCAGCACTTCAGTTCCTTCACAACAACCAGCTGCATCTTAATTACATTTTAGCATTGGTTACAGATAATGCATCATGTTGTCTGAAAACATACCAGGAAGTTTTAAAAGGGGTTATGCCTAACTGTGTATATTCAGCCTGCTTGTGACATGTCATCAGTTTGATGGGAGAGACCTGGCAGCACTATAAATACTTTAGTGAGACTGCATCACTAGTGATGTGGGTAAAGTCTGCCTTCTTCAAGAAGTCTGCCCAGGAATCCCCAAGGCAGGAAAAGCCAGGTAGAATAGCTGGTTCAAATCAGTAGGGTACCCCGCTGAACAAATTCACCTTTACAAAAAGTTATTTTTGGCTGAGAACACATCAGCTCAGGCTGTAACAAATATCCTAAAAGTGAAGTTAACCTTCATCTCAGAAGGATGCATCAAATTATACAGCTCTTACAATTCTGTAGGGCACTCACTGTCCTACTGCAGTCTCCGCACACAGCATCATGGAGGATCTGAGCTCCTGCCTGATTGATGGAACTGCAAAATAAGGTTCAGTTGTGCTAGTGTGCTGTTTGATTAAAAGGAATGTAAAGTGCCATTTTATTATTGTTTGTTTTGTTGTAGCTGTTGCTACTTATAGAAAAAAAGTAAAAAAAAGAAATCCAAATCAAGGGGAAAAAAAAAGGTGAAAACCGAAAATCAGAAAAAAAAAAAAAAAACAGAATTTGTGAACAAATAAAATGGATTCCATAGGGCCCTAAATTATAGTCATTCATACAGTATGATGTTATTTGTCTTGACTTTCAGAAAGCAGTTGATAAGGTCTCACCTAACAGGATGGGTGTCAAACTAAAGGAGGTGGGAGTTCAGGGTGTAGTGTGTAGAATGATGTAGAATTGGCTAAAACACAGGAAGCAGAAAGTTATTGTGCAAGTAAACCTTATCAGTATCCTACAAGAGATGTTAATGTTTATAATATATATAAATGATTTGGATCGGAATATAAATAACAGGTTAGTTAAATTTGCAGGTGATGCCAGGCTAGGAGGATTTGCAGATAATCTAGAATCCGTTGAGTCATTACAGAGGGATTTGGAAATACAGTATATGTGGCAAATGAAATTTATTGTAAGTAAATGTAAAATATTACACATAGTAAGTAAAACTATTAGATTTGAGTATGGGAGGTCTGAAAATTGATACTACACATTATGAGAAGTATTTAGGAGCATACCTGTACATTTCTGCAGGGGTGTTATTGTACCAGCAAAAACAGTTTGGTGCTTTCCCACCAATAAACCTTGGATTACCAGTAACATCAAGAAGCTCCTTAACCAAAAAAAGAAGTCTTTCAGGGTTGGTGATAGGGAAAAGCTTAACCCGGTATAGCACAACCTGAAGAGGCACTTAAAGCTGGCAAAATGAACTGTAAAGGAAAATTGGAGAAGAGGCTTCAACACAACAATATCACAGAGGTGTGGAGGAGAATGAAAACCATTACTGGCTATAAAGAGAAGAGGAGCCTGGCAACAGCAGGTGATGAGGACAAGGCCAATATGTTTAACCTGTTTTATAACAGGTTTGACATAGTGTCCAGCACTGGCTTGGTGTCACAGAATAGACCCTTTGTTCCCTCTTCCACCATTGCAGAGGCAGATTTTGCTCCTCATCGTTGCTACACCCCTGACATTGTTGCTGCAACATCTGCTACACCAGGTTCACAGCAGATAAGGTGAGGGTGCAGTTGAGGGAGGGTATGCTCCGGAAAGGCAGCTGGTCTGGATGGTGTGTGTCCCAGACTGTTACATGAAGTGTATAGATCAAATTGCAAAGCCTCTATAGATTTTGTACCACCTGAGTTTTCACTTTAGGAGGGTCCCAGCTCTGTGGAAAACAACATGTCTTGTGCTGGTTCCCAAAGTTGGGTGGCCAACTGAAATAAATCACTACAGACCCCTGACCCTCACATCATAGATCATGAAGACACTCGAGTGGCTGCTTCTGCATCACCTCATACCACAATGTCCAGCATGCACTGGATCCCCTACACTTTGAATACCAGGAGCACACTGGTGTTGAGGGTGCAGTTCTCTACATGTTACACCAGACTAACTGCTTTTTGGGTGAACCTAGTGTTTATGTGAGGATTATATTTTTTGATTTTTCGTGTACATTCCACACTATCCAACCCTCCATTCTTAAAGATAAACTGGACAGGATGGGTGAGGATTCCACCTTCACCTCCAGGACTCATAACTACCTGACTGGATGACTTCAGTTTGTCAGACTGGGAAACTGTGTCTCCAGAACAGTAATGAGCAACACTGGGGCCCTGCAAGGGACCGTTCTGGCCCCATTCCTGTTCACATTATACACAGCAGACTTTAAGTATAAGTCAGACTTTTGCCACATTCAGAAGTACTCTTTTGATACGGCTATTGTGGCGTGTATAAGGAATGGGTAGAAAGGGGAATATAGGGATCTGATTGGAGCTTTGTGTGACTGGAACAACTGAGAACTAAGAACTGACTGGTCCTGAACACAAGGAACACCAAAGAGATGGTTTTGGATTTCCGTTGGTCTGAGCTCCCCTTATAGCTTGTTAACATCCAAGGGGAGGATATTGAGGTGGTGCAGAATGGAATGGTCTATTAACACAGATGTCCTCTACAGGAAGGTGCAGAGTGGGCTCTTTTTCCTCAGAAGACTAAGATCATTCAGTGTATGTAGTGAAATGGTGTCTTTGTTCTATCAGACAGTTCTTTCCAGTGTCCTCTTCTTTGCTGCCATGTGTTGGGGAGGCAGTATGACAGATAAGAACATGAAGAGGCTGGACAAGCTGGTGAAAAATGCAGACTCAGTGGCAGTAGTGGCACAAAGGTATATGAGGAGGAAAGTGGCAGGCCATCCTTGACAATAACAGTCACCCTCCACAGCATTTTGGCAGGTCAGAGAAGTAAACGTAGCAGTGGTCTTCTCTCACTGTGCTGTAGAATAGAACACTTTAGAAGATCATTTGTTCCTATTGCTGTTGAGATTTTATAACTCTGTTGTCAACACAAGTGATTCATGACCTGGTCACCACACAGCCTTCTGACATAATAACAATTAACCATTTGTAGTTTTTACTATTTATTTATTTATTTATGTTTTATTCGCCTTGCTTTTTTAAATAATTATAATTTGGACTTACTTTGCATTATGTTTTTTTAAGCTGCGTTATTGAACGTTCAGTAGATACTCTAGTGTTATCAGTCTCTTTGTATTGTCATAGCCAAAACTTGACTTAGATTTTATTTTAATGAAGTTAACCTTTGAATGAGTTAAAAGTTTGGGTGGAAATGCATCCTTCGTATTACACTGGTCTACACCATAATCCCCCTGCACACGTGTACTTTATAGATTTAGGTGTGCTGAATCCATTTCTGAAATTGGAATTTGTCTGCCACAAACTGTTTTCGCAAGATATATTCAGTGAAAACAATTGTTGACCTTTACAAATATAAGTTGTTTTATGGTGCAAGTATTTTTTTATACTCATTATATTATTTGAAGTACAATTTGAGATAAAAAATTAGTCTTCCTTGTTCTTAATGTTTGTTCAGTAGGGAACAACCCAAAATCAAGCATTATCTATGTTTTGTTCTTAAGCAGTATTTTTTTCTATCTTATTATTTATTCAAAATAGCCAGTAATTTATATTTAGAAGGTTAGAAAGATGCCTTATTATTGACTAGTAGAGAGAAAGTTATTATTTAAAAGGTTTTTAATTGAATGTGCAAGGTTTTGTTGATCCATAGTCTTAACCAGTAAACAAGTAAGCAAACAATAAAAGAGTATATGGAAGCGGTCTCTGCACATTTGGAGAGGTTCCAAGGACATCACTTAAATGGAGTCGGGACAATTAGGGTGGGTGATATACAGTAAGTAAAATTATATGTCATGATATTTACAAAATTTTGGATGGAAATTTTATGTATGTCACTTTATAAATCTTGGTATAAATTTAAAAATGTCTAAAATAAAATCCTTCTGACTCAATTTATATCAAAACTATTACTGCTATCTTTATAAAATTTGAGATTAAAATAAATGTATTTTTTATTATATTTGAACAGTCAACTAAAATTAAAGAAATAAAAAAAAAACACATTTGCCAAATAATAAATACTCTTTTAGATTGAAACCTGCCTTTTAGTAGTTCAAAAATCTCTTAAATAAACAGTCCACAATCTGCCACCACATATGTCATGTTTTCACACAGCTTAAAATGCAAAGTATTCAGCCAACAACAAAGTGTGCCAATTGTCTTGGAGCAGTAAAGCTGTCAGTATACAGCGAACACCAGTTTGATGTGTGGAAAGGAGAACACACAAGGTAGCACATTGTAAATGGATTGCTCTGCATGTATATATCAGACTGATGCTGAGTGTGTACTTTATATTTCAATGTGTTCCTTGGGTGACATCTATTTCCAGTTTTCACATTCTCCTTATGTTTGTATGCATTTTTCCCAAATACTGTGTTTCCATCTACATCCAAAGAAGAATATGTTAGACATACTGCTGACTTTAAATTGACCGGACAAGCAAGTTTCTGTTTGTATTTGTTGGAGTTCTGCCTCTTCCAGGGATGGTTTCTGCTTTGTGCCTGATGTGACTACTGTGATAGTCCATAGTTTGGTTCCATTTGACCCAGAAATGGAAATTTTAAGTTTAAAAAAATGGTTGATGTGGAAAATGTTAGGCCTAAAATATTTTCTGTTGTGTATGTATAATTTGTTATATACAAATAATTACTGTAAACATTAATTGTGAAAGTTCAGTGTATTTTTTTTTTTTTTTTGCTTTATAAGTTTTGAAAGTTCTGGGTAAACCCACTTGCTTCACACAATACCTTACATACTAGTTTTGCTTCATATTTTGAGGTTAAGTGGGTTTTTGATACACAGTATTGGTGAACGTATGCTTAATTGTACTTACTAGTAGGAGAAAAAAATAAGTAAAGGTCTAGGAACTTGTTCATTAATAAATTGCATTTCCTTCAAAGTGAATTCAAGAGAGAAAGACAATACTGCATTTATTTGATTACAAAGTTTTAATTGTTATCATTAACGGTGTCAAAACAAGGTAAATGAAAATTCCACTGAAAAATTATATATTTTTCATGTTACTTACCCTTCTTAGTTGTTAGTGATGGCTGAGATTCATGCAGAACAATAGAAAACAATGTATGATATAATAGAACCCAATGATGACCAGTGCTATGCTATGGCAAACGATGTGAAAAACGTTCTTGGAAGAAAGAAGAAATTCTAACTTTATTTGTGTCATATAATTCACATGTCCATTATGTAGCTGGAAGCTCAAAACATCCAAAACACATACATTTTTTGCTAAAATATTAATAGTTCTTGAAAAATCAGTTGTGCACCATAAATAATGATTTTTTGAATTGAAGATCTTCCTCTCCCCTTCATTCACTGGTCTAGAGTCCTTCCTTCAACTCAAAAAACACGGTATTATGGAGATCTCTTTCTGATTTCTTATTTCATTGGATATGTTTGAAATTGCTTGCTGTTGTACAGCACTGGTCACTATTGCTTTCTATTATATCATAATAATTTTTCCCTCATTAGGCATGAAAACATACAAACCAACTACATGAGGTATTTAACATATAAAAATTACCTTTTTGGGTGGATTATACCTTTAAGTTTCTAAGCCTTGTTATGCATCTCTTAGGAAAAGTTAATTTAACTCTTAACTTTTATTTTGTGATACTCTCTTCCTAGGACCATTCATGATTCAGTGGTAACATTCTAATTACACCTGAAAGCTCACCTTTCTCTTGCACTTTAAATATGTTATCTTTTTTTTTTCTTTTATTATTAACTACTAGCAAAATACCCGCGCTTCGCAGCGGAGAAGTAGTGTGTTAAAGAAGCAATGAAAAAGAAAAGGAAACATTTTGAAAATAACGTAACATGATTGTCAATGTAATTGTTTTGTCACTGTTGTGAGTGATGAGTGTTGCTGTCATATATATATATATATATATATATTTACACACACACACATAAACATATATATATACATATCTATACATATACACATATATACACACACACATATATACATACATATATATATCTACATATATACACATACATATACATACACACATACATGCATACACACACATATATACACACAAATACATATATATATATACATACACACACACATATATAAACATATATATACATATACTGTACATACATATCTACATATATACACACACAGCTATTTCGTATCAGTGCAAGACGCTGCTTGTTAAAATGGATAACTCCCGCTCTTACGTGCAAGTCTGCGTGGATATTATGAACTATCGTATTTGTTCAAGTTCTATTTACATTTTAAATAGAAGGAATTTTTATTTAGTCGACAGAAATACCTTTGGTAGGAATGGTAAAAACAGACAGGAATATTATTCCTGAATAAATCAACTCAAACCTTAAACAACTTATAATATTTTGCTCTCCATAAAAATATATCCTGTCTAAATTATACAAGTTAGAAATAAAGTAAACGTTAAAAGAAGAAACATTCAAATTTCTTTACTCTTATGTAATTTTATATAAAAAATAAACTTAGATTTTAAATATCCCAAAAGATTTTGCTCTGCATAAAAATATATGCTGTCAAAATTATACAAATTCAAATATGAACATGCTGCATAACAAAACCTGGAAATATAAATAAAATGTGTTCCTTTCAGCAATAACAAATCAAATCATTCAGTTGTCTTTGTGTCTTTGCTCATATGTCATTTTAGAGCTGGACGCCTGGCATCTTTTTTTGGCAACAAGTTCGTTTATGTTTGGTGTGAGGTTCTGTGTTGTGGAGATTCTCAGGATGGACTGCAGGTGCTCATTAGTGAGGCGACTCCTGTGTGCTGTTTTGTTAGTCTTTATCACTGAGAAGAGCTTCTCACACAGATATGTGCTACCAAACATGCACAAGGTTCGAGCCGCATGTAGACGGACTTTTTTTGTTCTTCAAAGTCACCAAAGCGCCGTGCGCTCAGTTTATCAGCAAAGTGCGTATTTGGGAACACCATAGTGACGACTTGGTTCAACATTACTTGGCAACAGGGAAAGTGGGGCAAGTTGCACTGGTGCATTTGTGTCTCCCATAAAAGCAGCTTCACTTGAAATCACTTTGTGATTGTGCACGGGTAAAAACGTCCGCTGAAGTGTCAGATTCTTATTTAATTCTTCTGCTTTCTGTATCTTCTGCATTGCATTCAGGTCTTTCAGGTTACCCTGATGTTTTGTCTCATAGTGCCGTCTTAGATTAAATTCTGTAATTACAGTCACATTAGCTCCACAAATGAGACACACGGGTTTAACGGCAATGTTAGTAAACATATACTCAGCCTCCCATCGGTTTTTAAAGGCTCTATTTTCAGAATCAACTTTTCTCTTAAGCATCGTGTGGGCTAGCTTCGCAATAACTTGCAAGCTAGACTTGATTAACGCGGTAAGTGTTCGGCAAGGCAGCTTTTTTTTTTAACACTGTCTTCCTTTAGCGGGACATTCACTTTTTCCACCGTGTGCTTTGTTTCTGCAGTAGCTGCAGTTATGAATAATATGTTTGTATGTATCAGACGCTTCATATTTTTTTGCTGCCTTTTCAATTGTGTAATTCGGTTTTTGTTCAGCGCTCTTCGGAACTGTTGCTTTTTGTCTGTGCACTGCGTCAGTTCACGTGAGCCACTCGGTGTACATGCATCGAAGGTTCCCAGCTGTGCTGTTGCCATGTCGTGCTATGTTCATGGCTGTATCTAATGCTACCGAAGTCCCGGTACTTAAAACTTTCTCTCGCAGTTTCGCTGAGTTTGTGCCAAGCACCACCCTGACCATCTCATCTTCCTCTGCATAAGCACAGTCCTTCACCCGTGAATATTTACCCGTGGCAGTTTGCTATTGGATTGCAGCTGACGGACGGCCTTATATGGGCAGGCACTAAATTACAAACGCCAGCGGCAGCCTGTCTATGAACTTAATTTAAAGTGTAGGTTTACACTGTGCTTTGTTTCCGAAGTAGCAGAACTCATGAATATGGTTGTATATATCACTCGCTCGCTTCTTATTGTTTCGCTGCCTTCTCAATTATATAATGCATGTTTTCTAAAGCGCTTTTTGGGCCTCTTCCTGGTTTTCTACGTACTGCGTGATTACGTAGGAGGCGTGATGATGTCAGACGAAACTCCGCCCCCACGGGTTTCAAGCTCATCTCCATTACAGTAAATGGAGAAAAACAGCTTCCAGTTATGACCATTACGCGTAGAATTTCGAAATGAAACCTGCCCAACTTTTGTAAGGAAGCTGTAAGGAATAAGCCTGCCAAATTTCAGCCTTCTACCTACACGGGAAGTTGGAGAATTAGTGATTAGTCAGTCAGTCAGTCAGTCAGTCAGTGGGTGAGTGAGTGAGGGCTTTGCCGTTTATTAGTATAGATTTTATACATTACTGATTCTGCTCAGCTGTCTAGCCATACGTCCTCAACTTACCTCTCATTAACATATACACATTGTTTTTAAATGGTTTTATGTTGAATTTTGTTTTATTGTTTGTCAAACTTGGCTTCTTGAAACTTAATTTATTATATACAATAAACATTAATCAGTGCAGTGATTTGATTTGGTGCATGAAGTGAGTTGTGGAAAGTGTGGGCATTATATGACTGGAATCGTGTTTGGGATTCATGGCGGTGGAGCATGATTTTGGGTACATGGTGGTACACACCTGTTGTATGGTGTAAAAGTGTCCAGGAAAGACACTTTAACCTCTTATGTGGCCTGAACTGTTGGCCTTGATTCACGCATATGTCCTGCAAAACTACCTATTCAGTATTTTCTCAGCATAGATAAAGCCCAAATGTAAAGATACGATTTCTCAACACTGGCCAAAGGTAATTACCTCAATTTCCATATATATCAGGGGCTAAAAGTCATTCTGCTCATGAAGTGTCTCTGCTGGGATTCACTTACATGTCGATCCACCTTCGGATTGCTTTCCCTGAAACATACTTCAAAATACCCTAGCAAAAGCTGGGAATGCCTACTGCTACACTTCAAAATTCCCTAGGAATTGCCAGAAACGCCTACTTCTGTCAGGCTTTTGTATCCTGATGGCTACCTTTGATAGGGCTACACATATATCCTGAACGATTCAAATTAGGGTCACACAGCAAGCTTCATTTTAGGTGGCTGTGGCTTTGGTTGTTGCAGCCTTTGGCCTCTTAAACCAGGCGTGATGGCTTGGGAGTGAAGAGGCAGTCTGTAGGTGGCAAAGTCAGACCGAGTTGTCTTCTCTTTGGCAATTATTTCTTTCTTTCCTCATAGTCTTGGCAATGACGCTTTTCTGTCAGTGCCTTTTTAAAAACCTATGAATGTATAGAGTCTTGCTGACTGTCTCTTATCACAATACAACCCTGCCTTATGTAAGATATTGCATCAGTCAAATTTTGGGACAGCCGATAAGTTGTCATGGTCTGTTGATTGTTGATTAAGTTATTTTTGGCATATTCATCTTGAAGCCCTAAGTCTCTATTTTACATTTATTCTATTTTTACAAGCTTGCACACACTGGTTACTTCATCTAAACTTAAATCTATACGTTCTAATAAACAATGACACTGTTTAACATTTTATACTTATTTACCCAAAATTCCTGCCTATTTTGCATACACACCAGAATTTTATCTACTTCTAAAATTTGACAATCTTGGGGAACTACCTCATGAATATAAATAAGCTTATGAAGTCATTTCTACCTGCTTGCCCTTTCAGATACAGAACATTCCCCACATGAGTTGTGAGCCACAACATAAGAGTTGTTATCTAAATAATTCTAAAATAAAAAGACCAAAATAAAACACACAAATATTATGAGTCATATTTAGCATACTTTAAAAGCTCAATTTTCCAACAACATTATAATGCCCATCCTGATGAAGGTATTCTTCAGACGTTTCCCTCAACTGAACAAAGACAATTTTACTATCTCAAACTAGGGTTGCACTGTATGCTGGTATTGAAAACCGTTTTTTTTTTTTTTTTTTAATGGTATGGTAGCAGCAGTTAAGTAGTTTTGGTACTGTAAGTAAACAGTACGTTTAAATGACTTGCCAGCCATCTGACTCCATATTTGCTGAATTAACTTGGTTGAGTGAGGTCCTTCATAAAGACGGCAACAAAATCGGCAGATGTACATAAAAGAAACGTATTTGCCTGAGTGTGTAACAGGTTGTGGACTAGAGCACATTGACCACTGCTGCCCAGTGTCCTACTAACTGATGTTCATTTACTGGAGAACAAGCTGAACAACATCAGAGCAAGGAAAAAGTTCCAGCAAAGCATTTAGAACAGAACATCTTTATAACATCTTTTGCCTCACAGAAATCTGGCTAACTCCAATGGCACTGGACCATGCGATTCGATCTGCTGAATCACTCTACTATAAGTTTACTGTATGGACAGAACAGAGGAGTCCAGCAAATCGAATGATTGATGTGTGTGTCTAATGGTCAGCAGCAACCGGTGTGATAGCAGGAATGTAACTGTATTAACATGCTACTGCATCCCTACTCTGGAGCTGGTGAGTATTAATTTTAGACCATGTTGTCTTCCTTGGGAGTTTACTTCAGTCATTGTTAAAGCGGAGTACATTCCGCCTCAAGCAGACACAGACTTTGCCCAGACAAACTATATGAAACATTTAGTCACCACCAGAATGAAAACCTGGATACATCCCACATTGTGGCTTGTCTAATAAAGGTAATACCAACATTTTATCAACACTTTACATATAATGCAAGAGTGGACAAGTCTATTGACCATTCCTATACTTCTTTTACAGATGGCTATAAGGCAAAGACTTTACCTCAATTTTTGAAAATCTGACCATGCCATCATCTTTCTTATGCTCCAGTACAAATAAACGATAAGGCAGGAAGCTTCATTCATGTGTGATGTTGCACATTGTACAGACAAGTCAGAGGTCATTCTCCAGGATGTGTTGAGTGTTGTTAACTAGGAGATGTTCAGACTCTGATGACGACATCATTGTGTTTTCAGAAGCTGTAACAAGTTATATTTGATTTCTCACAAATTAAATGGGGCTAACCCAAAACAAAAACTCGTGGTGGACAAAACCATTTGCCCTGCATTGAACTCTTGCACTACTGCATACAACTCTTGTCCAGGAATATGGATGATTACAAAGCTGCCTCATACAATCTATGGAAGGGCAGTGAAAGCTACTAAGTGACGATATGGGGAGAAACTGAAATGGCAGTTTGAACAGTCTGATCCTAGGTGCATGTAGCAAGGATGTGTAGACATTGAGTGAGTGCTGACACCTCTCTGGCAGACAAGCTTAATAATTTCTAAGCAAGCTTTGGTGTGAATGCTGTTAACAGCACATCTTAGGCAGGAGAACCACACAGACAGGAAACAACACTTACTTTGTCCCTGTCACATCCAGCCTGCCTGAATGACTATTGTCCTGTCACACTAACACTCGTAGCAATGAAGTGCCTCGAGAGGCTAGTCAAAAATCACACATGCTTCTGTCTGCCAAAAGAATTGGATCCATTACAGTTCACATAGAACCACAAAGGATGCCATGAGTTTAATTTTTCTTACAGCATTAGCCCACATAGACTACAAGAGAGGGATGTATGTATTATTGTATTTATAGACTATAGCTCAGCATTGAACACAATAAACCCTCCTAAGTGCCTTACCAAGCTCAGGGACAGTTGAGCTCTTCATTGTTCAGCTGGATTTTTAACTTCTGACAGGCAGGCCCTCGGTGGTTAGAGTTGGTGGCCACACCTAATCATCCCTCACTCTCAAGACAGGTGCTCCACGGACTTGTGTCCTGAGTCTATTGCATTACTTCCTCTACACATATGACTGCACAGCAGTACATTACTCTAATAGCATCGTTAAGCTTGCTGATGACATAGTTGTGATGGGCCTGATATGTAACAACAATGAGCAGGCTTCTGTCACACTGCTGTCAGGCCCATACTCTTCTTATGAATGTCAGCAAGATAAAGGAGCTGAGTTTGGACTTTTGAAGGTAACAGCAGAGGTACTAACACCCCCTCAGTCTTAACAACACTCAAGGAGAAAGTGTGGACAGTTTCAGATACTTCTGTGTCCAGCATCACAGAGGATCTGGCCAGCCCAAGCACATCGACAATTTCGTTGACCTCCCAGATTCTTGTACTTGTATATGTCCACTATTGAAAACATTGTGACGGAAATTATCACTGACACTAATTCTCTGCAGAGAGTTGTGCAGACAGCTGAATGCATCACAAAGTATGTATTCACTAACCTCTTGGATATCTACACTAAGCGACATCAAGGAAGGGCAAGCAAAATTACATGTGACACCAGCCATCCCAGCAACAGCCTCTTTTCTTTTCTGTAGTCCAGTAAATGCTACTGTTGCCTAATGGCCAGTTCATAGAGACTGAGGAGGATTTTTTTTTTCCATAATTTATCTGCATATTAAATAAGTCAGTTGTCTAAAAATGCACAATGCCATATTTTTAACTCTCTCACATTAAGTTATTTATTTAAGTAATTTATTTAGTTATTAGTATTATTTATTATTATTACAAAGGGGAGTCAAGCTAAAGTTTTAAAATGGGATTTATTAGAAATTGGAATGAACCTTAACAAAACTGATAATATCATTTCTCAATGTAGTCTCCACCCTTCTCAGTTCACTTGCCCCACCTGCTTGGAAGTGCCTGGATTCCAGCAGAATAAAAAGTTTTGTCTTGTCCTCGTAATCACTTATGCATCATATTGTTGAACACTACATGCCAGGGGGTACTGCAGTCATTGTGACTTGCTGGATACCCATGTGAAGCCTGCTACTTGATCCAAGCGGCGGTGACTGCTGTCTCAAGGAGTCCTTTTGCTGCAAGACAGTGCCTGCCCACACACTGCTATGAACACCAAGGCTTGTCTGGAGAAACTGAAGTTTGAAGTATTGCTATATCCTACTTATTCTCCAGATTTGGCACTGTGTGATTTCCACCTTTTTGGACTGCTAAAAAATAATCTGGGTGGTTGTCAATTCAGAAAAATACGACATGAAGAAAGTGGTGCACGAGTGGTTTCGAGGCCAATGCAAAACCTTTTATTCTGCTGGAATCCAGGCATTTTCAGGCAGGTGCCACAAGTGCATTGAAAAATGACATTATCAGTTTTGTTATTGTGCCTTTATATTTGTCTCAAGGCATAGTCATAGGATTTGAGCAACTAAGAATTTCACTATATATTATACTTTATGTATAATTTGAATGTGACAAACAAAATTTGATTTGACCTTGTGCTGAACACTTTGTTCTTTCCATCTTTGACATGCTGGAGAGTCCAATGAAGGTTGATCAACTTTTTCCATTTCTTTGACGAGCCTGAGACTGCATGGAATGAACAAACACCCACACAAAATTCTCCCTGCCACTGTTTGACACGCAGGAGGCTCTAAGGGGTACTCCCACCTGGGTCTTTGACAAACTGGAAACTCCATGTGGGACACCATTAGTCATGCTGCAGAATTCAAAAAGGAAAATAGTGAAGTGTGACATGGCAGGGAAGCACAACAGGAAGGGCTTGTGTGTACAGCAGGAAGGCACATGATTGTGTGGCACAACAGGGAGAATGGAGGAAAATGGCGAGGGATGGGAGTGTAGTATATGTTGTTTTCTTCTGTACCATCACGGTACTGATATTGTGGTCCGAAAGCTGGTATCAATACCAAAGTCAAAATTTCAGTAACTTTTCAACACTACTTCATACTGAACAGAGAAGATTTTACTATTACTGTGTTTGGGAAGGTTTGTGTGGTATATACTTTTGGAATTGTTTACTGTTACACTGTTCAGAAACATTTTGAAATGATTTGTTGTGTAAGAGCACCATGAAGTTGTCACTTGTAGGTGTGGACACACCTGACCTCTGGTAACAGACTAAAGAATGTACAGTGCTGCAGACAATTTGAAATTATTTGAAACCCAAATCTGAAATTTAATAGTACTGATTTTATTAATAGTAACCGTATCATAAGTACTCGTGGTTTCTAAGTCTGTTGTTATTTGCAAGCATTGATAGGAGTTGCAGATATACATGTCTTTTTCAGTTATTTATCTTTTACCTTCAGGTTAAAGAAATCACGTTCATGTCTACTTTTTAAATAACAGATAATGCAAGCATGCTGTGCTTTTTGCTCTCCTATTTATATTTGGTCTTCTGTCTGCTCGCTAAACTATATTCACTTGATCCTCTTGTTTTTCTGCCTCCTTGGTGGTGATCATTCAAGAGATTCAAGATCATTCCAGTCTGCTGTCTGATTTTTATGTGTCCACTGGTGCAATCCTTGCTCTTGCTCTTCCATTCTTGTTCTTTTTGTGTCAGTGTTTCACATGCTGTAGATTAGTATTATGGACCTCTTTTACCTTTCTTCATTTTATGTTATAATCCATCACAGTTCTGCTCCACTCCTTAATGTTTTGCACTGGGTGCAAAATCGGAAACATTCCTGAATGGGATATGAATAATTGTACTTCACTACTTCCAGTGAAAGAAATAAAATTTAAATTTTTGTATATATTGGAGTATAAATCATACAGTTACAGTATATATTATTTAAAATTTTAGGTAGTGTGATTTTATGTACACTTGTACACTTTTACATCTTTATTTGCTTGTTCATTTCAGGTTTATAGATCAGTCTTCCCGCTTGTCGTGGGCAGAAACCTGTTTTCATTCCACTATGTCCCAATCCTCTCAAACTAGTGAACTATTGAGCCAGGATGTACTTAACCGGCTACTGGAAATGCTTGACCAGTAAGTAACCAACCACTGTTGATTCACTCATATTAGATGATAAGTGATAAGTTTATATTTTCAAGTTTTTATTATCTGTCAATCCCTCATTATATCTCTAAATATATATTCAGTCTATTATGTGATGAATGTTTTTTTTTTCCTATTTTCAGTTAATGATTGTATATGTAATATTGTAATTCAACAGTAATTACTGGCAGTGCCAAGATTTTAAATAACATTTTCTTAGTTTCTTTCCTTTGCAAAGGAAATTCAAGTTGATTTAATTATCACAAGTTAATTAATTCTGCATTCCTAAAAACTAGTTTGCCTTTTTTCTTGAAGGTCTTCGTTTCATTCAGTGCAACCAATAGAGCTCAACTTTACAGAGGAATCAAGAAGAAATGCGTCAGGGAACACAATTCAAATAAGCATGGACTATATCACAATGCAAGAAAGGGAAGGAACCGATTTACTTTTGGTAAGCCAACCTTAAGTGATACATATCAAACTTTGCAAGAATTCAAATGATAGTTTAACCAATGCTAAATTAATCAGTAATGAATGAAGTGTGGTTAGCTGAAACATTTTTGATAGGGGTGTTTTCAGATACAAGTAAAATTTTCTTTCATCACCTTGACACCATATTTGCTCAATTGAGCTCAGGAGAATTCTTCTTGAATGAGTTCTTGTTGATGGTCTTTGATAACATTTCAGATTACAAGATAGCTGCAAGCTGAACTAAGTCTGAGACATGCATTTTATGGCAATATTCAAGTGGGAACAATAGGGGGTATTTTTGTAGCATCCACATTCCCAAAATAGTAACAAAAACCCAAAGTATATAATAAACCTATTTTTATTATACACAGGGGAGGGATGAAACTAGCAAGAGCATACAAAATACCATCAAAAATGAAAGTCTTTTGCCTGCCTAAGTACACCTCGACAGGTCATTGGCTTTTTTGGTGAGGTAGCTTGTGAAAGTCTTGATTTTACTCAGTATCTACTGTATCTCTGTCTTTCCTAAGTTTGGCTTCTGTCCCTCCAACAAGTTGAATTCTTGACCCAAGCATCCTGTCCACTTCATATCTAAAATGAAGTGGCTTTTAACTCCTTCCTAGGGTAATTGCTTGAGTAATCCCTTTAAACACTTCACTGCAAGTGTCTAATTAATTTTTGTTATATTGCAGCATTGCTGAGCCCTGCTTTTGTCCCATACCTCTGGAGAATATCACTACCATGCACTGCATTGTTTGTGTTAGATCCTCTAATATGTAAATGCTAATTGTTAAAGAATTTATGTATGGTATTAAACAGAGAAGTATAAGATATTACAGACAGAATAATCAGGACATATAAACCAAGTCCAAACAACCATTTCAACAACAAAAATGAAAAAGTTTCAGTACATAAATTATGGTGCCTAATTAAAGTAAAAGTCAGAAAAACCTGTGCTTACTATTGTTAAAGAAAGCATCTCAAACATTTTTTAATAGGATACTCATTTTATAAATCAAACTTCTTTTAATATGCATGCTGTGTGAAGCTGATATACGATCTCATGATGCTTTGTAATGTTGGTGTCAGCAGCCATTCTGTTTTATTTACTTTGAATTCCCATTCTTTACCATCTGTTCTTCCTTTTTTGAAAACACAAGAACCTTGCTTTTAGTGCATGAACTTATTTTTGTTCAAGAAATGACAAAATGAACTTTTTTCTCTCACTCCTACATAATTACACATTGTTATTATTGTACAGTGAACCCTCGTTTATCACGGTTAATCCGTTCCAGACTGTACCGAATAAATGAATTTTCGCGAAGTAGGATTCTTTATTTATAAATCGAATATTTTTGCAGTTAGAGTATAGAAAACCTGTTTACGACCTTCTAAATACGTTTTTTAACATTATTAGAGCCCTCTAGACATGAAATAACACACTTTAGTCACCATTACACTCGTATTAACCAATATATTAGACAAAATAAGAGAAAATAAGACATATTAGACGTTACAAATATATTATTACTAGGCTCACCCACCTTTTAAGGCGACCGACTTTTATCCTCAATTTGTGTGCGCTCCATGTGTACATCAGGCATGTAAGTGTAGGGAATGAGAACATTAAAGTGCCCATTCATAACATCTCCCGAAAACCTAAGTTTTTTTATCCCCTCGAGTGCCTGTCCAAAGTCGTACAATGTCAGCCCGAATCTGTACCGCTAAAGACGGAGTTTCATGCACTAAATAAGCTATAGATGAGAATAAGCAAGCACCATCTCCCCTGATATTTACTACGCGGTGAGGCATTTGTATTCCATCAACATTAATTATTTCCAGAGCCATAATTTTGTCTATTTTTCCAGCGCATTGCGCACAAAAGCAAGGGGACGATGGGAGCAGCAGAACTCTGCTCACATCGCGTCACTTCGTACCGCAAGTAGTAAGTCTGTGATAAGCGGAATAGCGCTACGCTTTGCACTCACGGGACAGAAGGACAATCCCGACTGCTTTTATATAGTAGATTATTGTACTGTACATTTAATTACACACACACAGTTCTTACACACAACCACTAACCTATGAAGGCACAACATCAGTAGGAGAGTCTTCAGGTGGTGCAGTATATTTAGCAGGTGCATCATTGTCTTCTTCTGCTGAAGGAGTACTAAGAGTAGGCAGTGGGTATCTGGGTGCGCGGCTGAAGAACATCTTGATAGGCAGTTGCTGGCGCTGTCTTTTCATATGCGTGAGGAGGCTTTTGTAGGGTATTGCCATCTTTGATCATATCCAAGAGTTTCACCTTCTCCTGGATAGCAAGCATTTTCCTCCGGCACTTAGTTTTATTGTCAGAAGACTTAGAAAAAGCAGCACGTTTAGGAGCCATCGTGGGGCTTAGATAAAAGTTCTCAGAAAGCACATGCGTAGTGACGTAAGCGTGTATGAGAAAAAATCGCGATAGAGTGAAGCCGCGAAAGTCGAACCGTGATATAGCGAGGGATCACTGTAATTGGTAACAGGGCCGTCTATTCCACACATAAATTGGATTCGAGCAGTAGCTTAACTGAAGGCTATCAGGTGATCTGAGTATAATATGGCTGGATTCACATTATTTAGATAAGGCAGTTTGAAGTTTTTATGTATGAACAAGTCATCCTGTCAGAAGCCACAAGGGTTATTAATATAATGCAAATGACTTTGTCATATAGTCTTAACATGTATTTTTCAGAAATGCATGATGGGAAAATTAGCAAAGGCAAGAAGCTAGCAAAGCACAGCTCGAACATTAAGCCCCATTAGGGTAAAATGTTAGGTAAAGAGAGTGAAAGAGAGAGAGAGAGAGACAGCCATCCCTAACCACCCAACCCCATAGAAACTGCTCCAGAGCGTACCATTCTGCAGTAAATGAGCCTGATAAACTAACTGATCGCTGGCACTTAAAGTTCTGGAAGAGTAATGTTAAAGAATGAGATCAGAGAGGCTAGAGATAGTTTTGCATCTATTGGGTCTAGACAAAACAGCCTATGTTAGATGAAAGATAGCCGGAGAGATGAGAGGTCCAGTAAAAGAAAAATTTGGAAGAGGGAAGGGATGTTACAGTAAAAGAGAGGAGAGAGAAAATTAGCAATAGAATTCCAAAAAGCTGGAGTCCTCGATGCTTGCCTCACAGAAAGGACAACAGGGATCTACTGACAAACACATTTCAAAACACTTTTTGAGACTAAGTTAAGTACAGTAAACAATCCCAAAGTGAATGCTTTAGAGATTTGATGAAGATAAATTTCATTTGGGTTGGGGGGGGGGGGTTGAATATTAAGAAAAGTCACACTACTTAACAGAGAGAATTGATAAAGGGTGGTAAGAAGCCTTACATAAATGAGCATAAGGAGATGACACTGATCTCAAAGTAGAGGCAGAGATTTATAGAAATTGTAAAGTGGATGGGAGGAAAAAATTGAAGATGGAGGAACATTGCAAGTTTTATGAAGTAAGCACATGTATTAACATACATGTCGTAACATTCATGTATGTTCAGTATCTGAATGCGTTCCTCTCATGTCCAGGGCAAGGGCGCTACTCAGTCTTCTCCTCAGAACTCTTGTAACACAAACTCCATTCACTGAAATATTTAAGAGGTGTGAGACAATGTTGTCTGATCAACCTGATGCAAGCTGTCTTGAGCATTTTCAAGGACTCCAACAGTGTCAATGTTAACTCATTCCTCTGTCTTGGGGTCTTTAATCAGATCTTCTCCTTCTGCTGACATCAATATAATAACCCAAGAGTTGCGAGAGACAAGGAAATGAAATCAGCATTTTATGCCAGACTAATGGTGAGAGGCCCATAAAAGGATCATTGGCTTCTACAGTGGCTGCTTCGACCATATCATTCAGATCTTCAGTAGTGGTATGTGCTCTCAGTTGCTTCATCTCTTTGGCCTCTCATGTACACTGCCTCACTCCGCTCACCCGTGGTCAGAGGCAACCCATCTACCAGACTTATGCCCAGCTATGTGAGCTGATCCAAGGCCTGTGTCTACAACTAAGATTCACTGGCAGCTACACACCAAGGCCAGTTGGCTTCAGCAGCTGGAGATATTTAATCAAAATAATCTCTTAGGCACTGTGAGCACTAGGCACTTTGTGCTCCCTGCCCTTGTCCAAGCTCTTAGGGGCCAGTTATATGACCAGCTTTTCTAAGTGTCCTTGCCCCTCTGACATATGTTCAGCCCCCTAAAGAACGTGTCCATTTCAGGTCCTGACCCAGGGGCAGTGCAGTATGTTTTTCAGCACCATTTTACAATATCATGTGATGAGAATTGCTTTCATAGACAGCAGATTCTAACCAATAAATTACCGGAGGTACTACAAAAGTGGGAGAGATATCTAAGAAAATATAGGAAAATAGAATGAAGTGGTATGGACATGTGATTAGGAGAGACAATGAATATGTGGGCAAAAGAATGATGGGAATGGAAATACATGGGAAGAGAAAGTGAGGGAGGCCAAAGCAGAGGTAGATAAATAAAGTAAAAGAAGATCTGAAGGAAAAGTTTTTAACTGTAATTAAATTTAGTTCAAAATTCTTAAACAAAAAACTTTTTCAAAGAAGTACACAGTACTTATTTAAAATATGTTCTGAAGTCTCAAACTAATATGGTTGACTGAATCTGAACATGATAGATAACAGATCATTGTGTCATTTTACCAGAAAAAAACTGAATCATTAAAATCTTTAGATAGAGCAGCCATGAGTTTGTTTTTAGTGTAATGGAAATAATGAGTGCATGTTAGTCACTGCAGTAAGTGTGAATGAGCCATCTTTCTTACATTTCTACATAAGTTAAGTTGATTTATTTTCTAATGTTATGGGTATGAATATCATGTTACTTCAGTTTGCAGGAGTTGGAGTAGTGAACTGCTTTGACTAAGGTTTTTACAAGATGCTGCAAAACTGCATAGACAAACATTGGATGGGGCGGTTTCAGAAGCCAGACTAACAGCACATAACAAACATTTCCCTTCATTCTGGTATAGTAACTGATAGCAGAGAATGTGTCTGCAAGTGTTTGTTTCCCTGTTTTGCCACCAGGAGCACATGTCATACGAGTAAGAAAAAAAATATGCAAGTTGAAGTAACCTCTCTCTAGGTAAATTTAACCAGGAAACTAATTCATACTCAATATCTAACAAAATGTTTGTCTGTTTTAAGATAGACAAGTTAACAAATTTGCCAATATTTTTCAAATGGAGATTTTGAAAATTCAAAAATATGTGCAAAGTATTATATTAGAGAAAAAAAAGAACTCTGTTGAGAAATTTACTGTAAAAATAAGTGTGCCAGACTACACCAAAATTGCTCTACTATGAGCCAAGTGTTTCAGATATAGCTTATTGTAGTAGGCACTTTTCGCATTATATGTGAACGCACCTAAAAATGGACCTTGCTGTATTTGTACTGTAGCAGCGCTATGGGATAAAGGACCGCATATCTCAGCTGCCCCAATGGTGTTGCTCTATTGGACGACAGCAGAGGACATGGGGGGCCGCTGGGAAGAATGCGGGACCTTTAAATGGAAAAACCAGCCAGTCGAGGGGACTATGTTTGTCTGTCTATTCTGTTGCTGTTCTTATCTGTTTGGACTGCCCATGATTCATTGTGGATTACTGTTTGGATATATGGTCTGTCTCGTGCCCACCTGTTCATGTGAGTTGTAGATTGGAAATGTCTTCATCTGAGGGAGCGCTCCCCAATTACCTCTTCCTACACTGCTAAAGGAAACCGGTAGGACAAACTCTATATTCCTTTCAGCAAACTGTTCACAAGATTTTCCACACTCCAATCATCATCTGTTGTCGCTACATTTGGAGTTTGTCGTGCTTTTCATTTTTATGGGTTTTGTTATATTTGTGACCACCTGCTGGGAATTGGGGGGAGGATTGCTTTGGGTGGTTGTTTAGTTATATTTTACCTTCTATTTTTTATTTAATATACCACTTTATTATTGATTTTGTCTTTTGTATATATGTGATTTTATGAGTGAGTTTGTGTGAGTCGGGCCAAGGCTAGTTGTGTTCCTGGTGTACCCCCCGAAAAAATAAATAATTCACTATCCCTATGATGGTGTGAATCGTAGCTGCACAGTGATCACTATGAGTACATAAAGGAAAAAAAGAGGATGAAATTCCAGACTTTGACCTCACAGACTAGAGGTCTGTTGACTAGCCGAAGGAGGAAGGAAACTGGGACAACTACCTGTACATAAAGCAGGGTTGTTAAAAAAGGTTGTTAAAGATGGCAAATAATCTATACGTTTGTCAGCCTTACTCCATAAAAATTGACATAAGAAAGTTAAATGTCTCAAGTTTGTAACATAGATTTTATTTTTAAAACTGTGATAGGGAGGGCGCTGAGGGATGTATTGGATTTGTTGGCAATCAACAGAGAGTATCAAAGAAGCTAGTAATAAGTTACTATGTAATTTAATACATTTGGGATTGTCAAACCACAGAGTGGTCATATTCTACAAAAAATAAAAAAATCGAGATTAAAGGGTCATGTTGGGCTGATTAGTGTATTCTTGCCAAAACTGTTAATATGCAAATAAAACCACTGCAACTATTTTTTTATTTTTTTGGCTTGGAATTATATTCTTGTGTGTTTAGTTTGTATAGAGAATGCCTGCTGATTAGGTACTACTATATGTAAGAATTATTAACTTAAATGTTTATAGTTTTTATAGGTTTTTATTATTATTGTAAAATGCAAAATTAGTGTATAAACATGGACACGTGTGGCAAGCTATCTTAGTGTTGTGTAAAAAACAAGCTGCCTTTAATAAATCATAAAACTAAAGGACAAAGCATATTCAGTGCTTCTCATACTTCACTACAAAAAAGATCTTTTGTCATGATTTGTGCAACACAAAAGACACAAAGACAAAAGTGGGTGCAGGCCTCCAAGTATTCTAAACCCAAATATCCTAAAATGTAGTGTCAGACCCAAAAGAAGGTTTCATCTCAGACAGTAAGACATGACATTCGGAAGGCAGGTTTCAAGACCTGCTCAAATGCAAAAAGGGGCTCAGATTTTAAAGTTAAAAATATACTTTAAATGTTCCAATTCTACTAAAACCCATTTAAATGAAGTTTATTTATACAGTATTAAGGAAAAAAGCACAAAAGAGCATTCAAGGATAAAGATAATAAAGGGGTATGTCAGAAAAGGCAACCCAAGGCTAACAAAAATCAGTCTGTATTCCAGAATTAAAAACCATAAAGACAGAAGAAACAAATCCAATGAATGAAAAATACAATAATATTACTCACAGATACAAAACTCTAAACATCTCTCAATGAACCACTAAGTGACTTATTTCCTCCACCTAAATATAAAGTCAGAGGGGGCTCCACCTTTATCATATGCAAGAAGAGCTAACCTTCAGAAAATGATTATGCTGATTAAAGCATGGAAAAGGCACTATATAAATTAAACAATAATAATAATTATTATTACTATTATTATTGTTATAGGCTGTTGAATCAGTGCTGCAGGTATTTGGGGTTTCTCTTGGCATCACCTGCAAGATGACAAACCACTGCAACTGTTTGCCACCCTAATAATGCAATGGAAAACTTTTCCTGAGAAGTAAACGTACAACACATTGAAAGAAGCATGTTTTTTTTTCCTCAAATAAAAAGAAGTATTTTATGTAAGCAATGGACTATATAAATTTTAAGCTTCAGACTGTATTGACAATGTAAAAGAAGTAAGGAAGACGAGATTTGATTTTATTTTAATCTCTTGATAAGAGAAAAGTCATTTTTGAATTTCTGCTTATGAAATCATTTGTTCAGGGCACTATGAAAAGTGTTTAAAATCAAGTCCAAAAGTATTTGTCTTTAGTCTGCTGGATTGTTTATCTTGACACCAATGCAATACAGGAGAATAGTACTGATTTGTGTCTGCTAATGACAGTCTGCTAGCTTATACTCTCTGAGAGATTAATGTAATGAAAAAATTATAGAGTACTGATATAAGTAAAAATTTATAAATCAGTACTTTTAAATTATAATACAGGTTTTTATATTTTGATCGCAGTACAACACAAATAAATCTTGTGAATCATTTATATTTAATGTCATTATGGATCTTTTTTTTTTCACTTTTTTCCAGTTTAATGTAAGTATTCATTTTTTACATTTGGCTAATGACATTATTGCCAGTCATCAAAAATTAGGGCTGAGGGACACAAAAGGGATTTCTATATAAATAGATTTTGATTTGTCTTGCAGAGGAACTGAGGTTTTTTTTTTCTTTTAATAAAATGTTTATTATATGTTGTTCATGTGGATTGTTGAATGGTAATAAATGTTTTATTTAATGCATTGTCTGTCTATCATTTTATTTTCTCCAACAATCAGGAAGTACTCAGTTAACTTGCAGTGCTAATGGTGTAGTCTTGTGTTCAGCACCCCTTAGGTTTCTCAGCCCTGATTTGTGTTGTTTTCTTTTCTTCTGCATTGATACAATTTTGTGGTATGCATTATGTGCCTGACTATAGAACAGTGGTTCTCAACCATTTCATGATTGCGTACCACCAAAACTGAACAATTTCAGTACCATCAACATATATATCTTGTATACAAAAAAGAAGTCAAGACTATACTCTTAAATTATTTTCACATATTTTTATGTTGTTTGTAATAAAAAAAATCAGTAGTAAACACAATCAATAATTAACAAACGTAATAGTTATTGATTAACAATATGATCAACCAGGGGCCTCATGTATCAATGGTGTGCATGCACAAAAAAATGTTGCATATGCCTGTTTCCACACTCACATTGCAATGTATAAATACTAAACTTGGTGTAAAGCCGCACGCATTCTCATGGCAGCTCCTTGTGTACGCACATTTCTGCTCGGTTTTACAAACTGGCAGCACCCAGCATCAAAGCAGTGCTACTGTTCCTGTGTGGTTTCCCATTCTTTTTTAGATTCATATCCATGACATGGGCTTTATCAAATACAGTGAAATTAACAGAATATTTTTATATTTAAGGCACTTGATTGTAATCAACCTGTAACAATATAATGGTGCATGGATTTGCCAAGCTATTCCAAAACTCACAGCTGTTTTAGTGTTGTTACTCTCAGTGCACCACTCAGAGTATTTCAACCCATTGAATGTGTTTGTGGTATCATAGCTGCACAGCAGCTGATCGGAGAAGTTTACGATGGGTTGTGTCGAGAGTGCCGAGAATTATTAGTATACAGCTTTCAGCCGTGGAGGACATTTATAGCCCACGCTGCCTCAGGAAAGCCACCAGCATCTGCATGGATTCCACTCAACCATGTGCACATTCTATTTGCACTTCTCCCATCCAGCAAACACTTCAGACCTTGAGGCTCAGAAACAGTTTCATCCCAAGAGCTTTAAATGCAATCAATCAGTCCATCAGTGCTCCAGGTAGAACTGTTTGTACTTATAATTACAATTACCTCACTGTAAACCTGCACTACAACTGTAATATTGCACAACCTGAACCACTTCATAAACCATTTGCACTATCTGCACTATATGTACATGTATATTTTACTCATGCTTTTGTTTTTTTATTGTTATTATTAATAATATTATTATTATTATTATTGTATCATTTTATAGGAAAATAAGTTTATAGAGGATTTGCATATTGAATCTCATTGTACCACACAGTGACAATAAAGGAATTCAATTCAATAGAAGACAGCGCATATTTATAGATGATGATGACTGCTTTCTACGTCGATTTAGATTTCCAAGTGCTATCCTGTTGGAGCTGTGAGCTGTTAGAATACTAGGATATATACTTGATATCAATTTTAAGAAGAAATGCATTCAATTATGTATATTACATTATACACACAAATTGTTAATTTAAATAATGTATACTGTTAATAATTAAACACGTGGGAGCATGGTGGCACAGCAGTAGCGATGAGCTGGCGCCCTGTCCAGGGATTGTTCCTGCCTTGTGCTGTATGCTTGCTGAGACTAGCATGACCCTAGATGGATAAATGGATGGAATAATTAAACGAAGATTTTTCAGTGTTTCTTAAAAGTTTTGAAGAATCGAAATTCTAAGCTTACAGCTGGTTTGATATTTATTACAGAATTTATTGTGTGGCAATTGGTTATGTGGAGAAAGAAAACGGTAGGAAAGGAATTGGGGTTTGGTACGTTTGACAGACATAGTACTGCTGCAGTAAATGATTTCATGAAGGGTTGTGCACGTCCCAGCAAGCATGTTGCTGGAGGCAGGAACAAATTCCTGGACAGGGTGCCAGCTAACTGCAATCATTGCGCCACTGTGCCCCCATGTTTAATAGATACTTTAATGCATTTCATCAAGAAATTGATATCAAGTATACATCTTAGTATTCTAAAATGTTCAAAGAGCTTTAATATCATGAATGTAATGTGTTCTGTTTGGAGATCAGTGCCTGCGTACTCCTGTCTACGAAGAGAAAGCTCCTTTAAGGAGCATGTAGTGATTCATACTCATTGAACACATAGAATACAAAGCATTTAACATGCTACTTTATTTATGATTGGATTTGAGAAAACAGTAAATGAAACATCGATTTTAAGATGAAGTTTACAACGTTCTACTTTAATGACAACATAAACTATGAGATTAAAGTGGAAGTTTTCTAGGTTAAAGTCAACATTTTGAACTTTTTTTATTCACAGTGTCCCTAATTTTTTTTTTCTCTGTACCCTAATACTCTTCTATATGACACTCAGACGGTTGACTATGACTCACCTTTTCATGCCGACTTTGATATCTGACCACTTCTTATTTATTTCAGGCACTGTGTCTGAACTTTTGAGTGTCTCTGTGTTACTCAATCAACTTCCTTTTGTTGTTTTTACCACTGCTTATGCCAACAAATGGTACATTTTTCCTTGCCTCCACTTCACATTCGCTGAAATTATTTTTTTCCCATGCTTTTGCCATTGTCTTTTCAAAAAACAATGAACACATAAGGGGCTACTTGTGTTGATTTGCATATTCAAAAGGGCATGATTCTGGGAGGAGTCAGGGTGGGGCGGCATTTCACGCTGACAAGGATTTATGGAGCAGAAGGGTGTGGAAGTTGGCTTGCACACAGTTTTGTGCATCTGAATCTTTTTGTGCATATGCACATTTCCACTTTTGTCTGTTCGCCATGTTTTAGTGTGAATTTTACACACTGCGTTATACATGATGCTCCAGATGATTATGAATATGATACATGTGCTTGTCTGACAGAAATTTGTTTCTTTATATCTGGTTCTGTTTTGTTTCATGTTCTGTATTTGTTTTATTAGTACAGCATTGAAGAAAATCCTCATGGAGTGCTCATGGAGTCCCGAATGAGGCAATTACCAGCATTGTGAGGGAGCATCAGTTACAGCACTACGGCCATGTGGCACATTTCCCAGAGGGTGATCCAGCTCATAAGATTCTCATTGTTGGGGACCCGGGTGGCTGGACCAGGCCAAAGGGTCTCCCACGTAACACCTGGCTGTGGCAGATAGAGGGTCATTTCCGGAGGGTGGGACTGGACCGTGCGTCTGCCTGGGGGGTTGCAAACCGGGATCCCAAGTTGTTTAGTCGTGTAGTGGGTGTGGCAACGCACTGTACCAGTGCATGCTTCCCAACATGACTTTACTTAACTTGTAATTTTCTTGACTGTGTTTCAAATGGGGAATTGAGTCATATGTATCTTAAGCCTCCTTTTGCATTTCTACTGTGTCCTATTATGTTTGTCTCCGGGCCAGGCCACAGTCATATATGTGATACTGAAGCAGACATTCTTGATATAATGTGTTTAGCTTGTTGAGTTAGAACATTAAAACAAGTCTAGACGAGAACAGGCCATTGATCCCAACAAAGATTGCCAGTCTTATCCACTTACTTCATAAATAACATCAAGTCTAGTTTTGAAAGACCCGAAAGTTCTACTCACTATCACACTACTTGGTAGCTTATCTCATGTGTCTGTGTGTAAAGAAAACCCTCCTAATATTTTTTTTTTTTTTGCGAAATTTACCTTGAACACATTTCCAACGGTGTCCCTGTGTTCTTGATGAACACATTTTAAAATAGCAGTCTCAATTCACCATACTAATTCCCTTCATACTCTTAAACACTTCAGTCATGTCACCTCTTAATTTTCTTTTGTTTAAAGTGAAAAGGCTCAGCTCATTTTAATCGTTCCTCATAATTCATCTCCTGTAGCTCTGCAATCAGCGTAGTACCTTTCTCTGGACATTTTCCACCAGTGCTTCTTTATTGTGGCTTGGGGCCTCATGCATGATGCTGTGCATAGAATTCACGGTAAAACATGACATATGGACAAAACTGGAAATGTGTGTATGCACAAAAAATTCAGATGCATAAATCTATGCATACGCCATACTTCCATGTTCTTCCACTACATAAATTCCATTCAGCGTGAAATGTAACGCACATGCACGCGCTTGCTGCCCCACCCCATCTCCTCCCATAATTATGCTTCTTTGAATATGCAATCAATATAAATAGCCCTCAAGTTCAGCCTTCTGTGAAAAGGCAATGGCAAAAGCACGGGGTAAAAATAAGAATTTCAGCAAATACCAAGTGGAGGCAACGAAAAACATACAATTTATTGGTTTAAGCAGTGGTATAAACAACAAAAGGAAGTTGGTTTAGTGACATAGAGCGTCGGAGAAGCTTGTCAGTTCAAGTTCAGAAAGTCGCACAGTGCTTGAAATAAAAAGAAGTGGTCAGATATCAAAGTCGCCATGAAAAGGCAAGTCGTAGCCCAACGTCTAAGTGTCATAGTGACACAGTGGAAAAAAAAGCTCAATGTCAACTTTAGTCTTGCAATTTCCACTTTAATCACGTTGTTTATTTCATCATTAAAGTAGAATGTCATAAACTTCATCTTAAAATCATTTAATTTATTATTTTCTCAAATCCCATCATAACTCAAGTAGCATGTTAAATGCTTTGTATTGTATGTGTTTTTTTTTGTGCTCTGTGTGTGAATCACTACTTGCTTCTTAAATGGGCTTTCTCTATTGCCGACAAAACACAGAATACATTACATTTATGATATTACAGCTGTCTGAACAATTTAAATATTAAGATGTATACTTGATATCAATTTCATGATGAAATGAATTAAAGCATGTATTAAACATGAGGGCGCAGTGGTAGCGATGAGCTGGCGTTCAGAGATTATTCCTGCCTCCCGCAAGATGCTTTCTGCATCATGCGTGACCCTTGATGAAATAATTTATTGCAGCAGTACTGTCTCTTTCAAACGTACTAACCCCCAATTCCTGTCCTTCCTTTTCTTTCTCCAAGTAACCAAAGGCCACACAATAAGTAAATCAACAGCTCCAAGAAGACAGAGCTTGGAAATCTAATTCAACTTATAAGCCAGTCATCATCATATGTAAATAAGCGCTTTCTTCTATTAAATTTAATTGAATTCCTTTATTGTTATTGTATGGTACAATGAGATTCAATATGTAAATCCTCCAAAAATTAATTTTCCTATAAAATTATAAAATAACATTAATAATAATAATAATACGATAAAACAATGAAAAGCATACAATATGAAAGCATAAGTGGCTCAGGTTGTGCAATGTTAAAACTGTAGTGCAAGTTTACAGTGAGGTAATTGTACTTATAAATCAAACAGTTCTACCAGGAGCACTTGATGGACTGATTGAGTGTGTTTATAGCTCTTGGGATGAAACTGTTTCTGAACCGCAAGGCCCTACAGGAAAGGATCTGAAGCGTTTGCTGTAGGGAAGAATTTTAAATAGACTGTGTGCATGGCTGAGGCAGCATGTGCTATATGCTGTATCCCGATAATCCTCTTTCTGATCACCTGTTGTAGAGCTGAAATTCTACACTCGGATACAGTGGGTAAAAATATTCTGAGTGGTTCACTGAGAGTAACAACGCTAAAGCAGCTATGGTATTTGGAATAGTTTGGCCATTCCATGGATCATTATGTTGTTGCAGGTTGGTTGCAATCAGATGCCTTAAACTAATAAATGATATGTGGTTAATTTCATTATGTTTGATAAGGCTGCATCAGGGATGTGAATCTAAAAAATAAAGGGAAACCACACAGGAACCGTAACACTGCTTTGACGCTGGGTGCCACCAGTTTGCAAAACCGAGCCGAAAACTTGTGTACGCAATGGTTTGAGCTAGCGTGAAAATGTACATGGCTTTACACCAAGGTTAGTTTTTATACATCAAGATGTGAGCATGGAAATGGGCTTATGCAACATTTTTGTGCATACGCACCGTTTATACATGAGGCCCCTAGAGACCACAACTATACACAATACTCTAGATGAGGTCTAACCAGGGAGTTATAAAGGTAAAGTATAGCCTCCTTGGACTCTGTATATATTGTGCTACTTAACCTAACATTCTGTTAACCATTCTTAATGGCTTCTGAACAATGTCTGGCAGTTGATAGTGTCAAATTCTGTACAACTTCTTCTCATAAGGTGCACTTAAGATTTTCAGACCTACCATTGTGTATTCAAGCCTAACATTGCCTAACAGTACTCCAGATGAGGTCTAACCAGGAAGTTATAAAGGTTAAGTATAGCCTCCTTGGACTCTCTACATATTGTGCTACTTAACCTAACATTCTGTTAACCATTCTTAATGGCTTCTGAACAATGTCTGGCAGTTGATAGCGTCACATTCTGTACAACTCCTTCTCATAAGATGCACTTTCGATTTTCAGACCTACCATTGTGTATTCAAGCCTAACATTTCTACGTCCTACATGTAATACTTTACTTTTACTGACATCTGGGATGTACTGACACTTTTATATTTGTTCCTCACCCGAGCACGTTTGTCTGCATGTAACCCCACAAAGTCTAGTCTGTTTGACTAGTGTGATCGGTCCATGCCGCACCAACTGTATACCTTGCCCTGGCCCGCTTGGAAGAGGTGGGCCTAGGCATGGTGCAGTAGGATTTCAGAACAGTGTGATCACTAAAAGTGCCCAAGCACAGAATACAGACATGACGTCAATGATGCGACAAATCAGTTAACAAACATTTCTTATTTCATTCGATGCCATTTCAGTTAAAAACAGGTTTTTATTCTGTAGTTGGCAAGAAAAGCTGAAAATTCCTCCCTTAACATCATTTGTCTCTGTAAAAATACTCATGTTCATGCAGCACGATTAACAGCAAAACACTGCCTTGTACACTCAATAAATCTGTAAGAGGGTAGAGCGTCATCCTGCCCTACACAACTCCAATAAAACCACAAAATAAAAAAAATATTTTTGACATGCATGCTGTCACTCCATGTTCGGATCTTGTTTTGGCTTTACAGAAAGTCGCATGGTAATAACGAAAGTGTGCCTGGGCCCAGAATGTTAAAGAGCACTGTGAGTGCAGGGCAGTGGGAGAGTATACAGGGGGGACAGTCATGCTTGGGCATGGTATGCAAACAAATGTGTCTAGTGCAAGTACACAATAAATTTCATTTGCCCCAAATCTGCCCAAGCCTGTATACTGTCCAAGTCCTTCTGTAATGATTCAACAGATTCTAGATCATTGGTATAATCTGCAAACTTAACCAGCCTATTATTATATTCCTTTCCAAATCATTTATATATATTAAAAATAGCATCAACCCCAGCACTGACCCCTGTGGAACACAACTCTTGACATCCGTTCTGATAGGGTTCCTCCTATCATGACCCTCTGCTTCCTGTGTCCAACCCAGTTTTGCACCCATCTACAAACAAAACCCTGAACTCCCACTTCTTTTAGTTTGATGCCCAACCTTTAATATGAAACCTTATCAAATGCCATCTGAAAGTCAAGATAAATAATATTATATGCTCCACATTGATCATATCCTTTTTGCCACAGAACAGGTCCCATCTGTTCTAAAAAGAGTCCCAATGCCCCATAAGCCTATACCCTTATATCCTACACCAAGGTTTGAGCCACGCTTCAAGCCTTCTATTCTCCTCAGTCTGACCTCGACTTGTGCTTGACACAGGTAGAACTTTGGAGAAGACTACCTTGTCAGTTCTGCTCCTCAGCCTGGCATGTAACTCTTTAAATTTGGATTACAGAACTGACATACTACCCTTATATATGTCATTTGTTCCACCATGGACATTAAAAACTGTATCCACTCCACTCTTGCCAGAAGGGAGTTATAGTATCTTTAACCCTGTGACGGATGCTAAGCACTACAGTATAGTTTAATGGAGTTTTTTGTTGGTTTTTTTTTAAAGGAATTGGCCTAAAATGTGAATTGAAAGAAAGCTGTTGGAGATAGAGGAATCAGAATGAGAGAAAGATGCAAATGGCATAGAATAAAATTTTACAACACTTGACTCAGTTATGGAGAAGCACTTCCAAAAGAAAAGATTCTGGAACTTCAGTTGCTTAAATGATGTACACCAAAAGATTAAAAAGATCAAATTCTTTATGTTGATTTCTTTTTCTTATGTAGTGTAATTTTTGTAACAACTCCTAAAAACCTCCTAAAAAGAAATCCTTGACTGAGCTTGGAACTTTATGTTTAAGTAGAAAAAGCTAGGCGTGTTATCTTTATCGCTCATTAGAATACAGCTTGCCGTTTAGTGCCACAGGGGACATGTTTGTATTGTGTAGGGTTTATGTTTAATCTGAAATACCTTCTCTTGTTTTTTAGTAGCTGCAGGGCAGCAATTTAAAACGCACCTGCCGCTGTGCTGGGATTTCAGAGCTTGTCTGTCAGTAGGCGTCTGTTTGCTGGAGGTGGAGGAGGGTTATGTGGGGCAGAATAACGTCAAAGAATTTAGCAGAAACAGTGGCGCAAGAAACATAATATCCCCTAGTAACAGCTGATTTTATAACAAGATATGGAGAAATCAGCTGAGTATGGAGGAGCACAAAGGCCAGCCAAGGCCAAACCAGGTATGCCTTTGGTGTTAAAGAGATTGCTTCTGGGCTGGTGCAGAGATTACAAAAGAGGGCCATTAACAGATTTATTGGTCATCAGGACACCTCTACTTTAAATGCATTCCCCCATCCCCAAAAGTAATGCATGAAAATAAGCTCCCTCCTGAATTGTCAAGACTTTTTTAAAAAGTGTATGAGGACCACTGTTTATATTAGAAATTATATTTATGTAGCCATCCATTAATTTATTAATGCAAGTGTAAGGGTATGGGTGGAACCAACCAAGAAAAGGGCACTTGTCAATTGCAGTACAAGTTATATTCTACAGTCAATGTAATCTACATGTGTTTTGCATATATGATGAGAATTGGAGTACTAGAAGAAAACTCTTTACTGACAACAGTAAAACTTTCTGCACATTGACAGGGCTGAGTTTTGAGTGCAGTTTATTGAAACAGTGAGGCAGAATCACTAAACACTGCTTCACCATGCTACTTGTCAGAAGCCTGGTTCAATTAGAATCAAATCTTTCATTAATAAGAAAAGAAAAGTACTGAGCTGCACAATTTGTATAACATGACCCTGTATAATTATCAATTAAATTATCTTAAACTCAAGCTGATTCTGAACACTAGAGATCCAGGTTAGTGTTGGAGGTTTACTATCTACAGTGTTCTTTTACAAAGCATGTACAGAAACAGGTAATCATAACAGTTTCCGTATTTTTGTTCTGTTGTGTAGTTGACGGTTTATCTTCTATATGTGTGATACACATTTAATTTTATGTAAAACTTACATTTCTTAGGAGCATTTATGTTTTGCTGGAATGATTATTGTATAGAAACTGAGAATGACCAATGGTATAACTGTTTTTAGAATCCTTGATGCAGTTAGTCTGCCTTGCTTAGTTTCTTTGACACCAGGTGATAAACTCTTGCATTACACTGGATTTTGATACCTGTTTTATACTATGTCATATATTTCAGATTTTTTACTGGTCTACTCTTAAATGTTCAAAACACCTGACTATCTATCTGTCTGTCTGTCCATCATTTTTGCCATGTGTGATTTCTTTCAAAGGCTGTCAGATGCAGTCTGCATGAAAAGACTTGTAGGTAAAATAAAGTTTTTTGTTAATATAATGTTCAGTCATAAATCCATTTTAAATCATTGCCATTAGTTAGGTTACTTGCATTATTAGAAATTTTTGCTTCTGCTGGTCAGACAGTTTAGAGAAAGAGCTACCAAATGCTGTTACAGTTAAATAATGTATAGGTTTTAGTCAGAATCAGTATTAGAACATCACCTGGACAGTTCAATGTAGATTTCCAATACTCTAGCTCTGTTAATATTTACCATTATTATTTTCTAAACCAAAATACAGCATGTGAAATATAGTTCAAATGTGTTAATTGCATTGTCTGGGATAATGTGATAATTTCTTGATCATTACATTACCCAAAAACAGAAGCCTTTGTATCTTGAGATTATATTTCTAAATATGTTGTATTTAACATATTACAGTAAAAATAATGATACATTTATGATAGCACATTTCCTATGGCTTTTTGTAAGAAGAAGAAGAAACACATTCTGTTATGATGTAGAATGATGTAGAACAATACACTTGACATATTTTTGAAGACAAATTATCTGAAAGCCACTTTCATAATCACAAAAATCTTTATCACTCAAAGTACTGTTATGTACAGACTTTATCTGATACTGTATAAATGGAAAGAGTTCTCCCAAAACTATTTGAAGTTTATTCACAAAAAATGGTCACCCGTTAATATAAAAGTAGGTAAATTTATCCAAAATATAAAGGCCAGAACTGCAGGAAATATTCTGGCAAATACACCAAAAAAGGTTTTTCATATTGAAAAGTGTTAAAAATTTCACCTGACCTGTTCACTTGGCAACATTGCTGTGCGATATTTTAAGGTATTGCTGGACCTATGACAATGGAATTTGTGTGCTTTCTTTAAATATAAATTAACTTTGTTAATATGACATCAATCACAGTTATGTCAGTTATATTAGAAACAGATAAGTAAAGCCTACTGCTGTGTTCCTCCTTGGTTGAATCAACATAAGGTAGCTATATAATGGGAAATTTTCCCAAAAGTCCCTTTTTAAAGCTAAGCAAAATATCCATTTCAGATAAAGTCAACCTAACTTAGTTGACAACATGCCCCAACATTATTTCTGTCAGTGGTACCGTTTTGTAAAGCAGAGAAATCCATTTGGATTATTTCTACCTAATTTTAATTCTTAATGTGACGTACAAGAAATTTTATTCAGTTATACCAAAACTTACTATGTAAAGCCTTGAAACATTCTTATTTGGAGTAAATTCAATGTACGCTAACTATGTAATAGCAATATACCCCAAGAATAAATTTCTTTGAATGTAGACATTTTTGGCATTTAAAAACCAGCAGAAGTGTCTTTATTGTCCTTCACGAAAATCAACACTGGGTAAATGCCACAGGTGTAGAGATAGAAACTTAATTAGTTGTGTTCACTTTATAAATGACAGAGGAAACAAATCTGAATACCTGAGCACTTTTGAACCCAGCCGTATAGTGCATAAATGTACAGCTTTAGCCTCTCCCTAAAATTCCTTCACGCTTCTAATATTTTGAAAGAATAGTTGTTTTTTTTTCTCCCAATCATCTAAAACGTCAACAATCTATAGGCAGATATTTTATGCCAAACATAAAACTAGAGAGAAATTAAGCAAATTGAGTACTCAAAGAATTAAAGAAAATTAAAAGAAAAGAGTTTTTCAACACTACATTTTGTGCTATATGGTAACGGTAAGCTCCAAAGCCCCTATACCCCTATAAACCTCTAACTCCTTTAAAAACACAGAGACTTTGACTTGGATTCTTTTTCTTAAGAATTATTTGTTCCGCTTCTTACTCTGAACACATTCCGGTTCATTTGAAATGCCATCACACCAATGCCTCTTACTGAAACCTTGGGGCCCACCCCCATTTGCTGTTCCATAACTTCCTCACTTAGTGTGGTGAGAAATGTTATCCTGATAGTCTGGAAGACTAGTTTCAAATGCTTTTTTTAACTTCTTCTGAGATAATGTTTCACTAGGCATTGTATTGGTGAATTTATAAGTTTTAGTTAATTTGTTTATCTTATATGTTTTGAACTATTAATTATATACTGATCATATACCATTTTGATGGCAATGCATGGTTCATGGTTTACCTATACAAATAAAATTAAAAAGAAACACAATATTATGAAAAGTACTCATTTATATCGTAACACAAATTTCAGAATAGAGTGATACAAAGTAGTCTATCATAAGGGTTCTCAAACCTTTTAACCACAGGGATAATAGCAGACATATTAATCAAAGGAAATGTATAACTATTTCAGGCAATTGACGCATATTTGATCAAATGCCAAATGATATCTGTAGGCTACATTGATACAGGACTAGCTTTAATGCAGTAGCTGAACATCTTGAGTTATATTTATTTTTAAATTATGTGAAAAAATTCAAAGACATTCAACCTTACCAATATTGGCATAAGCCCCCTGAAGTGTCTCCTGGCAACCCCTATATTGAAAACTATTTGCTTAGCACATACTGAAAGCAGGTAAAGACTTTGTAACTGGAAACTTGTGTGTGGTGCTGTTTGGCAATTTCATTTAAAGTAATTAAGTTTACTAATAACCATATAACCCTCTATGGTGTGAGTATAATGTACTGCATGCACTGGAATTAAATATTTGTGTATTTTCAACCTCAAATTAAGTTTCATCTTTAGATTTTAATATTTCTTCTGGTGCAGTTTATAAATATTATTTTGTTTACTGATCTTATTTTCCCTTTTTTTTGCATTGTGGTATCAATATGTGTGCCCTTTGTTTCCGATAAACTCTCTTCATTTTCAGTCTTCTTCATTTAAACTTTGGTTTGACATATATACATCTGTAAGCACCATGGATAAACATATGCTAATATGATCTACAAGGTATTAATGAATTTGAACATTCACCTTCTGGAGTTGGAGATTCTGATGCATTTGGTCTTGGATTACATATTACTGCCACTTTCTTAATTTTCATAATGGTACCTGCCTCTAAACATTTCCTCTCTAACTGATTTCTACACTGTTACCATTAGGAATTTAAAGAAACTTTTAATTATCTTTGAGAAGTATTACATTTAAGCATGCTTCCTGCATTAAGTATCATTAATTTTGTTTCACTTAATGTTTTGTTTCACTTAAGCACATTTAATGACTCATTTTGGGAATTAGGAGTGTAAACCAGCTTCAATAAGTTAAGCATTGTTGCTTATAAGTTTTTGATTTTTATATATATTTATTATCTTTTTCCGGCAGCACTGTGGCGCAGTGGATAGCGCTGCTGCCTCGCAGTTAGGATTCCCGGGTTCGCTTCCCAGGTCCTCCCTGCGTGGAGTTTGCATGTTCTCCCCGTGTCTGTGTGGGTTTCCTCCGGGTGCTCCAGTTTCCTCCCCCAGTCCAAAGACATGCAGGTTAGGTGCATTGGCGATTCTAAATTGTCCCTAGTGTGTGCGCGCCCTGCGGTGGGCTGGTGCCCTGCCCAGGGTTTGTATCCTGCCTTGTGCCCAGTGTTGGCTGGGATTGGCTCTGGCAGACCCCTGTGACCCTGTAGTTAGGATATAGCGGGTTGGATAATGGATGGATGGGATCTTTTTCCTATGTCTTTTTTGGTATATTTAGTATTTAAAACCAGACAGTTCCATTGTGCTGTCTGCTACATGACCTGTGGCAAAAAGTCATGGCATAGTCAAGACCCCCCATTCATAAAGAAGGAGCATATAATAAATTAACATGAAAGTTTAACTTTCTGATAAAAATGTTACACTATCAAAATCTGTTAATTTTGAAATACCAACTTAAATTTTTTATTTTGCATTTAGTTATTCCAAGTGTAAATTTTGAAATGACTAAACTATCAATAATTACAGGAGGAACATGAGAATGAGGTTGAAAATGTTTCTTTTTTAATATTGTGCAGAGGACTTGAAAACTGTTCATTTGGTTAGGTAGCCTTAGATGAACAAGTGCTCCTGCTGTCATCCATCAGCACTGCTTGTGACTCTTGGGGAGAAGGCAGGTGTTTTTCATGCATGAGCAGCTTTTCTGTGATGGTTATCTGAAGTGTTCCATCGTCAGTCTTGCAGGGGGCGTTCCCAGGAATTCCTTCAAACAGAAAAGCTGGAGAGTAAAAAAATTAAACGTTTTTACATGTTGGTTTTTGACTAGCTCTAGCAAAGTCATTTTTTCTAGGGTTTCTGCAAAGTATCTTGATGTCAGCTTTGTCACTGTGAAGTACAATCATGCCTTTCACAGTTTTATTGATCAACTGTGGCACCTTCATAGTATGCTACTTTGAGCTGTTATATCTTTCACCATGTACCTGTATTGCACAAAGAAAAGCAAATAAGCATAAGTACTGCTTTTTTTTTAATTTTGCTTAAATTTCCTATAGCATGTGAGTCTTTAGTTAGTCATGTTTCACAGCCCTGTTAGTTTAATTTTATTACATTTTGAACCAGTTTTTGAAATTAAAATTACAGGTGTATCACAATATGCAGTATATAACATCATCAGGTGGTTAAAAAAACTGTTACAATTTTTGGAGTTCTCTGCCATTCGCTGCTTTACTTAAGAGGCCAAATACGCACTATTGTGTGTAAAATCTTATAGTAACAAATAGCACATACATTTTTTTCCTTGTGGTCTTCATTGACATTTTTGTAAATTTAGTAAAAGCATTTGTGTCAATTTTGTTTTACTTGAAAGGCAGTTTTTTGTTTTTTTAATATGATGTCAGTTTCTAGTATTTGTAGACTTTACCATTTTCTTCCCTGATGTTTGCATATACAAAGTTGGGGCAGTGGGCAGAAAGTGTTCTTACTGTATATGTATATATATATATATATATATATATATATATATATATATATATATGAACATATACAATTTTCTTTGCTGAAAGAAAAAATGCAATGATTTTCATAAAGATAAATAAAGATACATAAAAGTATAGCCTGCTGTAACTAAGGATTAAAATAAAGCACAACTGTTAACAATATCATTGCATCTATCCTTTTTATTGAGCTTCTTGTACAAATTCATTTTTTGGGAACTAGGGGTTACATATTACCTGGAAGGGTCAGAAGTGTTTGCCATTAATAGGACTAAAGAAGGCTAATAAAGGTTCACAACAACAGTACAAAACAGAGTGTCTGTCTGTGTATTTCCCTGCTTTGTAAATGTAAATTTATTTTTTGTTTATGCACAGATCTACATTTACTCAAAATGTGTGCAGGTGTGAGTTCTGACCCATCATCTAGAAGAATAAAGCTCAGACATATCAACCGTAACCCACAATGAAAAACAAATTAAACACTAAATAAAGCAAAGGAGCAACATTTTCAAAATGTTGAAAGAAGTAGGGAACTTCACCAGTCACCACGGGCCCATCAGTTATCTGAAGTTATTACTACAGCACTTGCACTAGAAGCTGCACCACAAAGACAGCTTAGTCAGCCAAACTACTGCAGCAGAGCCACAACTAGCCCCACAGTAAAGGCAGATTTGGCAATTAAAACCCAAGAAATGTATTTCATTTTATTTATACCCATCATTTTTAATTGGTATCTACTCGTATTTATGTTTTGTATATTGTCATTTAAATTGTGTATATATAAAAGTCCTTTGTTGCACAAGCCTTTTTTGTCTTTTTCTTGACAATGGTGAAGAAAATCTGCCGATGGGGTATCTGACAATTTTGAGACACATTTAACTTTTCTTCCATAATTGAAAGTTACCTGTCTTCAGATCATTAATTATTAATGATTTATTTGAGCACAGTATAACAATTGATATCTGAAATCAAACTTAGGCATAACATGAATGCTTCAGATGACTATGACTTACTGTATTTCAAAATTAAATAATAAAGTTTCATTTAATGTGATGTTTTAATTTATTGGATTGTCAAATAAATATAGTACCAAATAGGTATCAGTAAAATACGTCTAGCAAGATGTAAGAGCACATGTACAAAATATGTTGTGTATTCAATTAATTGATTATTAAACTGTATATCATCTTCATATAGAGTGAAACTGACTCACATTTAGTGTTCTGCATTTTAATTTTTTTCTCGAGGTGCTATACTTGTTCCTTTAGTGGAATTTTTCTTATACTTGCTTCTGCTCCTACATGCTTTCCTGCCTTGTGGTCATTATTGTTGTGGTAGGCTCTTGTTATTCTGCCATTTTGACATTTTGCTCAGTATTTGTTGTCAGAAATCAAAACTGTTTGTTAAAAATAAAATCCTTACCTTTTTTAAGTCATTTGGTTCAGTTCTGAATTTCAACTATTGCATAGAGTCATATACCTAAATCTGGAATATTTCAATTGACCTCCGATTAAATGCATAGACTTAATATTTCACGCGAGGACAATCTAACAGCGCAGTCAAGCTAAAAAGAAGGAATTGGGAAGGAAATTAGGGTAAGAGAAAAATAAATAGTTTTTCTGATTATTTCTTTTCTAAATTTGTTCTTTACATCTTTGTTCTTTAATAACCAGTATAAGTCCTTGTGTGTTAATGGCCTGGAGAACAACACAGTGGAATTTTTGCAATTTTCACATGTTGAATGTATAATTTTTTTTCTTTTATTCATGATCAATGTTTAATCATTCAAGTTACATAAATAAGGTATTTAATTCTTGTGAAATGATCACTTTCTCTCTGTGTTTGAGTTGCGTCTGTTGTATATTACATATGTCAATCTATAAGCTAGTTTGCATTAGTTTTATTGAGGTTTCAATACCTGATAAAGATAGATTGTTTTGTATATTTATTAGTCCAAAGACATCTTTGAAAGATTACTTTAAAGAATTACGAAAACTGCAGCTTTCACAGGAAAGGTTTATGAAGATACTCTTTATTGGAGCATTATCTTTATTGCTTGCTTGTAGATTGACAGACTAAATAAGTTAATCCCTACTTTTTATTTTGTTTGGACAAATCATGTGTGATGCATCTTAGGTTCATTGGACGATTTTGTTTATGCAGTACCAGTCATTCTTACCGGTGCAACAACCATAACCCATGTGGGGTTGATGCAGCCTCTTTTTATGCATAAGAAACATGTTAATGCACAAGTCGTCCCTTCTGATCTTCAGCAACCTAGAGGCCCTCTCTGAAAACTTTTATATATATATATATATATATATATATATATATATATATATATAT
>JANRMT010062813.1:105324768-105350855 GCA_026402145.1 Polypterus bichir lapradei | reverse complement strand
ATAAATACACAGTGGTACCTCGGTATACGTCCTTAATCCGTTCCCATGAAAAAAAATCCTGTTGCTATTGGCATATTATACATAGATGGGGTTGTATAAAATAATTTAAACACTGCTTAATACTAAAATACATAAATACAAAAGCAATTAGATGAAATAAATGAAAATTTTACCTCACTTTACTTTTTAATAACGTCCGTTTTTCACAATTGTAGATACCCTCGCTCTCGGCAAACGGTATGCAACAGCCATGTCCCGGATACGCATGCCACCTTCATACTTTTCAACAATCAATTCAAATTTACGTGAAAAAACACAAAATCACATTGTGACGATGCGGGTTTGCTGTATGCTCCCATCTGCTGTCAGGGAGCCCTTGAACCCTACACCGTCGGTATTGTGCCTCACTGCTAAGCTCATTGGTAACAACAAAGCAAGGGGATGGTGAAAAAGTGCAAAGTGCTTTTATTAAAACAATCAACAAAACAAGGTGTTCAAATTAAAGAGCAGTCTCCAAAGTTCCAATAAATAACCCATAAAATCAGAAGTGAAACGTGGAGGTTAAAAACAATAGAAAAAAGTCTTCTTAAAAACAATGAGGTTAAAATACAGCAGGAAGCATTCTTTTAAAAAAAAAAAAAAACAAGAAGAAGCCCGGAGCCTTTTTACCTGCCGGCCCCCCTGCTTCCCAACAGGGGAGTTGTCCTACTTGCAGCTGACCTTAACTCTGCCTACTTCATGCGCTCGCTCTCTCTCTCAGCCTCCTGTCCGTTCTTTCTTTTTCCTCCCCTTCTAGCCGACATGCGCTTCTATTTATCAAGATAAGCAGCCCCAGGAACAATCACGAATGTGGATATTCTCTCACCTGTGCACTTTGGTGAGAAACGCCCACATCGCGAATTGCCCTGAGAACCTTCAGCCACACAGCGATCATGCCCCCTCACCAAGCCGCGAGCGCGGTGATTATTTATTTTAAAGCTGGCCTTTGACAGGAGCTGTGGACCCACTATACCACACACGTGAAAATTCACAGAGAGTTAGCGCGGGTTGTTCACTGAATGCTAGCAACTGGCGCACTGATGCTCGAGGGCAGTCGTGGCTTTGTCTTGAGAGAGGTAAACAAGGGTTGCACGCATGTCGTATTCCAAACAAAGGTCGTATACCAAGCAAAATTTTTCGTGTCCAAACAGGACGTATACCAAGTTGGACTTATTCCAAAGCAGACGTATACCGAGGTACCATTGTATATATATAAAACAAGAAAACCCCAGAGACATTGGGAAGGTTTGGGGCAGCCACCCGTATAATATTTCCCAGCTGCAAAATCTGTCCAAATGCAAAGACATTCACACAATCGAGTCCAAAACAGAACTGAGTATCATCTTAAGATGGCGGCTTTTAAACCTTCGCAGGGGAAGTGATGTTATCAGGGCCAGAACCGGAAGTGACGTTGTTGGCTGCCCCAGAAGAGGGCGGAATTTCCTGAGGATGGTCTGCAAGGAATTGAAAGAAAGAATTAGCGCACTTCGCCACTCCCTGGTCCGGTTTAAAAGTACATTTATTCAGGCCCTTTGGTTGTCCCCTAAACGCGTGTGTGTGTGTGACAATAAATATATATATATATATATACAGTATATAGTATATAGCACAGTTTGCCTAGAATAACTAACTCATTCAGTTGTATTAGTCTGACAATGAAGTTTATGTTTTGGGGTACATTTCTGCACATTTTATTGATGTTATCTAAACGGTTCAGTCTTCCATTACATCGAAAATCTTTTTAAAAAAATCATACCATAAAAATGTAGCTTTTACAGTTTATTTTAGAGGGTAAATTTGAAGATGGTATCTTACATTATCTGTCTATCTATTTTCAAAACCCAGTTTTTCATTAGAGAAATAACTTTTTCAAGGAAGGAAACTGCAGACACATCCAAACTCAGTAAAATTTATGGAAATTAGGTGGTGACAAGAGAAAGTTTGTTCAGGACCTCAGAAAATTGTCACATTCTGCACAGAACAGGACCAAGATGGGAACTGAAGTACCTGAAACTATGAAGTACAATTTTTCTGGGGAGGTAAAATATGCAAACCTAAGGTGGGAGATAACAGTGCTAACTTTTGTGACACCCTTTCAATTATGCTATATGTGTAATTTCCTTTTGAATTGCATTCCCACTCTAAAAGCTCAATATAAAATGTATTTCTTTTGAGGTAGCAAAATATTGTACTATAAGCTTTCAGCAAATTACTGCTCAAATTGGACAGGATGAAAAAAATTCCGGTATACATGAACTCTGGATGACATTAATTCGTTGACTAAATTCTAAGAGGGTTTTGAAACATGAACAGTAACCAGAAGCAAAACTAGATTCATCTAAGTGGACACTATCATTTTGTTTATTTTATATTGTCAGTAAATGAGGGTTGAACTTAGATGTTAGCCATTGTTGCAGCTTTCTCTTAATATTCAAGTAGCAGCAGTCAGAGACCATGAGAATTTTTTCAAGAACTTAATTGTGTTTAGTTTCCACTCTCTCTTTAAGTTACCAGGGTTATTAACTTCTACAGTGTAGAGATACAGGACTTTACAACAGCCCCCCAACCCTCCCACCCTGGGTATCTGGCGTGTGGATGCATTCTTAAGGGGTCATAGGTCACACTTGCAGTGAGCATTACTTGGCTGTAGACACACTCCTTCATAGGGTGGGGCAGAGGTGGATGTCTCCAGGCTATATTAAGAATGAATAATTTAAATTTTTCCCCCTTTACCAAGGGGGTTTAGACTTAGTGAGACACCTGGCAAAATAGCTGTTTTTGAGACACATGTCATGCAGAGAATCATACTACTAACATGTCTTTTAATGTTCTAAACAGATTCTTTTGTTTGCGGGAGCTGGGATTTTTGCACAGAAAAAACCTGTATATAACTCCCACTGTCTCCAAAGAACATTGTGAATGCGAGTTTCTGTGCATGAATAGCCATGCTGAATATTTTGTGTGCGCTTTTGAAATGAGAAAGGGAACTTGGTACGTAAAGTAATTTTCCATTTGTTGGGAATCCAGTTTTATTAATAGCTTCTGGCATTATATTGTTTTCAGAATTTGAAATGGAATTTGGTTATATTGAAGGACGGGGGATTCTCATAACATTACAAATTTGCACTATAAGAAATTTATAATTGTATTTTCTCATCTCTAAACATGGTGACCTCCATAGCATGCCACTATGTACTGTGGTTTGACTGAAAACCACTTTGTGTTAATGCTTTGGACTCATTGGAACTAAAGATTTTAGACCTTACTGGATTGTTTAAAAGGTACCTTCTTACTTGTGATAAATTTTTCATTCTAACATTCCAAACCAAAATGTGTTTACAGATCCTTAGACATACTGGTAGACATTTATAAGTCACCTGGAATCTGAAATGTTTACATTTTGTAAGGTCCAACCGTTTGATAATTATTGATCTCTATTAGTTCTATACTAAATTACTGCACATGATTTTATGTATGCAAGTATGCAAGCACACAACATAGAGACTTCTCTGATTGAGTTGTTATTGTTCACTCTGTATGTTCCGTCATAATTTGTTAGATTTCTTAAACGATTTTTTTAAGTATGAATTTGTTTTATTATTAAATGTACAATTATTTTTCTGCTCAGCCATTTTTACATTAAATATAATGTCTGTGCTCTAAGCATAGAAGCAGTACAAAACAACCTAGAGAAGCACAAGTTTTTATGGTGATAGAACATTTTTATTTTAAGCTGAAAATCCAGAGGAATTATTTTTCAATACTATTAAATTGGAATTTTTTATTCTAAATTTATCTAGCTTTTAATGTTTTAATAAAGTTTTTTGAATAATTATAAAATACCTGCAGCTAATAGATACTATAAAATACTCACATTTGGGCAGTCACTGTGGAACTATTAGAACTGGTCTGATAAAGTCATCATTTAACAGACATTAATATTCAGTGCTTTATAAATGCATTTTTAAACTACTAATGGTTTTGCTTAGCATTTCCACTTCTACTATGTTTTCAAAAAAAAAAGTAAATCATACAGTATTTTTTTGTGCAATTCAGTATTTTCAGGAGGAAAATAGGAAGCACACAGACCAGGAAAATACATGCCCATTTCCTCTTGTGTGGTTATAGGAAGGAAAGGATAGGACTGGACGTAAGTAGTGCTTTTCAACAGTGAGACAGTGTAAGCTCTTAATGGGATGGGTGAGGCTTAAATTGCACAGGTATGAGAGATTGGGCAGGTAGAGAAAAGCTAAACACGCCCCTCTCTCCTTACCTGAGTATATAAAGGAATCCCTTTAAATTATTTTGAAAGATAGGAAAAGAGTTACAGTTTGCAGGTCTCATCAAATCTCCTGTAAAGTCATTCCAGGCCTACAGATACAGTAAAAAGCTACATAAAAAGGAGACTAGCGGTCCAGAACCCTGGAGCCTGAAGAGCAAACAGCAGCTGCACTGCTAAATCTTGGCGCTAACATGCTGTATTTGGAAAGCCCAGCCCAGCCACAGTACAATGAGGTAAGAGTGTCCACAGTTGCCAGCATCTGTAAACGTTCTTTGGATACAACTCTGCTCTTTGAGATTACCTCAAATCACTTTGCTTAGTGGTAACTTCTAAGGATCTATCAACAGTTTTGTGCTGTTTAGTACTTGTGCCCTACAAAATAAGTTATCTGCTCCTTCTCTTAAATTTTTGCAATTTAAGTTGAAGGAATGTGCTAAAGACATACTGTGATGACATCAAAAATGTGCCTAAAGGTATTTTTAAAATTTGCAAGCAAATAGTAGCAATCTTTAGGAGTATTCAGTGATAATGTTGAATACTACAGAATAAAAGAGTAGGAATGACTTTAGCATTATCAGGGACTAAGAGTCAAAGAAGTAATAGACTTGGAAATGTGTCTGCTTTATCTTCTGGTCTTTTGGATGCATTATTGACCCATTGTTTAGTTTCACTACATTTGCTAAGGTTTACAAGCATTTTATTTACTTTTAAGCATATTAACAAGTTGTCAGATCAAACTGCATTTTTTCCATTCTTAAATCTATTATAATACATAGATATTAGAAACTGTCTTTTCTAGGCACAAACATTTGGCATAATTACAAAGCAGCTTTTTAGGTTTCTGCTGTTTATATTCTACCTGGAGTAAAAATAATTACAAGGATTGAAATTGTAGTGTGTTTTATGTGTTTTATTTTACAGTGGCTTAAACAAGTATTTTTGTTGGCAACAGCTTCTTAAATCTCTGTTATTCACTTATTTATTGTTTTGATTAATATACATTTTTCAAATTATAAATTTTATTATTTAGGCAATTTTTGTAGGGATTTTCTAACAATAAACTAACCATCTAAAGGTATTCAAATACAATATTAAAATCACAAATAACATCTAGTTTGATCAGAAATTTAGCTACTTTATTTTTTTATTGACTTGCATATATATCAAATCAGTTTCTATTTAACATATTTGTAGTTAGTCTTAGGATATGGCATACAAAACTATAAAGAAACGACCAGTTAGATGCTTCAAAAGGAGCGCTGTAGTCTGTGTGAAATGTTTGCAAAGACTTTTCTTAACACATAAAGCAAATGGAATGGTTGCCTGGAGTGCATTAGATATAGGGAGAGATTTAGTTTCTGTGTAGGAGGTGTAAAGTTGAATAAGAGACTACAACAGAATAAAATATATGGGTGTGTTTTCTAAGAGAATTTGTAGTTTTTGTAATATTTAAATTCTGAAACACAACCTGTCTTACTGCATGTTATATTGCTGCGTCTAGAACTATGAATGCCTCCTTGCTCTTATTATATATATATATATATATATATATATATATATATATATAAGTAGTCCTTTCTCTTTTTCTTCATATTTTGCACGTGTTCTTTTTAACTTATAGACACAATGTGTAATTTACTACTTGGTCACCTTTTTTGTTTTCTCGTTTTCCTTCTCTCTCTCTCTCTCTGTATGTGTGCTTGTATCTATATGTGTAAATGTTTTATATATATATATATATATATATGTGTGTATATATATATATATATATGTATATATGTGTGTGTGTATATATATATATATATATGTATATGTATATATATATAAAACTTGAAAGCTCAAAGTAACATGGGGGGTGTCAATTTGTTGTGTTGGCAACACAGAATCAGCTGAATCTTGATCAAAGGTTTGTGGAAATTTATGATAAGGCAAAGTGACCCAATCTATTTTGTTTTGTTCACCTAAAGAAGTGGGTGTATGGTGCAAGTTGGGTGTATGGTGTTGATATTTCCTAAGAAAACTTCAGCTTAGGGTTCATATAATTTGAAAAATTAACTTAAAGAACTTTGGGACAGGCGTTTTGCTTGCTGCACTGTTGGATGAAAAATAGTGTTTATTCTGTCATTTTGCCATTAATCCCATATTTAGTATGTACAAAAAGTATATTCTGTGTAATATAACTTTTTCCATCTTTACTTAATTACATGGATCGATAGTATTTTGTTAAAAACATTTTGATACTGATTTTGTTATCGCTAATTACAATTACTTAATTACAAGTATTTGTCTCATATTTTTTCCAAATGTCAGTGGAAAAATGCAGTAATCCAAATCAGATTTTAAATTTGTAATGCCTTCCCACAATGCCTTATTTTCTTCCTGTTAATCGTTGTGCAATGCGTTTGTGTCTGACGTGAAACCCCCTCAAACCATTGGTTATTTTCCAGAATACCTACAGGGCTTGTTTCTTTGGAACTCTGGTTTCCCAGCACACCTTACAAACATTACAGTGATTATTTTATCATTTAAAAACATAATCATTTTTCATAATTTCAGCAATTACTGAAAACAAAAGAAAACAAGGTTTTGAGACTATATGTGGCAGACTCAAATTGAGAATTCTATAGTAAATTCATCTGGTGTGTTAAACATAGTCTTAAGTAAATGAGAACTTGACTATAGGCACAACACAGTAAAACAGCCTGCTGTAATTTGAGCCATTTTCAAGCTTTTTGTTTCAGTTCTATCCTTCGTGAAAGTAGATTTCTTTTTCCTTGTAGCTGTTTTGCAATTTTTTTTTCCTGCAGAAATATATATTGGTGTTTGTTGTGTGTATTTCAGAGCTGATTATTTATACAATTTATTCTGTGCCAAGGAACCCATCACAGAGAAATACTTTGAAATACTTTTATTTAACTCACAGGCTTGAATTAAGCAAATAACAGAGAACACCTTAGCATGTTTTGAACGAGAAACCTCTGCCACATTTTCATTCAGCAACATTGATTCATTTCCATCACGGGAAATTATAAGCTTTGGTGGACTAAATAGACCCTTTATGGATTAGTATATTTTTCCTTTAATTACTTTATTATGCATATGCTGCTACAATTAAGACTATCCACTAATCACCTGCAAACAAGATTTCAGTATAGAATATGACAATTGTCTGTCTCCAGCCATAGCCTGTACTAAAGTAAAGATGTAAAGGTTAACCTTGACCAAATTTATATAAAATTAGAAGTAGAAAAATGTCTTTCTTCCATGAATGCACCATAATTCTATATTTTCTTTTGACATCTTTAAGTTTAATTAAAGTACCATTACATCATTTACCCTACATTGTTTCTGATTTGTTTAAGGGCACTACCAGTTTATTTGAAGGTATTAAGTACTTTTGAAAAGAAGGTACATTTTATTCTTTGCTAAAGTATAAGGGCAAGTGTTCATCTTTTGAGTCTTCACCTAGTTTGTCCTCAAAGTAGAGTAAGCAAATATGTATCCTCTTGCACTCTAACATAGCTTTGTTATAATTCATTTGAAATTAATGCTTTATACATATTGTGTGATATTGTTCATTATGGAAATAAAAAGTGGATTTAAGGGCACTAGGAAGATAAATGTCATCAATTGCTTTGGTTCTTTATGGATTAAAGATGGGATGCTATATGAGTCTGTTTGCTTTTCATTTCAGTATGTTTTAAAATTATTTATTCTGCAATTATAAATGTAATTAAATAATTGTATGAAAACAACAGTGTCCAATACCCCTTAGAAAGATCCTTTTGTTGTGCAATTTGATAATTACTACCTACTATGTTTGTTTTATTGCTATATCTGTATTTGAATGTGTGAGTCTCCTTAAATTAAAATAAATTCTGGCTTTCAATAATTTGACATTGATGCAGTGTTTTTGTTTAGGAGTATTGCGTAGGAAGCTTAGATATGCTGCCTGATAATTTGTATATGCAGTGTTAAAGCAGAATACAGATGTTTTCAGAGAGTTGATGCAAAAAACGATTTAGCAACAGCATTTAATTTCAGCAAGCTCTGCATTAATTTACATTGTGTTTACTGTTTACATTGTTGTTTACTGACTACCTGATAAAAAATATTTGTAAAGATTTTTAATTTTATATGATTTTTATATATTATATTTTGTTATTTTTGTAGAGAATATTCAAAGGTTTCACTGACATGAATAAAGTAGTAAATTGATTACCAAAGAGTTTCACAAATACATTTTTTTGCCTGAAATTTAGTGCAGAGTTTTTTTTTTCTATCCTCATATTATGATTAGGTTGATGATTCCATGAGAGATAAGACAGACACAAGGAAAGTTATTTTCTGCTGTAGTTAAGTTAATGGAACAAATTAAAGTACAGGTGTAAAAGTAAACACTCATGGAGGACTTTACAAAAACAACCAATGGGTTCTACTATCGTCAATCTTCTAATGTGCTTCTATACATAATTCAGTGTTTTTTGTGTTTGCTGATATTCTGTCCTGGATTTACAAAGTCTCCAATGTCCTCCACTCTTCTGTGTTCAGGAGATATACTGTAGCACAGATGACAGTATCGTCTGTCCATTTTGAAGTTAATTTATGATGATTTAAAGTGATAAATGATAAGTGAAACCTGCACTTATGAATTATGTGGACGATTTAATAAAGCAACTTTGTTGGTGATATTAAATATTTAAAACTAAAGATTAGAGTACTAAAAGAACCTCCCATGTAAAGGAAGAATTAATTTATTAACTGTATATGTATGTTTTTTTTATTTTTGCGCAACTGAAATTCAGCAGTGTTTTGCTTTACTTTATGGCATTTTTGTGCTTTTTATGTAGGTTATGTAACTTTCCTATCTTTCCTTTTTAGGTCTTCCATTACATTTCAGGATTGCTATGTAGTGTAGAAGACATTTTCTTTCCTAGTACATGTGTCTCTTTTTTGGACCAGTTTGGCATTTCACTCTGGGTGTGAGCCTATTGTTTTCAGAGTGTGAGCAAGCACCCTGTAATTGTAAAAAGGAAAATGTACGAGTATGTGCAGTATACTGCATAGCATAAACAAAACAGGGATGTGATACATATTCAGAGTTAGAGATCTTTATCAAAAATTCACTTTCTTAAGGAAGAAGAATAAGCTGTTATTCAAAGCATTTGATTTTGATTTTTATTTGCTTAATTGCTGGAGAGAGGTAAATCCAGGTAGAGGAATTGAGATTCCACTGTTACTTTCATTACTTAAAGAATTTGTGATAGTTGTGATGTAGTAAAGAATATTCCATTTGTTCATTCATTTTTGTACTATACCTTCTTATTCAGTTGAGGGTTATGGAAAAGCGGTGCTTAAAATAGAAGCATTCAGCACAATTCAGGAACCAACCTTTGACAAAGTGTTAGTCCATTGCTGTGCATCCACTTTTACTCATATGGTTCCAGTTTATACTTGATAGTTATCCAAATGTGTACAAAATTGGGAAAACCCATGCAAATAAAGAGAAAGTGTGCAGAACCAGGTAGTATTATGGTCAGGATACAAACTGAGGGCTTTAGATCTGTGACGCAGCAGTACTATCCACTGTGTCAAAAAAAAATTCCTTTGTGTAGTGATAGATTAGTTTTTGTGTTTGGGTGTACTGAATTCCATTTTGGTACTCATACATTAATGTAGTACAGTTAAATTTAAGTGTTCATGTTTAGTAGTAGTGAACTAATATTTTGTGTTTCTTATAAAATTTTGTCTTTTAAAATTTCAAATGCTGGAGATTAAGTTGTGATAGTATATCATAGTTTTTTAGATAAATTCAAATGTAATTAGTCTGCTGAGATTTTTGTGAGAGTTGAGAGTTGGTGACATATTTGAAGTTATGCAGTGGAATGAAATGAATGGCTTGGTTGACTTTTAGGGTGATGGCCAGTTTATTGACTTTGTGATGCCGAAAAGTGTTAAATACAAAAGTCATACAATCAGTCAGTATTATATAACAATTTTGTACAACTGCTGCTTATTTACTGTACAAGTATAAATGTTTATATTAAGGTACTTTTTTGTGTCAGTGCATCCATCTATTGATTTATTTTTCCTGCTTAATTTACTGTACTTTGGGGTCACAGGGAGCAAGAGCAGCATTGCGTGTAAGGCAGGAAGTAACAATTGATGGAAAACCAATCTGTTGTTCCAGTATTACTGTAACATGTCCATTGTTAGTCATTAAAAAGTCAGTAGCTGTGGAAAACCTCTTGTCCCTTCTTATTTATGACGCTAGATTACCTTCCCAAATTAATTAAAGACTTCAGTTTTTATGTTTATGTTGATTCCTTGGATAGGGTGCCAGCCTCTAGATGCATATGTATAATTTAACCAAATCTGTGAAGACAGCGTACTGCATTCTAAATTTCTCTTGCCAGAGTTTTTCCGTGAGGTTTTTCAGGTCTTTACTTTGGTGAATATCCCAACTTGTTTCTATTTTAATGTATGCAGTGTTAGAGAAGGGGCACTCGTATAACTACTGTTTGTAACTAGACTTTTGCCAGCATGGCCAAAAGTACCAAAATATTTTTATTAAAAAAAAAACACAAAGCAGTGATATACAAGAGAAAAAAAACGTTGAATAAACTTTAACCTTGCTGCCATTTTGAGCTTACTTTCACAAGTGTTGAACCATTTCTGTTAGGTGTGGTGACTCTCCCATTCCAAGTTTTATTAAGGTTACAACAGCTGCACCCTTTTTGACCCCAGCCTCTCTTTACACTCTGCCCTCTCTTTCTCCCACCAGTGCGTGAACCCTTGCCACAACTTCTCACACGTGGTTCAGTAAAGATTTAAACTCCCGGGTGAGGTTACTTCCACTTAAACACCAAACCATTTCTGAAGGTGCCAAGTTTTTAAAGTCTCAGTGTCACTGATTCACAAAGCCCTAAAATCATTGCCCATCTGAGCCTTCTCCATAGGCAGATTCCTGGCTGTTTTACTTTAATGGGCCACTCTTCTCAGTTTGCAAACAAATACTGTCACCTAACATCCTGGAAGGAAACAGGACTCCCACGAGATTCTATCAGGCAACATAGTGTCACTTCTCCTGACATGTGGATATTCTACCATTTTAGGGGCAGGAGGTATTCTCCCAGCACCTTACAATATATAAATACAAGTATGTATGTTAGGGATGACTTCAGCACTATGTAAATTGATAGGTTAAAGTAACTTTGTCTTGTTCAGATTGTTTATGGCAAAGGGGTTGAGGGAATAAGTACCACCTATCAATAAGTTGCCATGATCCCTACACCTTTGTTGTTATAGGTACTTTGTGTAATTCTCCTTAGAGGGGCATATCATTTGAATAGAAATAACCAAGGAATTGTTTAGTACAGGTGATGATGCTTGTAGTTTGCATATGCAAGGTGTTGTACTGCACGATGTGGTTCTGCTAGTTTTAATCTAGCATTGTTGCAACCACAGGTTTTCTGTTTTGCTTTTGTGCCTGCAGATTCACATTGTCAGCCTTTAGCTATTTGTCTGGATGGATCCATTTTAACTAGGTGCTAGTGTAAGATTGTTACTAAACTTTTGACTTTGATACACATACCTGCTTTTGCACCTCAATACCAGTACCTAAAAGAAATAACAGATAACCCCACACCCAAAAGGCACCCAGCTACTTTGTCCCACTGGCCTGCACAGTCACACACCTCTCTGCTTTACCATACTCTGCATATCATAATCTCCTTGAGGGCAGTTTGGTCCTCCATGAAGTTACAGTTTCATTGATATACGCCAGGGCGTGATGTGCCTGTATATAACCATGTCCCTCCATTGCCAAAATTATCATAATTCTGGTGTAGTACCATTTTAAAAATTGTTTTTTTCTGTACTCTTTCACTACTGGTATACCGTGCAACACAACTAGGTGCTTATGCAGATTTGCTGTTAAGAAAGCCATTGCTCTGGTAGCAGTACTATAATGTAATTTTTAGACACTATGAAAGACTCTTCTTGTTCAAGACATTGCATGGCAAGGAAAGTTAAAAGTAATTAAGCAAGTAGCTAACGAATATTTAAATATTTTGTTGAAATTCACATTGTCTCTTCAGGATTGACAGTTGTGTTCACACTGTGATTAACAGAATTAAACTGCAATTAAAGCAGCTCTGTCTCTTAGGGCCAGCAAGTTCACTTGTAAGTAGTGTCTTCTAACAGTGAACACCTTAATGAATGCTTGTGGTTTAACTATTTCTTCTTTCTCTTGAGCCTAGGGTACTTGTGCATGTGGCAAGTCGTTTTTAACATTGAAGTCTTTACATTGACTAATGGTAATTACATTTTGACAAGTAAAATTTTATTTTAAATACTTTAAGCATAATTTTCACAACTTCAAATTCAAATTCTAGTTGTCTACAGTATTAGACTATATAAAATGAGAGTTACAAAAATATGTAAAATTTAATATGGACAGTATACACAGTATATCGTGATATGAAAGGTCCTGGAAATTCCATTGGAAAATTCTTAGTTTTCAATAATGGAAATAGAATTACAATAGAGTTGCAGATATTATCTTTTTGAGTTCTTACTAAGTAAGAAGTATTAGATATCTTAATAAGAAATTTCACTTCTCAAAGCAGGATTTGCCTATGATATTAAATGTTAAAAAGCTTTGCCATATTGTTTTTGTGCAGCTTTAACTTTTAAGAAATACATCAACTTCAAGTAATGTTTTCGGGTTGAATTAAAGGACTATTTGTTAATCCTAAACTGTTCAAGAAAAAAATGGATGCTAACTACAAAATACTATTTTTGTTCTTCTTGACATTTGTCTGATTAGTCTACACAGAGAAGACTAGTATTTAATTTATTAATTTTTTATTCTACAAGTACTTAAATCTACCAAACATTTTGTGCTAAATTTGACCTCTGCAGGTGCATAGCCAGTGCTTTTACAAATACACTAAATGCCTGTTAGTGCGTATAAAGACAACATGTTTTAAAGGACAGCATCCAGCAATGCTAACCGCTACTGTTCATCTGTGCACACACACACACACGCGCACACACACTAGAAATTACTTTAAAATACAATACATTCATTTACATTCCGAAATCCTTTTTCCATTTTGCGGTCATGGGGAGCCAGGAATTATTCTGGAAGCATTGAGCACAAGTCAGGAATCAATACTGGGCAATACACAAGTGCTTCTCAAGGCACACTAGTAAACCTAACATTCAGACCTTTTGAACATGTAATGAAACATCATTTAGGAAGAATGGTAAAACTTGAGTTGAAACGTGGATATTTTTGATTTAGTTCCTGAAATTCCTGATATTTACAGTTTAAAGTACACCAAGGTGAGGATGATCTAGGTATGTGACCATGTCGTCCATCTTCATCTTGAAATTGCTATGTCACACATTGACAATAGCATCTTACTAAAAATGCTGAAATTCTAATTATTGTATTTTAAATTAGCATATTTTAAAGGCAGCCATAGGAAGTGTGTGTACAATTTAGTTTCATGCTGCTGGAGGCACTTTTTGTTAACAGCACTTTAAGCTCCTTCCAAGTACATTATTTTGTTTTCTTTGCATTCTTTTTATTTTAACAGAGTTTGTTGCTGGAAGAAACTAAAAGATTCTGACTTTCAGTAGTTTTGGATTCCTAAATTTTTGTTTTGTTCACAGGATTATGAGGCCACATTCTGAAATGATAGCCCTTGCTTTATGTTATTTTGTTGTAATCCTGATGGCAGCCTCACCCACATATACATAGACCCTTCTTTACAGTGATTATTTAAAGACAGGAGCTGGAAGACAAAGGAATGACAACTATCTGTCCCTTTGGGGCCTTATGCACATCTCAGATAAGCCATTTCTTAAAGTGTGGTGAACTATATCCCTTTATCAGTACAAATAAGTTTTATGATATTGCACAGTATCATAATATGCTCAAATAATAATAATAAGCTAGACAACACTCTTTGTTATATAACATTTTCCATGATTAACAAGTTAGTTGTTTTTGGCATTATCATTTGACTACTAAATATCTATAATGTACGTAAAATATTTAACAAACATACTGTCACATATTTGTTTTGGCCATTGACATCTATACTGGTCATGTTAATTTGTGGTTCCAGAGTACCCCTGTGTGAGTCTGAATTTGGGTATGTGCGTAAGTGGGTCCTGTGATGGACTGATACACTGCCCAAGATTATTTCCTGTCTTGTGTCCAGCCCATATTTCTTTTGGTAAAAGTGAAACTTAGACAATAAGAAAATAATTGTTTCTCAATTTACTGGCAGTTGTACATTTATGCAGGTGTTTCTTTTTTGGAACAAAGTATCTCTCTTAGCTTGGTCCCCTCCAGCAGTTGCATTCTTTCCAAATGAAAATAGTGTTTTGGAAAAAGTCTAGAATATTCCAAGAAGCCGGGCGTACCTTAATAACAGCAAGAAGGAAAAAAAAGAATATTGAATTACAGTAACAACTTAATGCATTAGCCTGTGCAGACAATTAAATAAAAACAGGTATCTCTTTGCAATGGTATCTAAACTGTGTGCTGGTTATTTTTTCCCCTTTTTTTCTTTCTGCATAGTCTTCCATTTCACCTTACTTTGTTGGAACAAAGCTTGTTGAGCCTGAACCTTAACATGTTCTCTATTTGTTAAAATCTTTATTACTGTTTTTCAAACACTTGGAAGAAAAGTAATATCCCATTAACAATGACTGATATTGAAACCAACAGGGGCTGGTTTTAGACGAGATAATGACTTCTCACTTAAGCCAAATTCTATGCTAAACGCTTTACTCAACTTTCTTAAAAGCACCATGACATTATGTAATTCTAAGCGTGGTCAGTATCTGAGTCTGCTTATACCCCAACATGAGTTTTACTGCAGGTTTTCCAGTTTTCCTCTCACATCCCAAATATGTGTGTTAGATTAATATGCAATTCTGAATTAACTTTCTGTGAATGTTGTGCATTTGAATTGGTCCTGTGATGGATTCACACTTTATCCAGATTTAGTTTCTGCATTGTAGCTAAGATAGGTGCTTAGGCCCCAGAGTCTGAGCTGGATTAAATGGTTTTGAGAAAATTGTCTTATATTGTTTTCTTAGTTATCACAATAATGTGCAGTCTGTCCCTGCAATGTATTGTGGATGTGTTGACCTTATATTTTAATTAAGCATACTTGGTTGTTCGCAACTTAACTATAAAATACTAAGAATAGATCAGCATGGCAACAGATTAGTCAATTTTGATTCTCATATAAATGACGTCTTTCTTTGGGCAGTGTTTTGAAAAATAAGACGACTGTATACCAAGAGCATAACTTCCATAATGACATTAAAGCAGTAAATAAACCCTTCGATTACCCTAACAGTTGTCAGAGAAACAAACTTCATTAGTTTGTCTGGATGAGAAAGAAGATAGTCTTAATGATTCAAATACTTATACCATAAATCACTGACGTAAATTTTTTGAGCTGATCCTTATGGGTGCTGCACTTTTACTCTGCTACATTAAAAAATTTGAGACTATGGATCAGTGTAAAAAGATATTTTACAGGCTTTTTTTTTTTTTTTTTTTTTTTTTTAGGTTTTTCTCAACTGAAATAAGTTGCTTCCACAAAGCAAATACCGGTAGTTAACTAGAATGAATTTTTTATGTACAACAAATGAAGGTTTATAAATAACATAAGGCAATAAATTCTACTTGTCACAAAATTTTCTCCTTGCACAAAGTACAGTTGTTTAAAGTATAGAGTAGGGTAGTGTTGCAATTCTTTTCAAAGAAGACACCAGCTGGAGTGTCAAAGTAATAACTATTTTTGAGCAGTCAAACCAAATTATAATTACAAATGTGGTTATATGACTTGAATGAGAAATTGCTCCTTGATTGAAAGTTGATTAGATTAAAACAACAAGAAATTATTTTAAGTTTAAATAATCGGCCTATGTTAAATTACACTAAAGAAAAAACATGAAAATAATTTTATTAGATCAAACCAAGTAGAAACAATTCTTTAGAGTAATGACTCTGTACATTATAGGCAGATGTAGACATCTCTGTTCTAACTTTCAAGATTAGGTGACAGTAGATGCTGCTGTTTCTATACCTTGTTCCATTCTCTCAGAACAGTCTATTTTATAAAAGCAAACTTGACTCACCCCTAACCACAACACCAGTTTGTTCTTGCTTAATTATGGAAATGGTTTACATTTTTGGTGAATTTTTATGAATTTAATTTTATGGGGAAGTGAAAATGAAGGCTTCGCTATTTCAGTGATACTGTAGGGGCCATAAATTGTATTTTATTTATGTATTTATTTTTACTTAGTTTAAGTTTAAAAATCATATTGACATAAGTATGAAAAGGTATTCAGTCAAAGGAAAACAATAACTGCAAACATTCCTAAACATATTAATATTGGAAATTTGTGTTTTTAGGATGAAATAAACAAGGTGAAACATTGGTGTGTCCTGTTATACATTTGAATGCATAAAAATCTAAGAAAAGCTAACATTTAGTAGCTAGAGCGTAGGGAAGTGAGACTTTTTATAGTTTTATGCCCATTATAGCAAATGCTAAATGACATTTGTCAAGATCAAGGGGTGCCAGAAATTGTGTTTTGTCCTATTCCCACCAAGCAATGAAAAGATACAATTATTTGAGAAGGATTTGCTTTGCTGTACAGTTTTTTTTTTTACCTTCTATTGACCTAAGACTCGTGAGGATAAATTATATTGAAGTTTTGTTTATGCTTATTAGGTAGACGTCTACAGATGTTAATCTTCTTCTGTAGTCCTGCTATGTAAAACCTGATATTCACAGACAGTGATTTAATTCATTTGGGATTATGGAGGACCATGCCTTTCTCTTCAGCATTGGTGCAAGACAGGATGCAGCATTGGATGGTGCTGCCAGTCCATCTCAGTGCACACTCACATACAGCCATGTGGGACTAATTTTCCATACTATACATTACCTTTCACAGAGTATGTTTTCACAAAGCATTTTAAAAACAAACAAAAATTATTTAAAGCGGTACACTATGAGACAATACAATCTAAAGACAGTTCATACCATGTTTATCTAATTTTAATTTTACATGTGATGGACAAGTACCAATACAATTATTTCACCCTTTTCTAAGGCATCCATATATATCTGACATAATTCCAGTTTACATGTAATTGTTTTATGTTTATTTAATCAGAGACTTGATTGCAGTTAGATAATCAGAACAGACAAAACATTATTCTGATGTTTACTTTTTCATTTTTTCATCAGAAAACACTGAACTTTCGTGTTGTAGTTGACTTTTCTTTTTTGCTGTTTCTGGAGACATTCTCCTACTGTAGTGTCTTCAGAAATTTACTGTATTTGAATACGTTTTTTTGTAAGGGCAAAAAATAGTCCAAGATAAGTCTCATTCCTGCTGTCATGTTAAGGATTACTTCTCATGTACCACTGCATTCAAAACAGTAATATCATTTGTTTTAACACACAACTTTCACAATTCTTTTAGAGCTTATTGTTAAAGAGCTATTCTTCTTTGAATAGTCTGCACTCAATAGACAAACTAAACACTTTTTAACATATTAAAAACATTTGTCCAAATGTTCTGTTGATCTTAATTTGAAGTTTTTATATCTACTTTCCATTGAAATAATTTATATGTAGTGTTTTGTGCAAGGCACTTTACATTTTTAATTTATCCTTCTCAGACCTTTTCAATCTAGTTGAGGGTAACAGGTGATGGAAGCCTTTCCCAGCAGCAAAGTGTGCAAAGTAGAAAATATCCTGCACTGTGTACAAGAAAATATCTACCATTTTGTTTTACTTGCATTTGTCATTCCTTAAAAGTTACTAAGAGTCTATATACCACTATCATTTAGTTTCATATTCATGTTTTATATTCAGTTTGTAAAGCTTTAGGTACAGTAAATATGTGAAAATGAAGAGAGTACAAGTTTTTATAATAGGAAAAAGTGGAGCCAATTTTGATTGTTTGCCACCCTTTCATGTAATCTTTACCTGTCCTTTGTTCTAAGTAGAGCTTTCTAAATATAGATACTCAAACAATTAAGCTGATAATTAATAACTATGGGGACTTCCTATTATGTCCTATTGAGTTATCAAAAATTGAGTAATATTGTGATAATTTTTATTTTACTGTGGTTGAGTAGTCAAGGGTTGCTGGGTCAGTACACACTACTGACATTGCCAGACTCTGATCAGGTTGTCTAGGCTGTCTGCACTCCAATTGAAAAATAAGTAAACATAAAATAATTGTGCCCTAACTCTAATTGTAAATTATCTTGTCAGTGTTTAGTGTAAACTATATAAAGTAAAGGTTATTTGTAATGTCTTTCGCCTACTAGACATAAACTGTATGTTCTTGGTAAAAATTTCATTATATTTATTTACTTCACCATTGTACCACACTGTGTTGTGTTCCATCTTTGATCAATATTTTTTTGAGTTATAGTAACTAATTCAGATAAAATCAAATCCTACTTAAAAAGTTAGATTATTCAAGACATACGTCCATTCATGTATGCATTTCAAGGTCATGTCTGTCATGACATGTAATATAAGTCTGTAAATATTAAACTGAAGTCTTTGGAACAGGAAGATAACCACACCAACCCATGTGCCACTTTGAAACCTTCTTTTTTAAGACACAAAAGTTTTAGTTCTCACTTGTCAAAACAAAATTGTTTCAAATAGTACCCAATTAATACGATAACAAATTCTAACATGGGTAGTTTGGTGGTAAAGTACATGTAATAGGTATCATTGCTGTCTTATAACACTTTAGGCGGGTGGCTCCTTTTATGTAGCTTGCATATATTTTCCTCATTACGGTGGATGTCACTGACTTTTTAACAATGACATTTCTGTTTCTGTCAAATATAAATAAATGGGAGGCAATTGTGAGAGCCTGGATTCAGACTATGCAGGTAACTTCAAATTAATATATTCAGTTTTGATGTTTACTTTATTTGTAGTAGTGTATAGTATGCTGAAATGTACTTTAAAAGTAAGTTTTGAAAGTAAATTGAAAAATAAGTTAGATATTCACAGTAATACTCTGGGGTTTACCAATTGAACTGCTTTTCCTTTATCTGTTATCTTGTTTGCCTGTTATATGAAACTGTTTGAGTGCCCTGAGAAAGTTCTGTGGTTGGATGGCCCTTTTTACAATTATCCAGTGTATTCTCCCATATTAAGAAGACAACCAGAAGAACAGAACCATTGAAAAAGAAATTCTGTTGACAGGACTAACTTGATTAGTAAAATGCCAAGCTTTTCGGAACATTTTAGGAAAGATTTGCCAAAATTCTGATTAAACCAAGGTTGATCTGCTTGGATTTGGTGCTATGGGTTGTGTTTGTCCCAGTCACTGGTGTTGTGGGATAATTATATTAAATTAAATGATTTCCTCCCTAACATGTTTCTTGAAATAATTATTGTTGAAAAGTGAATGTGATTGCAGTCTGCTGCCATACTCTTTGCATTAAATGCTATGCACCCATGGTTAAAGAGGAATGTCATGTACCACACAAGATAGAAGGACCTTCTCTCTGCATTTGAAGTTCAGAGTAGAATATTCATTGTGAAATCAACTCAAGTACGGTAAAAAAAATTAATGTAATGTATGAACAGTGTTTATAGTTGGAGTCATGGTGTGAGTTAGGTTAGCAGTTGTTTCTTGTCTTTATTTTATGCAAAATACCATATTACAGACGTATATGCTGTCTTGGAGCATGTGCATGGGTGTTGAGTTATAATATGGTTTGATTATAAAATGTCTCAGGGAAAAAGAAACAGTCTGGATTTTCCTTATCTCCAAATGTAACAAGTGTCTAAGAAACCCTTTTTGCACGACTTCTTGGCCCTATAGGAGGTGGAGCTTACTGTTTTCTGTCTTTTTATTTCTTTTTGCCAAATTATTATTACTCCACAAGGTTATTAATCACTGCACGAAAGCGTGAATATTTCAATTTATGCCTTTTTTAGTTCTGACTTTTTTCAGCTTATTTTTAATAATGTAGTAGCTCTCTGTTCTGCTAAAAACTTTGTGGCAGTTGGCCCCTACAGGCATTTGGTTATCGTTCAAGCAAATCTTTACTTTTATTTTTACTTTCTTGTCTGGTTAGAAAAAGATAAACTGTGCTTTTTTATTTTGGCAACAGCAATGATTTTTACATTTTGCTAAAATGAGTTGCATTTGAATTTTGTTAAATGATTTTACTTGTGTCTTCCCCTAACTGAAAAGTAAAGTGTCTTTTCTGTTTAAGTATGAATGTAGTTTTCAGTGTTTATAACATATGATATATAATCTACTCATCCATTTTCTCAATTGCAGTGTTAGAAACAGGCTCGAATGGAACACTATTACGTCAAAAAACAAGCTCACACCATGCCCATTATGAGCTGTTGTTCTACCTAACATACATATTTAAGATGTGGAAAGAAACTGTAACACTGAGAAAAGTGTGCAAACTCCACATAGATATTTCTACCCAAGACATACATAAATAACATATTCTGTATTTATAGTTGAGGTTAGGAGGTTGAGGTTAGGATAAGAAGAAGGCAGAATGCATCCCACAGATCTGATATGGTACATATTTCTCTTATGCTTATTATATTTTGCTCCAGCAGGACATTTGCATTGAAATTTGCTCATTATGCTGTTTTTGCCTTACCTAAATGCTTTTGCCTTTTCTAGTTCACTCCTTGGCTTTAGCACTTTATTTTGCATATACTGGGTATGTTGAAAGATTTGCCAAAGACAAGTATTTGAGCTGTTCCTGTGGTTGTTTTGGTTTTGTGGGATGCTATAAGAAGTAAATTTACAAACTGTTAGAGTTATTAAAATATTTGACTAGAAACCGCAATAGATACAGTACAAAGTATGAAAAAGTAAAGCATTTATAAAAATGCTATGCTTATACTTAGTAAAACTGAATATAAATTATCTGCCAAACTCTATTAGTAAGATATGAAGGTAATCAACTAAATTGTTTATGTATCAATGAAATTTGTTAGTTTACCTCAATCGGCAACAAAAGTCTTGATCAAACATTTTGATAATGGAAAGCGTGTTTGCATTTCTCGCTGTGACTGTATTTGTTTTTTACAACAAATTGCCATTGCTATGCCTTTCACAGTGTGCAGGACACCATGGTGATACAGTAGACTACTCATTCACATGTACTGTTCTGTATTTGTAACTCTTTTGTGTTTTGTAGTTTGTGTAGATGGGGCTGTCTCATTCAGTGATAATTTGGTGAGGCTATTTTGTTGAGAATTCATTATTATTTTATTTCTGAGTATGCTTTTAAATATTTGTATTTTTTCTAAAACATTAACAAAAATGATTAATTTTACTTTATAATTTATTTAGGCAGTTTAAAAGTGCAGAACTATAGCACAGCTGTTTATTTATGTATGTAGTTATTTATTGTCATTGCACAAATAATTAGCAAGAGGAATTTAACTGCTGGTGCATCACCAAGAAAGACACTAGGTAAATGAATTGTTACTCTAATTGTTTAATTTGCTTAATAATCTTTCTCTCTCTCTCTCTCTCTGTCTCTCTCATCCTTTGAACTACGCAGTCCCAGTACACAAATCTGGGGCTGTTGAACAGCATGGACCAGCAACTACAAAATGGAGGTTCAACTTCCACCAGCCCTTACAATAATGAGCACGCCCAAAACAATGTGACAGCTCCTTCACCCTATGCACAGCCCAGCTCAACCTTTGATGCCCTCTCCCCTTCCCCTGCCATCCCCTCCAATACAGATTATCCTGGACCACACACCTTTGATGTTTCTTTCCAGCAGTCCAGCACTGCAAAATCTGCTACTTGGACGGTAAGCACTTTCACTTTCTATGTATTTAAAAATTTGCTTTACAAATTTATAAAGCAGTCTCTTATAATTGTTATCTGATATGGACTTTTCTCACAGCAAACATTATTTCAGTGGATTTAGTAAAACCAATCAACCCAAAAAAATGCACAATAAAGTTTACCAACCTCTAGTAAACCATAGAGCAATACTGTAACACAAGTTAAGACCCCAGTTATTCTGTCTCTTGTAAGTAGAGCAATTCTTATATACAGTATATATTGACATTTAGGTTTTTTGATATAGTCAGTGCACTTTAAAGACATTGATCACCACAAATAGTTATAAATACTGTACAGTTTTAAATAAAACAGGAAATGACCTGCAACAGCATGCAATATATTCATAGAAATATACTCTGACATTACAGTCTTTTTTAGTAAAATTAGGTTTTGGAACTTAATATTTACAATTCATACATTCACTTTAAAAACTTGCTTTTCCCATTACTGGATTGTGAAGAGCAAAACTTGTCCCAGTAGTTACTTACAAATATTGACCTAGGCAGAAACTGGAATATATGTCTATTGTGCTCAGAGGCAAAAATTATAACCACTGGTTTAACATGTCACCAGTAAACATTAATAATGTTAGTGTATATTGAGATCAAGAAGGCTGTTTCTATACAAAATCTGCCACCTCACTTGGATTTCAGGAAAAAAAAATCTAAACTGATCTCTTTAATATTTCATGCTTTAAAATAATAAAGGACATTTTTTTAATTTTCTCAAACAAATCAGTTTTTGAACAATTGTGTTTTGAAAAGTAGCATAAAATCAGTTCAGTATGGATAGTTGCAGATTGTTATACCTGCTTAATAACTAATGTCAAAATAATGTTATGAAACAGCATAAGTGTTGTAGTTGAAAATCCTGAAAGGCAGGAGTTACTGCATTTGAATATATCTGTCTCTTTAGACTTTATTATGAACAACTTCTACAAGATAATGTGCTATTTAGTTTTTGATGGTCAGTTGCTAAGACTAGTTTAATTACTTGGCAAGCAAAAACCCTGTACTTGCTGAAAAAGTCTACTTTGGACACTTAGCAAAGTATAGCAGACATTGTTTAGTATTGTTAAAAAGATTACCAGAATTTTCCCATTGTAAGTAGTCTACCTCACAAAATGGCTTTAAATCATATGCCTGTTTCATATAAAGCATCAAAATTCTAGAAAACTCTCGTGCAAATATAATAATGATTCTTTAACTATGGCTTCTGCCTTCTTGTCTCAGTTTGACCTCTGATATAGCCATATCAGGTGTGACTAATTGCAAAGTCTAATTGCAATCCTACATGGAATGTTGATCTTTAAAACTTCAAAATGTTGCATGCAATGTGACACATTTCTATCAAACATGTTTAGAAATAGAAGGAGCCTTACAAACAGTTACAGAGAAAGGGTTATGGCAAGAAAATGCCACAGAGTTAATCAAGCATTTCCTAATAGATGACCAATTGCACTTGGGAATAGTACAAACACTGATTTACAAAATAATTTGTGATTTATCAAATGCACATTTTTGGTAATGAATGTTGTCTTTTCTTGTCTCATAAAATAAGCCTTTCAAATGTGAGATTAGAAAGTATATATTTGTGTGTGCTTAATGTGGGAAAGGCATTTTTATTCATTAGCATATGACATAGCTGTTAATCTTCAGTAACTGGTATAGGACATTCTGTTGAAAGAGGTTATTGCTCATTGCATAACCGTCAACAATACATGAACAAGTCAGGAGATTAAAAAGAAGCAGGAGGAAGTTTTCAGGCAATATTGCATCGTCATGTGGGATAATCATACTCGCCCAATTCCCACAAGGGATCGCCAGACTTTTTCACTTTCACATCCAAAAAACAAGTTAGATATGTAATTGTTTTCAGAAAACACCTCTAAGGTGTGGATGTCCGCACCCTACAGGTATTAGAGGTGCAATGGCCTATTCCTTACACTGGCTCTGGTCTGTAATTTGGAATGCCATTTCATTTGAAAAATGATAGTAAGGTCAAAGCAGATGGATTTAGTCCTCTGTGGTATACCTTATCAGGTTGATACAGTAACTCATAGATTTATTTTTACTTAGTTACTTCTGAAAATATAGATTGATTGTTATTTAGTTGCTTCTGAAAATACAAAATACTGACTTATAATTGGCTGACAATCTACATTATCCCTTGATATTATAAGGGGGAGTTTGGGGCTATGGGAAGAGCAGTCCTTTCCCAGACAAAGTCATTTAAAAAACTTTCGAATTTTTAGTAAATGGCACAAAATAAATGTCAGGGAGTAGCTTGGAAACCCTCAAATAGTGCATCTCAGGAACAAGCAGGAACTGTTTGTACATGTGTGTGCAGCTTTTTAAATTGTACACCTTAAAATCATAAAGCAGAATTTCTGACCTTATGAGTAACTGGATAATTCTTTGGGATTACTCCCTAGAACCGAACATGAAATGTAAAGTAGTACTGTTTCTTAACCTGTAGAGGTTGAATCACAAGCAAACACATGTAAGCAGAAGAGAGAAAAACACAATAGCATAGTGGACTTAAACAGTAAATGAACCATTTCTTCCCTATCTAAACTACACCAAACACTTCAAGTTTAGGACATTGCAAATAGAACCAGTTGCACTTGAATTTACATGCAGCAGGGAGAGTGATGTGTCTAATTTAATTTCACAGGAGAATTCTCAGTGTGTGCAATGTTTATGCGTCCTGTTGGATGTCATAAGTTTTGTAGATGAGTGTTATTTTATTTACAGACGCAGGCTGTTGTTTTGTCATTTAATAGAACCAAGATGTTATCTGATGAATCTGTAATTGTGATGTCACTTCATTCTGAAGTGAACCACAGTATATGATGGAAGCAAGCATTTGGAGATTTATTGCAAAGCAAACAGTGAATTACGCATTAGTGTTAAGGAGCAACAGGCTACTAACATTGGAACAATCCATTCATTATGAAATGTACTTAATTCAGTTTATGGTTATGATGAATCAGAACCTTGTTTTGTAGCATTTCCAATGGCTTACTCTGGATCGGTTATCTATCCATTGAAGAGCACACATTAACTAAGAAGCAGCATAGAATTTCTAGCCTGCCTAACATGTTCTGTTACTATACAAAGAAACCAGAGAAATAGTTATAACTGTGACAAGATTAAGCTTTGATCAATTTTGATCATAGGTTCATCATATATTAGTGAAAGTGAAAAACTGCACTACTGTTGCAGAACAAAGATATAGTAATAAATGCAATTAGATCAGAATAACTAACTTAAAAGATATACCTTCATTGAACTAAATATCCATCTATCTCTCTATGCTTTGTGGAGAGTAACTTAAATGCATTTATTCAATATTTACTCTTTTATGTAAAGCAAATAAAAATACATGTATATCTGAAAAAATTACTTTTTATCCCTATAGGTTGCCACTGATATTATATGTATTATTCTGCCCTGAAAATAAAGGACTCGCTTCCGTTTGTATGATTTAAAAAAAGAAGTGTAAATTCTTAACCGTTTATCATGTTTCATTTATTGTGAACCTGTTTTTTCTAAATGGAAATCCCATTTTCTTTCTTTATAGGTTTGTGATCCCACACCAAAAGTACAATGTCAGCTTTACACAGTGCACATTTATTAGAATAAATTGCCATTTTTCCATAAAAATGAAAAAATTGCCTGAATAATTTTTCCCATGTAGAAAAATCAACAGGTTTGTCCAGTTTGAAAGTCTTCTCTTTCTCACTGTGCTCTTGATAGTCAGTAGGAAGTTTTTTGGGTTTTTTTTTTCTTCACAATAATTTAGAAGTTGACAGGCACAGGGA
>JANRMT010062813.1:105208572-105324368 GCA_026402145.1 Polypterus bichir lapradei | reverse complement strand
TATATATATATATAATTACACAGCTGACAGCAAGCCATGGGTTCCATTTGTCTCTGCTGCATTTTTTCTCCTTTAATGTTTGCTTTTGGCAACACATCTCTTTATTCATAAAGGGGTTAATTTCTTAAAAAATCCTTCTGAATTCCACCCTAGGCAAGTGGGTGGATTGATCTGTTTGGAGATGAATGTTCTTGCAGGAGGCAAGATGTAGCTTGCAGGGAACATCTGCAACAATCCCATACTGCACGAGATGGGGCTGAGACTTGTTTATGTCAGGAATCCTGTTCCAGCTTGTCAGCAATCCTAAATCCTTGCAGTCGAGTGAAGAGAAAGAAAGATTTACTGATATGTGTGTTTTTTAAGATTAATGTTTTTACAAACCCTGTATTAAAACCAGTTGTCATTACAGTACAAATTTTGTGTTTCTATTACTGAAGCAACTTTAAAAGTGGTGATAAAGAACAGTTCCCATAATAATGAAAAGTGAAATGTAACTCTTTAACGTAAGTGTGCACTTAAGTTAACAGAATCACATTATGCTATTTAGGACAGTTGTTCCAGCTAAATACAAAAATGCTAATAATACTGATAAATAAAAGTTTTACAGTAAAATGAAAACCTAAATAAACATCATACTTTCTTTTTTTTTAAAAGAGGTTATGGCTGGACAAAGAAAGTAGTAAGTTGAAAATAGGAAGTGCAACAATTTTAATGCTTTAAATTCCACTAGAGTTCTGTGAGTTGGGTCAAGAACAAAGATGACTTAATGAATGACAATAAGAATGCTTAAGTAGAACAATTATTTTTTAGGAAATTTATAAAATGTATGCATTGCTCATTCTACATCTTACTTGAAATTTGCTTTGAAAACACTAGCAACTGCTTAAGAGTATTCCTGTTCAATGTACCTGTTGACCTGCAAATTGTATGAAAGAGGCTGTAGATTTTAGCAAGCTGAACCATTTAATAAGCATCCAGCTCTAGTTGAAAGTGCGGCCTGGCCCTGTGGAATTTGTCTACCCATTTGAAAGGTTTGATGGCAGACCACCTGGAATTTTCAGTGGCCTAAGGGGCAGAGTTTCAAAGGCTGTCTGCAAGGGAAGGATAACATTAAATGTTTTATTCTTTTTCGAAGGAATAGGTTTGACCTGAAATGCAAATTGTCACTTAGACAAAAGGAGCTGTTGAATGCTGTCGATTGTCACTTTGTTGCTTGAAAAAAGAATATCTTACACTGATAAATGTTATACACACTCCTCACATTTCATGTAAAATCCCACCCATATTTTTGTGGTGTAATAGCTCTGTATGACATGATATGTAATCCTCATTGAAACATGGTGGCAGAGTGTTTATGACTGATTTTAAATTATCTACTAGTGTTAATGGTCTTTGTTATTTAATAACTTTAATTTAATTCAGTTATATTCTGTTTGACCCTGCCAGTGAATAATAATTTTAATTTACAACATAAATAATGGTAAACTGATTAGTTATAAGGGAGAGAAAAGGAATAATATATTGTAGTCCCTAAAAACCTCAGGTTTTTTTTTTTTTTTTTGCTGAAGACTAGATGAATTTAAAAAGCAATATATTTGCGGTAAAAACAATGTGATTCTGATCTTTTTAATGGAAAAATGATTGTTAAACTAAATTTAATGGAAAACTGATACGATTTTTTTATTGCATGTTTGTCAGCTATTTTTTTTTTTCTTCCCGTTTATCAAACCTAATCATTATATAGTAATGTTGGCTTTCTTGAAGCAAGTAGTGCTGTTCAGAATGATGATTATGTATCATATTCATTTTTTTTCTTTAGTCTGTTGATTGAGAGATTAAAAAAAAGAGTAATATGTCATAATTTAATGGTTGCAGCATGAAAAGGAATTTAGAGAGTAAGCATTTGATTTAATGTAATGAGATGAATTTAGAATAGGATCACTAGGTTTTCTATATTATTTAAATTTCTAAACAGTTTAGTAAATATTTAGCCTGCACTTTATTTGAATCCTGTGCACCTTTTCTTATATCCATGGCTCACATTTGCATTCATGCGATTTTAAATTAAAAAAAAAATCTGTTCAGTAAATGCAAAGTATTTGTGCACATATGCATGCTCTAAATATGTGTGTTCAATTACATATGAAGTATGCTTTATGCATCTGCAATAACTGCAAAGGTTTAGAATTTGAAATGGATGCTGTACATTGTTTATTTTGTATTCTTTGGAAGTCATAGAAGAAAACACATTGCCAATAATTTTATTTATCTGAATGACCCCCTTTACAGAATGAACTGTGTATGCCTTGTCCAAATTGCACACCATTTTCAATGTGTTTTATTGAAATAGTGTAATATTAGGCAATGAAACAACAAGGAAAAAAAAATGATTTACTTGTTTTCAGTGTTAGTAGGCAGGTGTGTGCTGTTATGCGGGTGGGGCCAGCACTCTGAAACCCGCTTTTACTGTATGAGCAGCCGAGGAAAAAAAGATTTTGATGGAGTTCTAGACATGACAGTACTTGCAAGGTATGAGCAAGACAAGACCAGAGGCGCCAGAGGAGCTTGCTTAATGCTGCAGTGGTTGTTGGGACTTGCCCATGCCCTGAGCCTGCAGCGTTTGTCTGGAAAAAGGGAATGCTGTAACTCGTTCCAAAAAAACCACAAGAGCAGACCTGCCCCAGCTTTGGCGAGGATGGGGGAAGGACAAGTTGGGGAATACAAAACAAAGGAGGGTGGAATTTACTCTGGCTTTGATGTAAGCAAAAAATTAGTTTGTGCAGTGAAGTATTTTAGTTGCACAAAATTTGCATTGAAAACCTAATTGTGAAAAGCCCACCTGAGTGAGCTAAGGAATAAAATGGAAGAATTATAAGGGAATGATTTAAGCAAAATGCAAGTATTTATAACAGTAGAGTTTTGGATTGGAAGGGAATGAAAAAAAAGAGGGTAATGTGACAGGGAATGTTAGAAAATCCATTCTTTAGTGATACAACTTGATATTCTCAAACCCATTTAAATACATTAAGGTTCACGGGAACTTGGTCACTTTACAGCAGCAGCATAGGGCACAAGGCAGAAGTCATCTCTGGATGAAATGCTAGTATATCAGAAGGCCTCCTTGTGTACACACATACAAAAGGTTATTTCAGTGTTACCTGCCAGTTTGGAATATAATGAGAAAATCACAAGACATGAGGAGAACATACAAGCAAATGGCATAGGTTTTGAACTGAAGAAACTTTCCATAAGACATCAGCAATAATTACTCTCCCAATATGCTGCTTCATTTTTTTTTATTATTATTTTTTTAGGTTACCATGCTTTCTTTTTAATTCTAGGGGCCTCAATACGATTTTCAGCCTAGTTAGTAACTGAAAGTTTATTCATTCACCCTATGTTCTCATGAATTTATAGATTTGTAGTAAATAGTGGTGTTAGTTAGTGCTGTTTCCTGTCAGTTCCAGAAACCTAAATTCAATTCTCCTTCTCACGAGTCGCAGCAACAGTGGAATATTTGCATTCTCTGCGTTCCTGTGGATTTTCTACTCCAGTTTCCTCTTCAATTTCACAAATGTGTATGTTGTGCTAAAAGATGATCCCAAATTGTCTTAATGTGAGAAAGTATGCAGTACAGTGAACTGCTAACCCATCCAGGTCTGTCGTGTTGTGCAGGTGTAGGCTCTAACTTCTGAAGACCAAGATATAATAAGCACATTTACATAATTTACTTTTTAAACTTCAAGATGTTGTAGTATAAAATTCATTAAAAATATTACAAATATAAACAATTTTCTGTAGATGGTGTAAAAGGGTTACATTTGACTTCCTGAGATTGACCCCTGAGTAACTATGCTTTATTTTGTCACGTTAACAATAAATACTTTTGGTTTCCGGAATTTCCTAAGAACAAAAAACTTAATATAAGGGAATGTCATCTCTGTGTCCTGCAGAGGTAACCCTTCTCATTTTGCTGCTGTTTATTAAAAGACTAGTTCCAGGTTTTCTATGGTATAAATAACCTGTGGTCTCCATATCTTCCAATGATTGGTCAGGTATAAATTTCATTATTATCAGCATTAACTGTTATCATAGACAGTGGTATGGATTATTTTGTTTTTTCATTATTACTGCATTAGATGGAGTTATTAATTTCAGATGCCTGTTACTTAAAAAAATAGGTAATAACTTGAGTTAAATAACATAATATTTTCATTAAGAAGTAGTTCTGCATGAAAGAGAGATATTTTGGTTAAAAAAAAACTTTTGTTTCTATCTCCTTTACAAATGGCAGAAACTGGCTTACAAAAGAGAAAGGAGATCTGTTCATGGAAGGACAATGTTGTGAATTACAATGAATGTGACATGTTGATTCTTTGCTTCATTGGCAACGTCATCACCTGAAGTGTGTTTTAAAAGAACTACATTCCTTCTGCCTTTTTCTTTCCCACCAGCAGTGATCGTTAAAATACTCATTTTTAGTGCTTCATTGGCTCAGTTACTCTTTGCAATAGCTGCTTTTGTGGCATGTGTGTTTTTTTATGTATACAATATAAACCATTTAGAAACAGAGTAAAAGCAATGAATCTGCTCATGGTATAAAGAAAATAATAAGCATCTCTTATATAGATACACAGATTTCTTAAAGTAACAATAGACTGGAAGCTAAAAATTGACCTGAGAGCTCAGTGAGAAAAGCATATCCAGAAAAATTTCTAAGAGGACAGTAAATGCAACCTTAAAATAAATTAAATCTGGAGACTTTGTGATTGACTTTAACTATACTCAAGTTAAAATGTATAAAGCAGAATGTGTTTTGGTTTATTTTCTTAGTGGCTGAATTACAATACGAAAAAAAACTCAAGAATGATCTTTGCTGATAAGAATATTCTGCCTAAGTAGTAAAATTACAACTTTTAGATCGTTTTTCTCTTTATATCATAGTAGTCCAGCCTAAATGTTCCCCACAAGGTGATGTGTATAGCATAGGTTGTGTAAACCACAACATATATTGGACATGTGAATCCTTGTTTTTCATCGTTGAGTAATCTGATCTTTGTAGAAGAGTATTTTTAGTGCACCTGCCCAAAACCTTTACTTCAAGTGTTAACAGCATCACATCAAAGCTGCAGGTAAAATATCTTGCAGGCCTAGTGGAAACCAAAATACACCTTTAAGATAATGTCTTTTTTCCTGGTTCTCTCATTAGCCATTATTTAGTGAATGACTGACTGAACAGATTAGATGTCTGTAGGCAGAGGCTGTGAAATGCTGTGGGTACAGTCCTCAGGTTTTTAAATAAGAAACTTTTTAAGAATTCCAAATAATAATAAAGGATTATTAAAGTTACTTCAAATAGGGCTATGTTTGTACTTCACTACAAGATTAAACAAATTTAGGAAAATATTAAGGGTGGTTAATTTGAAAATTTGTGCAGGAGACTTATAATTCTTTTGATGGTGTTAGTTTAGAGGTTACGTTATAATTTCTGTTGTTTAGCACACCCTACTATGACTTTGCTTGGAATCACATCCTTCTCTTTATATCTCTTTACTGAATTACTCTAGTTGAAACTATACCTCAGTAGACTCACAGTCAGATATGCATCTCAAGACCATTATGCAGTTAATCATGCAGCTCTATTTAGCTTTGAAGTGTGTAATTATGGAAGGTGCTTAGTCCACCATTCCTTCTATTAGACTAACCCAGAAATCCCTTTCCGGTCACTGCTCACAAAAAAGACAAATGTGTCACCTGCTAAGTTTTGACTCAAGTGTTTGCTGTCTATTAAAGTACCTAGGGAGTATGAAGAGTTAATGATTGCCTGTTTGTGTATAAGCATTTGTATCCGCAGGGCTGGGATGTCATAGGTGCTGTGAAAGTCGAGAATGTATGCTTGTACTAGTGTATCTCCCTCCCCGATTTTTTAAACCTCTACCACCCTTTATATTTTCTTTATATTAGTGTAAATTGAACTGTTTGACTAGAGGTAAAGGTGGAGGCATGTGTCGGCATTCTTGGTTAAGCCAGGTAGCGTGGCTGGAACGTGGCCTGAAACCTCAAAGTGGGACATTGAATACAATCTCTGTCTTATATGTTTAACCCTTTAGTCTATATTGTCATTTGAAATAATTCTGCTTTATGAATGCATTTTCCTGAAAAATTTGGTATATGTAATGCTTTGTACTGTTGCAGTTATTAAGTATTTAGTTTTCATTTTACAGAGAATGATCTAACAGCAATATTGTTTCACAGAGGGTAGCATAAATAAAAGAATATTTTATTATGATCAGCTGGTTGCTTGAGTTATAGTGTAGATCAAACACTTGTACAATTGACTAAAATTGGCGTTCTGAAATTACATTCTGTGAGGCTGCTACCTTTTTTTGGTTATTTCTTGCAGCTTTCTCAAACAGCAAATCAATAAAACTTTGTATGTTTTTACTGTGTAAGACTGAATGCGAAATATACATCTGGTCTGGGCTCTGTTTTTAAGTTTGTTGTTTTATCACTAAGCTATTTTGTCTTTGTGAAGCATCTGCTTTATTAGCAACTTTCAGTATGTTTCATACACTTCATATTTGCCAACAAGAGGGGATAAGATGGTCAAAAAATGTTGGACATGAAATTATGGTTGGTGAACAATTGTTTTTTTTATTTTTCTTGTATTCTTTCATACAACTCTGACTTAAAAATGAGACTCCCTTCATAGCAACAGATGCATTACTCTGTCTCTTTAAGTTGATTAAAGCCCCAGATTGCTTGGCAAAGCAATGCACCTTGCAGGCAGGAATACTTTACAACAGTAAGTTGGCCGATCCCTGCTCTTTTGCTGGGTGCAGCTGCTTCTAGAGTTGTACATTATGATCGTTTAAGGATGTTTCTGCCCAGAGGGCTGAAAGAATTACTGTGACACATTCTTCTTTCACTCGCCCCCTCCCACCCTCCTCCTTTTATTTTTGTGGTTTTGCTTGTGTAAGTGCTCCCATCCTGTCGCGTGGTGTCTGGAATCAAACCATGAGCGTCCTTAGGCCCACCTGGCTGGTTTGTTCTGGTTTGGGGGAAGAGAAGGGTGTTAAAGAAAAAAAAAACAGCCACACCTTATCCTGTTTCTGTCCAGGTAGTCTGACTTTGTAGATATATCTATGCATACATGGAAAGGTTTTGTGAGAATGGTACTTTGTTTCTCACTGTTCACCATAGTAAGATTTTGATGTGAACATTATATATTGGTTTCATGTTTATGGTTTCTTGCTAATGGATAAAAAGTAAAAAAAAAAAAAAGAAAGCACAGAGTTGTTGAAACAAATAAGAAACATGTACATGTATAATGTCTTTTCCACACAGGTCAAACTGAAACAAAATAAGGCAAGAAACAGCTACTCTTACAGTTTCTAAAACATGTAAGAAAATGTACATGAGTAATGTCATTTCCACATGTTATATAATATATGGTCTCTGTTGATTCTAGAATCACCAATACATCACTAAATCTGTTAGGTGCTATGTTGATCAGTCTGGTTAACAAGATGGACTCAGGAAATGTATAAAAAACGTTTCTCTGACAAAACCTTATATCAAAATAAACAAAAGTAGTACATTCTGGTCTGTAAATCTTCAGCTATGACTACTCTGAAATTCTTAAAAAGTATTCCCCATTAACAGGCTAAACAAGAATATACAGTAGGTCATCGCCCTCAGACTCATAAAGAATTAGTGAAATAGGTGGGACATATTAGGAATTGCATACACAAAAGTATGGCTAAGCTCAGTTGATGCTGAACACACATGCTTGAGTTATATTCTGTTTAAGTGAATGCTTTTCCATTACTCACTTACAAGGGGACATTTAGATCAACAGTTTTCCGTCTTCTGCAGTATTTTGTGGCCAATTAATGTATTTATATGTTGTTGCAAGCAGTATTTTGGGTCAGAGAACTGTTTGTCACCAAATTTCATCTGCAAAGTGATCCACACTTCGTTCAAGTTTTAAATAAGTGAGGTTTAAACATGTGATGTATCAGTAAAAATATCAAAATGTTGCTGTGCTTCCTTTAGGACATGATGATAGTCTCAGTATTCATGCAGTACATACAATGTAGCTTAGGATGACAATTCAAATTCTTTCTGGACTGAGTTACATAGTTAATGCCCTGGCTTTACAAATACTGTATCTTTCTGCAAATGTGCATGTGATGGCTTTGTGATTACCTTCTTGCTAAGTCCAGGGTTTTTTTCCCCCCTTCTTTTGTTAGTATTTGCTACCGAGACAGTTGAAAACTTGTAGCTCTACACTTTAGACTGTGATACTAATTACAGCTAACTGTATTGAGTTGGATGCAAGGATTCACCTCACCACATTTTTCGACAGTAGCTTGGCCTTTATAATTGAGGAGGATTTGATGAATGACTTCTGAATATCTTGTAACCTTCCATGCTTTCACTTCACGCTGCAACATGCTGTTACAACTTCCTCCATATTCCAGGTGAATACTGTGATGATGCTTTTTTCCAACACGTTTATTTTGGACTTTCCCCACTAAACTCTAGGGATGCTCTGATCAAGTTTTTTAAGGCTGATGCCAATTTCATGTTTCTTGACCGACTGGCTACTTTTTTGGGTTTTTTTTCCCCTTTAGAAAAACTTTTTACACTAATCTTCTGCATAACCAGACAAATCCGATATTAAAGTGTATTTTACTTTTTTTTTACTAAAGTGTATTTTAATAATTAAACTGTAGACCACAGGTGTTAACTAGTAATTTTTCATTAACAAAATTAAATTATTCGGCTTACTTTTCATTGACTATCAAATACAAAATAAATAAAATTTCTTTAATTTTCTAACAAAAAAAATATTCTCACACAGTCAATTGATGTTGGCAATTAAATGCTTAAATGTAAATACACGTGCACTTTTATGTTTTACTCATTTTAAATCATTAATTGCACTTCAATACTTAAGTACTTGTTTTTACCAAAACATACGCTGTATGACACACAGCAACAAAAAATAAGCACAGTACAAATCTTTAAAAAAAATATTATTGACTAAGCAGAAATTTCATATTCGTCTTTTATTGGTTTTTATGATCAGCCTTTTTACCAAACACCAACCAAGTCTTTTTGTAATTATTAAAAAAAAAAATTTAATGGAAATCAGCCAATTTCGATCAGCGGCCAAACGATTGGAGCATCCCTAGTAAACTAATATTAAAAAAATTCAGTTTATTACACCACACATAGTGGTTGTTAAAACAATGTTTTTAATACATAATGAATTAGGTTCTGAAAATGTTAACTACTTCATTGGAGCTACACGTTTATCTCATAGTGAATTAAACAGAAATACATACATGTTAATGGGATATGGGATATTTGTACTGAGTTCATCTCATTTTATTGTCTGTTTTGATTAACTAAAGGTTAGAGTCTGTCATTGGCTGCATGTATATTGCTTCTTCTTATCTTGTTAGCAGTGTGATTTACAGTACTGTTTACTCTGTGTGCATAAATTATCTGTCTCATGTCTGGTCCACAGGGCCTTGAAGAGTGCTTCCTGCTATATACACGCAAACTGCTTTTTCATTTAACCTTCTCTGTAGTCAGCAATGTCTGGCATGTCCCACCAAGTACATACTTTGAATCCTGCATATAAACTACTCATACACTGAACCCTATAAATACCCACTGTTGCTTCTCTGTTGTTAACATTATCTACACTCTGCTGCTTTTGTGGAGTCTGATCCCTTCAGTCTGAATTTCTGCTTCATTTTGCACTTATTTATTTTTTCCTGATCTTTATGTCTAGATCTATAGTCTTTATAGAATTTGGGAGTTCATCTTTGAAGTGTTTTGAGCTAAGTGATAATTTGAGACGAACAGACAATCAGAAATACACAAATGCACCACAGTTATTTGAATGTTTACCTAATGGAGGAGACGGTTGTTTTCATCTTTAAGACATTATTGAATATCCTAATTTAATTAGTTCTACTTTAAAACAGGTAATCCAAACAGTTTTATATATTGCTGCTGATTAGTACTTGACTGTGTTTCCTTAATATTCTTGTTTACAAATTTATACATTATTCATTTCTTGTATACTGTTATTCATGTGCTTAGCACTATATATACTGGGAAATGGTGCTTCACAATAATTTCTTTTATGCTAAACAGACAAAAAACTATCATATGCCCTCGCTATCAGAAATATGCACTAAGGCTAAAATTTTGTGTGAAATTTTACATATTGGGAGGAACCAAGTCAGTAGAAATTTTACTAAAAGTTACATTGGATTAGAATCTACTTTGGAATGCCAGTTGGAAGTACATCTGGCATACTGTATTATTATGATTTACTAATTTGGACAGAAGATGCAAAAGAGCAAATAAAAAGCTGGTTTGCAGGTTAAAGATTAAACTGTAAGTTTAGTAAACAATGGAGGGCAGGTGAACTGTGAGATAGAGTGACTTTTAACATTAAATGAAGTTTTGAGCCTTTATAAGCTGGGTCACCTTTCTCAGACATATTTTAGAGAAATGTTTTTTAATGAATGTACTATTGTTGATTTGCGCTAAGCTAAAAAGAAAAGTCAGTCAGTCATTTCCTAACTCACTTTGTTCTGAACAGGTTCGTGGGGGTCTGCTGGAGCCCATCCCATCTAGCATAGGGCAAAAGGAAGGGAACAAACCCTGGACAGGGTAGTAATCTACAGGGTGGGCCATTTATATGGATACACCTTAATAAAATGGGAATGGTTGGTGATATTAACTTCCTGTTTGTGGCACATTAGTATATGTGAGGGGGGAAACTTTTCAAGATGGGTGGTGACCATGGTGGCCATTTTGAAGTCGACCATTTTGGATCCAACTTTTGTTTTTTCAATAGGAAGAGGGTCATGTGACACATCGAACTTATTGGGAATGTCACAAGAAAAACAATGGTGTGCTTGGTTTTAACGTAACTTTATTCTTTCATGAGTTATTTACAAGTTTCTGACCACTTATAAAATGTGTTCAATGTGCTGCCCATTGTGTTGGATTGTCAATGCAACCCTCTTCTCCCACTCTTCACACACTGATAGCAACACCGCAGGAGAAATGCTAGCACAGGCTTCCAGTATCCATAGTTTCAGGTGCTGCACATCTCGTATCTTCACAGCATAGACAGTTGCCTTCAGATGACCCCAAAGATAAAAGTCTAAGGGGGTCAGATCGGGAGACCTTGGGGGCCATTCAACTGGCCCACGATGACCAATCCACTTTCCAGGAAACTGTTCATCTAGGAATGCTCGGACCTGACACCCATAATGTGGTGATGCACCATCTTGCTGGAAAAACTCAGGGAATGTGCCAGCTTCAGTGCATAAAGAGGGAAACACATCATCATGTAGCAATTTCGCATATCCAGTGGCCTTGAGGTTTCCATTGATGAAGAATGGCCCCACTATATTTGTACCCCATATACCACACCATACCATCAGTTTTTTTGTTCCAACAGTCTTGGAGGGATCTATCCAATGTGGGTTAGTGTCAGACCAATAGCGGTGGTTTTGTTTGTTAACACAAACACAATGGGCAGCACATTGAACACATTTTATAAGTGGTCAGAAACTTGGAAATAACTCATGAAAGAATAAAGTTACGTTAAAACCAAGCACACCATTGTTTTTCTTGTGAAATTCCCAATAAGTTTGATGTGTCACATGACCCTCTTCCTATTGAAAAAACAAAAGTTGGATCCAAAATGGCCGACTTCAAAATGGCCACCATGGTCACCACCCATCTTGAAAAGTTTTCCCCCTCACATATACTAATGTGCCACAAACAGGAAGTTAATATCACCAACCATTCCCATTTTATTAAGGTGTATCCATATAAATGGCCCACCCTGTATAGTAGGCAAGAAGAAAAGTAAAATAAAACATCTAAAATAAAATTTAATTGTGCTGGGTTATTGGATTTCACAGACGTTTCAGTAACTAATATTTTAGTCCATTTTACACATTAAAAGTGATGCTGAGAAGATTGTTAAAGGAGAAGAAATAAAAAAGCATGTATAGTATTTGAATATTAGTAGAGTTAACATGTTCAGAATACGTGCTTTATTCATTCTTTTACAGAAGAAACGCTACCTTAAATTAAAACCCAGAAACACAGTCTGAATAATTACTAAATTACAATTAATATTACTCATCTTTTCTATTATTTGAGACCAGATAACAACAAGAAATTGTATTTGTTTGGTCTTTCATGGCTATCTGGCTGAGTAGAATTCCTGAATTTGTACAATAAGTTACTGAACCTGTCTGCATTGCACCTGTATAGCGGAAGAGATGAATTCTCATTACTTTTCCTTTGAGCTGAAGAAGAGTGGACTTTGAATATCTAAGCTTGGGTAACTGTATTCAAAATGTAAAGGGGAATTTGCATTGTAGATTTTAGTAAGTGAAATGCTTTCCCTAGCAGCATGCTATCTAACCTTTTTAACTAATTTGTTCAAAGAATGTAGTGTGTTTTCTAAAATACTGAAATTATTAGTTGCTTATTTTCCTCTTTCTTTTTCCTCTTGTTTTTACATTTAGTACTCCACTGATTTAAAGAAGCTTTACTGCCAGATAGCCAAGACATGCCCGATTCAGATAAAGGTGATGACTCCGCCACCACAGGGTGCTGTAATTAGGGCAATGCCAGTGTACAAGAAAGCAGAGCATGTCACAGAGGTTGTCAAGCGTTGCCCCAATCATGAGCTGAGCCGTGAGTTTAATGATGGTAAGAAGGCGAATGTGAATGTAAACTTACTTATTACTACTTTCTTAAAGGTTGCTTAATTTTTATTTTGAATAATATAGAATAGAACTAATCTTTAAAGAATATCTGTTTCTATTTATGGATTTCCCCTTTCCTGGTTGCTTTTTTACTGTTGTATCTGCCTTTATCCCCACCTACTTCAAGGCTGATTACTTTTGCTGATATTATATCTAACAGTATTCATTTTGGTATATGGACAGTGATGAAAATGGAAACTGGCTTACCCCTTTCAGCAGATATACACACTCTCCCAGTAGTAATTGGGTAGCTGTGTTTTAATATGAATCGCCAATCTTTAATTCAGTATGATGAATTTGAGCCAAACTTATTAGCCCCCCTTTTTTGAAAGAGTAAGTATATCTGCTCTAAAACAAATCCTGTTTGTCAAGTACACTATTTAACAATGACAATATGAAATGTTTGTCTATCCAACTTTGAGCTACCCTACTTTAGCTTCAGTCTGTTGCTCCTGACAGAGTATCAAAATTCCTAAAGGAAGAACATTGAGCAGTGAGTTTTGTGTTTAAATTCTTGAAGATCATTAAGACCTTTCCCTTATCTTCAGGTGTTGGTCTCCAAATAATGCTTGTCTGGTGGCATTTCTCAAGCCTATTTTTTTGTTTTAGCCCCCAGTTGTACTAATTTTGGAATTAGCATCATTGATCTTTTGATTGATGATCTGAAGGACATTTGTATATTTCCTATATTGTGGTGTCCATGACTTAGTATATCATAGACACTAACTTCTGATTTTTGTGTACTGAGCTTATCCTGGGGAAACAGCACAGGCACTTATAACCTCCACTTGGGTAAACACAGGCCTACTAATACTCTTAAATTCTTTTTTGATATATTCCTGCAAAAGTGTATATGAAAAGCCTGTCCTGTCTTAAAATACTGAGAAAATGGTGTATGTTTCCTGCATCATACTTGTCAACAGATTCAGTACATTTGTACATTGCTGCATCTGTCTTATTATTTAATATTATTTAAACTTGTTCTTAATGCTTCTTGTCCTTGTTCATATATATGTATTTTGGCTTTTCAGGTCAAGTAGCTCCACCAAGCCACTTGATAAGAGTGGAAGGAAACAGTCATGCACAGTACGTGGAGGATCCAATAACTGGTCGACAGAGTGTTCTGGTGCCATATGAACCTCCACAGGTAGTTTTAACTAGCTATTCTTCAGAACTTCAGTAAGAGCTTAATTTCCTATGTGTATTGGGTCTTTCAATATATATTATGTGATAATAAGTTTTTTTTACTTAGACCCAAGTTTGCCTGGATTAGTTTACTCTTTGTGGTGCAACATTACACCATTCCCTCTGACATCAGTTCTTCTTTTCAGGTGGGCACCGAATTCACCACTATTTTATATAACTTTATGTGCAACAGCAGTTGTGTCGGAGGAATGAACAGGCGTCCAATTCTCATCATTGTGACATTGGAAACTAGAGAGTAAGTGTGGCAGTTTTTAGATATTTGGATGCTTTGTAGGTGAATGTGTTTTTTTTATAACTGCATATCTTGCTCTCATGAATTGTCAATCAGGGCCCATGGTACCTTTGGAAAAGATAAACTTTTTATGTGAAGGACCAATAATGATAATGAAAGTTGTAAAATAAATAAAAAAATTTTTAAACCCAAATTTTTCATAGTCATTTAAGATTATTTTGTTTTAATATTTGTAATGACTGTTTGATTTCACCTATGTTGGTCAATTTTAAGAGTAGTATGCAGAAAAGATAAACAACCCAAGAAGTGTTGTTTGTGGTTTGTAAATTCAAAACACTTGTCTTTCAGTGGCCAAGTTTTGGGCCGCCGCTGTTTTGAAGCACGGATTTGTGCCTGCCCAGGCCGAGATCGAAAAGCAGATGAAGATAGCATTCGAAAGCAACAGGTTCCAGATGGGACAAAAAATGGTGATGGTAAAAACTGTTGCTTTATTTCCCCTGTTGAATTTTTCTTCTTTCAATATTGTGGCTGCATGCAGTGTGAATGTTTTCATTTCATTTTGGAAAAAAATTTTATATACCTACCTAGTCTGGTATTCGTTTGGCATTTTGTCTCACGTCTAATGATATTTGTTTCCAGCTTTTCGACAGGCCTCCCATGGAATCCAAATTCAGTCAATTAAAAAGAGGCGATCAACAGATGATGAATTGTTTTGTTTGCCTGTAAGTATTCTTTCATTTTCAGAAAAATTGCATATTTATGCTTTTGTTTGCTAAGTGCTCAATTTTCACTTTTATAATTTTAGATTAAAGGACGAGAGACATATGAAATACTACTGAAAATTAAAGAGTCACTTGAGCTCATGCAGTATCTGCCACAGCATACAATTGAAACATACAGGCAGCAACAGCAGCATCTGCTCCAAAAACAGTGAGTTCTGTTTTTTAACTTGACTTTGTCTCTTTCTAATTTACTCTGTTGTTGGATATTTGTGATGTTTTCAGGTGTTAAAATTAATATTAGATAGACAACCTTAAAAATAACAATAAGTTTTTTTATTTCCTATATCACTGTTGAAGAAGTTATTACCCTATAGTTAAATCATGCAAATTAAATGGCATAATTAGAGTCAGCTAATTGAACACAGGAAGGTTTGATTATAGTCAGTCCTCTTAAATATAAACCACACTTAATTTCATTCTTTACTATGAGAATCAGTTTATCAGCACGAAGATTCAACAAGCGCATAATGCCACAAACCAAGCAAATTTCTGAAGATTATACTATGGTTCAGTGATAGCCATTATCACCAGAAGCAGGAATAGCCAACCTGACAAAATTACTCTAGAAATTGCATTCATAAAGTTCCCAAGGATCCTAAAAGAAATGTTCAAAGAACTGCTGTCTTCCTGCTGTCTTCTCTTATCTCAGTGTAGATTAGTGTTCCTGGTGCCACTGTTGGAAAACACTAGGTAGAAATCTATTTCGTTAGTGAACTGCACATGGACAGGATTTCTGTGTTGTCTGTTATCCTGTGTAAAAAGAGCACTAATGTACACGATAGTGTGATTTGGTGTACTTTAGCACAGAACATTTACAAAATTTAATTTTTTGTAAGAAAATTGCACTGCTCTGTGGATCACCTGCGTTATGTGACTGAAATATAAGTGAGACCTTAAGCAAATTAACTTTCTACAGGAAGGACATCATACTAAAAGTCAGTTTATCTTTGATTGTGTGATGAAAGATGAAGTCGGATTTTGAAATGCATAAGGATTAGTGAAGGTGCATGAGGAGCACTGAGAAAGTGGCTTACAAAGACAGGAATTGTAAAACTGGACAGGAGGTTAGAAAAGCACCTAGAAAATGACAGTCAGTGAAGCATGCTTTATGGTGACGTGCTTGAAAGAAGGAGTACTGGTTAGGAGACATTCACACACACACACACATACAGAGGAAAGACACTGAAGGTACAGGTAGGGCAAAAGATAGCAAATATTTTTTTAATTATTCTATTACCTGTCATCAACAGATACCATGGCTGGTAATTACATAAACCATAAATTTATATCCTTTATCAGGAAATTCTTAAGGAGAATGTGTAGCCATCTGTCTGAAGTTAAAGCATCCTTAATTCAAACATGAAAACAAGTTCACGAATGCAAAGAAGCTAAGTTAAAGATTTGGGGCCTCATATATTGCGCCATGTGAAGAATTCACACTAAAACATGCCATACGGACAAAATTATAAATGTGCGTACACACAAAAAAAATCCATATGCATATAATTGTGTGTACTCCCAAGTTCCATGTACTTTCCTTTTATAAATCCCAATGAATGGTAAATTTAACGCACATGCATGCACCTACAACCCCACCCCAACTCCACACAGAATTTCACATATTTGAATATGCAAATCAATATAAATAGTCCCTTCCGTTCAGTGTTTTGTTAAAAGACAATAAGAACACATGGAAAAAAAGAAGAATTTCACAGAATGGGACATTTTATGCTTGATTGCTGGTACAACAAATAGTTCTGAGCAGTTATGAAGCACAGCACCAACTGTGGTCATCGCTGCTCATGTGAAAAGAATGGAGATAAACGCCATCAACTCAGAGAGGTCTGTTGTACCATGTGAACGTCACTGACAGAATAAAACCGAATAATAAAAAAACAAGAGCAAACTCTTACAAGTAGCCAAAATTTACACTGGGTGTTACACATTCAACTCAAATGTATGTTTTTATTATATTATAGTAATAATAATAAGAGCAGCTCGCTACTCAAAAAGTGAAGCGCTGGTCCTTGAACTCAGAACCTTTTGGTTATAAGGCAGCATTTCTTACCTCTTCACCATTGAAGAATACATATCAACTTCCTGTCAATTGACATATGAGCCTGGGTTTTTAACTCCGACAGCAGCATGAAAATCAAATTATTTTTTTTCTTTGGTTATATTTTTGAATTAAAGCACACATTTATTTAATATTTGGACAAAGTCTTCACACATTATACACTTCATGTCATTATTAGTATAACATGGAAAACGTTTCTGTTTTAGCTATGTGTTCAGCTGTTCCTGTCATCCTGCACTTACACAGATCATTGTAGACACGGAACACACACCAAATGTATGTATTCCAAATAACGAACAATATATTATTTCTCCAATACAACTCTAGGCACCTCACTCCCAGTTAAAGAGACCTGAGCTCTGAGAATTTTGCAACGGACTCAGCTCCATCGGTTGGGTGGATGGGATAGCAGGCTGCTTGTGCTGATTGACACATTTGCAAAAAAAAAGACATAAACAAAGAACAAAAGATGGAGAGATGCTAAAGAATTTAAGGTGGCCCGGGATTATGAGTTTTTTCATAGGCTTCAGAGATTCCAGTGTTAATAGAGTGGAAATGCTTTCTATTTACATAAGCAAATTCATTCTCTGAAGGCACTTTTATAGTGTAGCGTTGGCACCAAACATCACAACAGATCAGTTCTCGACTCTTTACATGGCGCTTTGAGGTGACTCCCTATCCTTAAAAGGATTGTGCGCCTTTTGCCACACTAGTTGGAAAAAGCACCTGTGACTGTGTGGAGCTGCCGTTTTTATAGGCTATTCTGCTATAGATGATGTAATGCTAGCTCATTCTTTTGGTGATTTATCCCTGGTAGATGTAACTTGTCCGGTGCCATTGCAATAGCCATGTGCGTGCAGTTGAGCACTCCGATTACGTTTGGAAAACAGGATATTGCTGCGAATTGTGCTTTGATGTTTGCCTGTTCAACCTTAGTTCAAGGAAATCACATATTTCTGGATGGCAAGTGGATAATATCATCCTGTACAGCTGGCATGGGCGACTGAATGACGTTTGAGAAATACCCAATTGGTCAGCAAGTTCACGTTGAATAGCACCTGTGGCTAAAAACCCGGGAGTAGACAGAACTTGCAAAGGAGCTGGTAGAGCACAATTCCTCAAAGTCTGCCTTTGTAAAGCCAGCGCCAGTTCAGCACACAGCTTCAAGAGGATAGCTCTTGAAAATCGAAATCAACTTAGAAACCAGTCATCATCATCTATAAATACTCATTCTTCCATTTACAATGTCATCTAACAACACTAAAGCAGCTATGGTAGTTGGTTTAGTTTCGCCATTCCATGCACCATTATATTTTTACAGAATGATTGCAATCAAGTGAATTAAATTTGTAAACGATATGCAATTAATTTTGCTGTATTTGATAACAGCCACGTTATGGATATGAATATGAAGAAGAAAGGGAAACCGCACAGAAACAGTAGCCTGCTTTGACGCCGAGTGCCGCCAGTTTTCAAAACCGAGCAGAAAAGTGCGTATGCAAGGTGTGAGGCCGCCATGAAAATGTGCATGGCTTTATGCCAAGCTTAGTTTTTATACATCTCTAAGTGATCATGGAAATGGGTGTACACAACATTTTTGTGCATACATACTGTTTTTACATGAGGTCCTTGATCTGGTTAGTCAAAATTCAGTATTCAAACCAATAAACATGCTGTAGCAGGACCTGAAACAAACATGTATGCTTGAAAACCTGCAAGTGTTTCTAAATTAATGCAGTTCTGCATGGAACACTGAGCAAATATGTGAATGCAATAACACAGAAATATTTGTTCCTCCAGATTCCTTTTGCCTAATTATTAGATTGTTGAAAGCCTAAAAAGATTCAGTGTCTAAAGTTTGCAGTGATATGTCTAATCCGGAAGGTGGCAAATTCCCTTCATGGTGCTACATTTTACTTTTTTCTTCCATTTGCCTCCTGGATATACTCCTCATAATATAATTGTTTAGTTGTCACTTTACCTGTATTGCTTGTAGTGATGGTCTACAAAAATTTTTAATCACATTTTTATGAAGGACAGAGATAACGAAGTGTCTGATACAACTAGCTTCAGTGGGAGTCAGCGGAGTCCAACATTGAAAAATAACAAAGAATATAAAAATAATCATGAAAAAAATCTAATTATGCATGTTGCACATCCGTTATCCATCATATGCTCACATTGGCTAAAAAAATAGAGTGATGTAAGAACGTAAAGTGAATTCAAGAGAGTAGCTTTATTCATTTGCCCCTTTATTCATTTGTCAAGAGCACTGTCTTAAATTTGCATGCTCTTCTTTAGGACATCTACAGCTTCTAAGTGCTGTTTGCCATTGTTTAAAAAGTATCTTTAGAAGCAAGTAAGAGAACAAGAAAGTTTAACAAAAAAATGAAAAAAATTAGTTAATATAGATTAGGTGTGTTTGTGTGTGGTGGATGGTGTATTACTGTTATGGACGGTACTTTTCTATTACCGTGACGCAAATCGTATTATCGTTTTTAAGATTAGGCATCCAAAGGGGCCTATATGCTCCACCCCCACTAACTTTAAGGTTAGTACAATAGGTTTGTTCTGCAGGGCTTCAGTGGATGCATATTTTTATTCTGCCGTGTTTTTTTTATTAGAAATCAGCCTTTGCTGATAATGGAATTGACTCATTATTTAGTTTCTGAAGTATAATTTTGACTCAGAAAGTAACTGTTTCATAGTGTTAAATGTAATTACAAAAGCACACAAATGAACCACTAATTACTCTCAATCATTTTGTCAGTTTCAGGCAAGCAACTAATTGTGGAAGTTATAAGAGTGCAATGCAAATCTGTACTATGTAGAATCTAGAAACTTTACTGTGGACTATGTTACCTTGTAGATTGTTTCTCTTGTCAGCATCATCCTTTGGCACTTAGTGCCACTGTTGCATTTCACAGGTACTACTCCTGTCCATAAAATGCATTTTATTTATATACTGTAGCTCATTTCCCATGATCAGGTCACTACACATACTGGGAGCCTTGGGATTCAACAATAAAAAGACTAAATCGTCTATTTATTAGGTTGTTCTAAATTGACTGCATATGAAGCCATTTAGCCTGGGTTTTCAGAACTTTGACTTTGGCTTTCACCAATTGACCAGGACCCCTAAGAGGTTTATTTTCTCTAAGAATGCTTTTAACTGTAGTCTTTACATTCCTTTCCTCAATCTTCAACATAGCATAACATTCTTAAATTCACTTAGACCTGTTCTGGGTCACAAAGGACTGAAGCCTACCCTGGCTACATTTGACTCAAGGCAGACTGACAGTAACCAGCTCTAGACAGAGTGCCATTCCAGTACAGAACCCAAACATGTACACACTCATACTAATACTGGGGAAGATTTAGAGACACAAATTAACTTAATCCATATGTCATTAAAAATGTGGGAGGAAAATCTACATGGGCAAGGGTAGAATGCAGACTCCACATGAACAAGGACTGGGCACAAGATTTGAAAGCAGTATGCTAGATATGTGAACCTGCCGCATAAACACTAACCTGCTGTTCCACTATTGACAACTGTCCATAATCGATTTCATGTTGCCCTAACTTAGTTATGTCATCACTGAGATTAATTCTGTTTCACTTTATGTATGTAAGCATGTTTATGTATATAAATACAATATGGTTTAACCTAGTGTACTGTTATTTTTTAAGCAGTGACACTTCTTGCAGTATAAGATCTGCTTAAATAGTAATTTGCATATTTATACAGTTTTGTAAAATTGTATTCAAGACTTCTACCAAAAAAACAACAAATTAGTGTCCAAAACTGCCGTAGACATTTAACAACCTTTTCTTTGCATTCTCAACCACACACTTTTTCATCGAGACACTGTTTTATGTAAATTGGTAATTTGCATAGGATTGAATTAAAAATTGGTCTATGTAATAAAAATCATTTGTTATTAGATGATAATAATTGCACTTGTCCAGCACAGGCTATATGCCAGTCACCTCATCTGTCTGCTTGAAGTCAAAATTTGTAGGGCCTCCCAGGTTTCCCGACAAACTCTTTAAGGTCATATTACATCACTGTCTAGGCTTGTGCAAATCACTTGATGAGAGACAGAAGGCCAGGTAACATGTTATTTGAAACACTGTCACTCCTTGAGCAACTGTTCAACCACATCCTTTAGTTAAAAAATATGATGATGCTGAGGTCATCAAAAGACATCTCAAACACAGACACAGACTAGCAAACAATTAATAAAAGGGGACCTTTATATAATTCTGAATTCCAGTGTAAAGTGTTACAGTAAAGCAAGTGATTGCTAATTTTTTTAACCTTTTGCTTTGCAGAAATGACTTTGTTAACTTAGATTCAGAGTTGTTTTATTTCCATGTGTTGACATTATAATGGAAAAATACCTTAAAAACAATGTGACATACGTATTCAAAATATAAATTTGATTCCAACAGTAGATTTAAATTCAAATATTAATAATCCATTTTTTAAACACATATTCATGTCAGGGTTTGTAAATGGTTTGAGCCAATCCCAGCAACAACTTGATAACAGTATAGCAGAACTGGGTCAATTTTCAAACTCATTCTCCTGGAGCTATGACTAGGACCTTTTATGCCATTGTGACAAAAGTAAAAACAATCAGAAAAAATAAATTAACATTTGATATTGAGTGTTGAAATAATACTGAAACTGAATGAATGAACTGATCTGTCAGATAAGAGAAGAAAAAGAACACTTTCATGTTTTTAAGGCATAAAACTGACACCTAGTGGATCTAAGGGAAATTTTAGGAACCCAATTTAGGATGATAAAAGTGGTCTGTAAATACAGAAAGAAAAAAACTAGGTTTGGTATTTAGATGCTTTTGTTCTAGGTCATCGTCCTTGCATCTTACAGTAGATTCAATGACAACATCACTAATTTGTATACTGCTTGAGATTACTGCATTTTATTTTTGCAACTATGATTAAAATGTTGCACAGGCAACAACATCAAAGTAGTTTTCATCAGATAGATTTGGGTTATTCTCCCTTTTCAGAGAAATCTTTTTATATCTTTTTCTTTATTATGTCCTTTCTATTTAGTATCTTCTGCCTTTATTTGTTCTTTCACTTTCTCTTTTTTCTTCTCTTTTCCTGCCTCTGTCTACAGTTTTCTTAAGGCCTACCTCCAAAGTGAACTTTTGGAGCCACAGCATGGCAAGGAGAGACTCTCCAGTACTGAATAAGACCATCATAAATGTGGCTTGTTTTATCCAAGGGCACTTAGAGACCCTCAGTAAAACCAACATCAGCAGCTGCTGTCTGATCAGTGAACAAGGAGAGTTGCTTGATTTCGTCCACTGCACACGTGTGTCAAATATTATGGAATTAAAGAATAAAGAATATTGTTTGTTGGAATCCTTTCAGAATACCATGTGAAGATTTTTTTTCTTGTTTGCTAGTTTAGCTTTCTGTTCAGGTGATGTTAATGAATCCATGAAATAAAACAAACAGGTGACGTTAAATGGTATAAATGTATAAAGCACTAGCTCAAGGTGTATAACTTGGATTTTTGCGGTCAACACAAGGTATCACCTGACAGCTGTGGATCTATTTGTTATTTGTTTGCTTTGTGTGAGTTGTGTTTCTGAGACATAAGGATAAATCATTTACAGTGAGACACAAACAACCGTTGCTTGTTTGCTTTCTTGTATTTTTATTTTAAATTAACATTTTGTTACACATAGAAATCTACTAAAAGGAGGGTTGGAAGTGATGTAATGTTGCACAGTAGCTGTAGCCTTTTCCAGTCTCACCAGCATCCTATTTGGAAAGGTTAATGTCCCAGTCTGCTGTACAGCTGCCTTGTTTGCATTTCTCCAGCATAATTTGAGTTTTAGTATTGATGTTGTAGAGGGGGTGTTTTTTTTAATTTGACCCATTATGTAATCCAAAAAAACTATATAAAGTTAGCAGTGGATAAAGGTTTAGTTTCCCTTCCTATCATACATGTTGCTGGAATGCTCTTTACAGCTGCTGTACAGTATGCAGTTTGAAAGTGTATTACATTTTTGTGTGTCACACTTATAATTAATTTTGTACAACCTCTAGGTGGCTGGAGATGTCTTTGTACTAAGAACAGCCATTTAGTGCCTGAAGGTTTCCCACTCCAGTTATAGTTTTCCTGGTGATGCAGAAGCATTAATGGACTTTACTGTTGATAGAACCTGCTTTCCATGTTGGTCTTCTTGTGTTTGCTGTGGAGCTGGCCTCTTATATTATTTTTTTCTTCATTAATATTAATGAAAGTGCTGGTCATATTACAGATTTCTGCTGGACAGGGTTATGTTTCTGTAAGCTTCTTGTCATAGAGCCAAGTAAGTACTGTGTGTAATAAAGAAAATTAATTAAAGTGCAATAATGTGCAGAACAAAAAAAGGTGCTCACGTAAATCAATATGCTGTTCTGTTAAAACTCTTTTTAAGCATTTAGGCTTTATTTTTCAATAAAAGTCTTTTTTGCTCAGTCTGTTTTCTTCTGTTTTATACTGTTTATTTCATTCATTTGATCTTTAATATTGATATCTTCAACTGTAAGAAAAAAATCTAGGATGATAACACATCAGTAGTTACTTACACTGTATTATAAGTCTGCTTACACTTTTTAAATTAAAAGCAGAGGATACCCCACTAATTTAGTCACTCTTTATTAAAGTAAGGATTGCAGAAAACTTGGCAGTAATTGGTTTAAGGCTGCAACCTACTTGTAAAAGTCTTTTGAACAATTAAACTACAACAAATTTTAAAATGCTGAAAATAAAGTGGTGACAAAACGTTTTCCCATTAAACATGCATTAAAAAGAGGCCATTACATGTTTAGAGAAAGAAATACACCATAATCTTTTGTACAGTTCAGATTGTATTCCATGTCACACACAGCAGCTGGATACTTGTATGCATTTGCAAGCCTGTACTGCATACCATCACTGAAGTATAAAATAGCAGTCATTTAGTGAATGAAAGTAAGTTTGCACTTTGTATTGGTGGATGTAAATGTGTTATAGTGCCAATTTACAGTTGATTGTGAATGGTAGAACAGTAGTGGCAATTTAGACAATATGAATTCATAAAAATTGAGTCAGGTTAGCCTTAAAAAGATTCCATACTTTACATTGTACAATGTAAATTAAATGCCATTTTTCTCTTGGCAACAGTAAAAAAAATATACATTGTTACTACATTTTATTTAGGCTGTTGTTAACAATTTTTATGTATGATTAGAATTTAAATAGAAAGGAAACTAACATTCACACCACCACTAAGTAATAATTACTGGGTACAGATTCAGAGCTGTTATTTGATGTCCATCCCAACTTAAAAGTGACTTTTCTAAAACAGACTTTTCAGAAAATGTTCGCAGTATATAAGAAAGCCATCTCTCTATCTCTCTGTCTCTCTGCATTAACATGGACGTGAAATATAAACATAAATACTGCCAAAAGTGAAGTCAACAAGATTATTAGTTATTAATTTAATTGTCAAGGGTGAGTGTATGTATGTGTGTCTGTGTGTATTAGTCATATATATAAATATACACATACATACAACCAAACAAAGAACGTGTTTCACTTATTGTGTTTCTGAGATGCAAATTTATAGTAGCTCCTGGCTGAATTAATTTGGCCGTGGAATACGGAACAGTTCGTAAATGTTGGTAGTTAAATATAACAGTAGATATGGAAGATGTAGAAGGATTTGCATAACTACTAATATTGTAATGAACTGAGGAAGATGGGTGTAGTTTGACCTGTTATCCAAAGACCAGCTAGAAGAATAGCTGTACCTGCCATACTGCTCTAGCTAATAATATGCACTGTAACTATGATGCTTTTTTGGGCATAAATACAGTAGGATGAAAATAAAAGCTTATTAAGATTATGACTATCATTTAATTTCATTAACCTTGAAGTAATAATTATAGATTACTTGGCTGTGAAAGAAATATTTTAGAAAATCTAATTCTTAATGCTTTTTCACATTTAATACAATGTCACTACTTCATTGGGTTTGGTGTTGTTAAAGATATGCTGTCATTGATGAGGAGAGTAACAGCATGCATACTTTTCCACGCCTCAGGACCTCCTTGCAGTCACAGCCATCCTTTGGTTCCAGCTCACCTCCTCTCAGCAAAGTCCCAAGTATGAACAAATTGCCCTCTGTCAGCCAGCTCATCAACCCACAACAGCGAAACACATTGACCCCTTCTGGCATGTCAGGAAGTCTTTCAGACAGTAAGTATCTACCTTCATTTGTAGGTGCTCTTTGCAGGCAGAAAAACCTTAACAGCAAATGATTGTGTCCTTTGGTCACCATCTAGCAGTAAAACATTTTCTAAACATAGTTGTGATTTTTACTAAACTTCATTTGTATCCTGTGTAGAAAATGCTCCCATTATATTTCATGTTTATTGTAAAGACAATGGAGTCTGTAAATTCCACTAATCCGAGTAACCTCTTCTGTTTATTAAAAGTAACATTGTTCTTATTATATAGATAATTGACTTGTTAAGAAATACTGTTTCAGTGATGAGTCTCAGTTTCTGATGTAATGCTGCATCGTCAAGTTGTAAAGTGTTTTTAAATAGGGTGAGGAGGAGATTAAAACAGAAGACAATCCCAAATCTCAAAGTAGATTGTTTTGGACATTTATTTAAAATACATTTTTGTAATTGTTACATTTTTATTGCACTTGTTTCTTTGTAGTGACTCCAATGATGGCCACACACATGCCAATGAACAGTGATATGAATGCACTGAGCCCCACGCAAGCTTTGCAGACTCAACTTCCTATGCCACCTTCATCCCATTGTACTCCTCCACCACCCTACCCCACTGACAGCAGTATCTCAAGGTAAGCCAGTTGAAGCTATACAGTAAAATAAAAATATTTAGAGAAACCTGCTGAATGTCTACAGAATAGAATAAGAATTTCATTTGAAGAATATAATTTCTGTGTTTGCTTACATACCTTCGGGGCTAGCTAGGGTAGGGTAAAGCTGAAATATGTAGGGAAAGTGACAGGGAGAACAGCATACTTTACAATTTAGAGACACTTCTGGCGAATAAAGAAACTGAAGAAGTTTTACCATTTCTGTCTTGACAAATGAAGAAGTTTAACAAATTCAAGAAGCTGAATAATTAATAAACAAACAAGTACGGATGATTTGTGGTATGTTCCAAACATATTTTTTTACATAAAGTACAACAGATTTTAGGATACTGCTGTGAGCTGGCACCCTGCCTGAGGTTTGTTTCCTGCCTTGTGTCCTGTGTTGGCTGTGATTGGCTCCAGCAGACCCCCATGACCCTGTAGTTAGGATACAGCGGGTTGGATACTGGATGGATGGATTTTAGGATAGTACACTATAAATGAATATCCCACCTAGACCCTTCCTGTGTAGAGCTATTCATATGATTAAGTGTATTTTCTCCATCTGGTTCATTTTCATTTCAACATCCTAAAGGCATGAAGGCTAAGATGATGGGTAAATCAGCATAGACATGTAATATGTACAATTCTGCCTAACACTTGATTGGTACTTCATTCATTTGTTCTACTTTACACCTGATGCAGCAGAATAGGCTTCACTATCCATCAATATCATTTTGAAATTAGTAGGTTCATGGACATGTTGCTTGTATATTAGGAGGGCCTTAAATAAAACACTTTACTAAAAAGGAACCTAATGATCTTTCATGGACAAAATGTCAACTCGTTCACGTAGCTAATGTTTCAGAAAGCATTTCTGAGGGGGGTTGATTACTTGAGCGTCTTTCAAATTAACAATCAAACCAGAGGCATATGTGTGTAATGTGAGAGAGCATCATTGTTGGTAGAGATTGCCCTAACCTGATGATGGTACTAACTCACTTCTTGGTATTTGTCACATTGGCAGATGATGCAATGTGTAGTCCTCTGTTGTTTCATGTAATTCTGTTGTTTACATTTAAGCCACTTACTTAACAAAAGTACAATGTGCAAAACATGTGAAACATTGTTTTTGATTTAGGAAGAAGTCTGTTGTCTATACCTTTTCAATAATATTTTAACTGGAGAGCAGCAAGTTGATTTGCAAATAAACCGAAAGTAATGAAAATAGTTAATTTAATTTTTATAATATGCATTTACTGTTTGAGAAGATTACATATTTACCAATGCAGAATAGTCAAAACCCAGCAACTGATACTCATAATAGTCATAATGAGCTATACTAAATGACATTTGAAAAGTATCCATTCATAATAAGTGGGTTTTTAAACTGTAGGATGAAACTGCATGGTTTCCCCTACTTAGTACTCAGGCAGGATTGAAAGAAATAAAGAAGCTATTAGCTACTTGTCATCTTGTTTTGTTGCCTGAGTCACATGAATTTTCACATTTTTAAAGGAAAACTCCCATGTTATAGAACTGTTATTCTTTTGCTGTTCTAGCTTCCTTGTACGACTGGGCTGCTCATCTTGTTTGGACTATTTCACCACACAGGGTCTCACTAACATCTATCAGATTGAGCATTACTCTCTGGAGGTAAGAGTCTGTATATCTTACAAAAATTCTGAATACAATCTAGACTGGACAGAAATCAAGATGAAATTAAGCAAACTATTTTATTATCCTTATCATTTGTAAAATGCTTCCTAAGTTATGTGGAAGTCACAACATTTACGGTATTTTAATGAAAAGATATATTAGTTTGTGGCCACAAGACAGAATGTACACTTTTCCATTATTTTGCAGTCAGATTTACCACCATTATGTAATAAAGGAATTGCTTCCTACATTGTTTATATTTTCTTTTTGACCAAATAGGCTGCAACACCCACTGCATCAACCTTCGGCTAAATGGAAATATCTCATTGTGCCTTGTGGTTACAGAAATAATATTGAAGGATCTTTTAAAAAAAGGGAAGGTTTTTTCATTCTACTGACATAGAAATATATAACAAGGATTTCAAACATGTGAATTGTAAATTCCACTCCCCCGGCAGGACTTGTCCCGGCTGAAAATCCCTGAGCAGTTCCAACATCTCATTTGGAAGGGTATCCTGGACCATCGGCAATCATTGGAGTATTCACCTCCACCTCACCTGCTGCGTTCATCCAGTGGGGCATCGACGGTCAGCGTGGGTTCTGCTGAGGCCCGCGGAGAACGTGTTATTGATGCTGTACGCTTCACTCTGCGTCAGACCATCTCCTTTCCTCCACGTGATGACTGGAGTGATTTCTCATTTGATATGGATGCCCGACGGAATAAGCAGCAGCGCATCAAGGAGGAAGGCGAGTGATGTGAACCTCTGGGCATATATATCTGAGACTTACTAAATCAGGAGTTCCTTGCTCCTTCCCTTAAACTACTAAAGGCCTTTGCACTTATTTTGGTTTTCAAATGTAGCTTTTCTATGTTGTTTAGGCACCACTTGGTTTAAAAAATGTGCCAGAGCACTTACCCACGAGAATTTCATCTTCTGAATATACACATTGTGGGGGAATGTTTGTATGCATTCACACTTTAAAAATCTAAGCTGAAATATAAGCTAAAGGAGTTCAAAGTTATATAATGTCAAGTTACATCTTTGTATATGTAATTAAAAAAACTGCAAAAAGTATTAGGTCATCTTTAAATAAGTGTATTTTCTGGTTGCAGTTAAATTCAGCATTATCCGGTAATAATTATGCCTTTTTCAGTGTCACTCTGCTGGTTGCAGATTTCTTTTCTCCTTAAACATATTCTTTTCAAAAAAAAGTATCGCATTATAGCAACACATGCAGAACCTGTAATGAAAATATTGCTTATATTTACATAAAGTGGTAAATCATTTCATAAAGAGAAGAAAATACATTGTGTAAATATATGTACATTATATGTGCATTATATGTTATATACAAATATATAAAAGATGCTTCTCCCCAGAAAGGTGCATATGCAGCACTAAGAAAAAGCCTAAGGAAACAGGGTTATGGAAGATCCATGTGAAATAACTATAATTATAAAGTCCAAAATTTCAACAGGTAAAATTTAAAATATGCTTTCATAATTGTTGTGTACAGGAATATTTCAATTTTTTGATTAAATTTAAACAAAAAAGAAGTTAATTACACAGTTATATGGATACTGATAAGGATATCTGTATAAAAATAAACTTATTTTGCTTGCCTTGTTTTAACTTTGAAGCTTGAAACAAAAAAGCAAATTAAGTAGAGCTAATCAATTTTATATCTAATTGTAAAAAAGCTTGTATATAGTTTTCAGTTAAAAATTTATAAACTTTTTTTTTATTTTAGAAAATGTTCATAAGACATCTAGTCTTTCAATAAAACTTTAAATAAAAAAGGTTGTTTGAATGTATTTGATGTGTTTGACTTTTGGACAGTGAAAATGAAAATACAATTCATTGTATTTGTATCATTAAAATATTGTTTTATTAATGATATTTATAGGTTTTAATAACTTAATTAAATAAGGCAAAATTGACCATTTACATAAAAGTTGCACATATACAGAGTTAAAAAAAGGATCTCTGAGGAGAGGCAGTTGCCAATGCTTTTGCACTCGCTAAGTGATCAAAGAAAGTACAGCATGAGCTCTGCATTGAATACTCCAAAGAAGTGGCCTGAGAAACACCTAAAAGTGAAACAGTACTTTAAATATATCAGCAGCTGGACGTAAACCCAAAGGAAGGCAATTGCTCTTCATTAACATACCATTGTTAAGACATTTGCCAGGTTAAAGTCACATATCTTACAGTAAAATAATTAAATGCATTTTGCAAAGATGTCTGGAGCAGTGCTTTGATGTCATAGTGATGGTGCATAAACATTAGAACAGCTATCATGTCCCAGTTTGTGTGGCTAAAGTAACTACAGTTTTATTTTTATTGGGTTTTTTTTCACTTCTTTGGGTGTCAAAGCTGAACTTATACAGTGACGGTGTTACTTACTATTGTATTATTCGCTGAATATCCAGACATCAGCTGAAATGTACTTTTACAGTAATTTCATGTTTGCGCATAATTGTTTAGTTAATTTGTACAAAGATGTATTACTTGTGCCAAAAAGATGCTCTACTGTTAACAGATACCAGACAAATCATGAGTACCCATGCACCATCCAGTCTGTTTTTAATTGTTATTTCGATTAGGATGCCTCCCACCAAACAGTGAAGTGCTATATAACAGATAATATGGTGGTAATTTATACCACAGTCTTTAAATATGGACAATAAAACTCATCATCAAATGAATGTTAATGTGAATATGAATGTTCAGTTTCTCTCCTACTGCAATTTTTATTCATTATCATGAAGCCATGCCAGTTATACTGGCAACATTAAAATTGGTTTAGTATACTGTATGTGAGTGAGGGTACAGAAGTGAATTTGTCCTTCTTAGAACTGGGTTTCAGTCCAATTTTAGTTACTACCTTGACCCGTATTCTACAAGAAAAGGTTGCAGCCCCCAGTAACACTGTAATAAAGAAATTGGGTTAGGAACAAGGATGGATGGGAATAGTGTAGAGCAGTGGTTCCCAAACTCGGTCCTGGGAACCCACTGTGGTTGCAGGTTTTTGTTCCATCCAGATTCACAATCGGTTATAATAATCGATAACAAGTGATCTCATTTATTAGCTTATTTTTACTCTTCTCTTATTCTGCATTCAGAATAAACACAACAGTATAGTTTTTACATTTATAAGACATTTACAAATATTTCTATTTTTTTCTAAAGCTATAAATTCTTAACTCTCTTTTGTTATTTTCCTATTATTTTTCCCTTTTCCTGTGTAGTTTGCTCCCTTCATTTAATACTAATAGTGACAACTAACAACTAGCACAGCAGACACCTGGGATGATAAAAGCTGCAGCGACTTCAGTGTCAGATGTGCTAATTACTGTAGCAAATAATCAACTAATTTACCAGAACACCTGGAAAAGCAGAATGAAAATTAGGTTGAAAATACTGTTAACGACTTAAAAAAAACTATGTATTCCCCATATAACTGCTTATTAGTTATTACTTAGTTATTACTTAATTTGTAATTGCTATGGGGTGGCGCAGTGGGTAGCGCTGCTGCCTCGCAGTTAGGAGACCCAGGTTTGCTTCCCGGGTCCTCCTTGTGTGGAGTTTGCATGTTCTCCCCGTGTCTGCCTGGGTTTCCTCCGGGTGCTCCGGTTTCCTCCCACAGTCCAAAGATATGCAGGTTAGGTGCATTGGCGATTCTAAATTGTCCCTAGTGCGTGGATGTGTGTGTGTGTGCCCTGCGGTGGGCTGGCACCCTGCCTGGGGATTTGTTCCTACCTTGCGCCCTGTGCTGGCTGGGATTGGCTCCAGCAGACCCCCATGACCCTGTGTTAGGATATAGTGGGTTAGAAAATGACTGACTGACTGTAATTTCTACATTGACTCCAAAACACAAACTGGAAAATAATGACTCATTTAATTAGACTAAGAGTCCAATTTAAAAAACAGAAGTTGGTTGGAACAAAAACCTGTAGCCACAGTGGGTTCCACAGTCCCCAGGACCGAGTTTGGGAACCACTGGTGTAGAGCAATATTTCTCCATCCAGAACCAGCTTTAATCAATGATGTTGGTTTAGAGTCCAGTCGATTTCTTAATCAGGGGTCACTGCCACCTTTTATTAGGAAATCCTAGCTTAATTAAATGTGTTTTTATTTTTGGCTCATGCTTAATTCATTAGGTGTCTTCTCCTGACCATATTACACCAATTCATGTACACATGTAGGTGTCTGAAAGCTTATTGCTGTTAATGTACCTCCAGCAGCATCAGTTTTAGCGTTGATGTAGTTACATTTTTCATATTTGGAAATATTTAAAAAATAACCATTAAAATCATATGATAAGCTGCAGTGTGGTAATTTAAAATGGTGATTTACTGCCCATCTAAAGTCATGACAGTGTGTGGGTCAGCCTTTTTTTTCAAGCCAGCTTGTGACCAGCTATCTCCTACTGTGGTATATAATTTGAACTTTTTGTATTTGCAAACTTTGGATATTGGGTGAAGTGGAACAAACAGTTGATTCATGTAATTTTAAATTTAAGTTTGATTACCTGTGGTTCATTGACTTCAGAGCACCCCTGTATGATTTCAAATTTCAACTCAGTCACTGTGGATGAAGTCTGCACATTCTCCATGACTGGTTCCTGTCTAACACCTAATGCTCCCAAGATAGACTATGATGCCCTCATCCCTGAATTTGGGTATAGGGGTTAAAAAATGGATGGTTGGAAGGCTTGACAAGTAACAAAAAATTGCTTTGGCAGAATATACCTTGGAGAGTCTGATTTTGCTTCTCAGAACTCCACAGGCGAACTGTTTTACTTTGAAGAAGTGATAATTAAGGGTTTAAAAGTATGGCCTTCTTTGTACCAAAAACACAAATTAAGCTGTTAGCCAAGGACCTGTCTTTATCTGTGAGAAATCAGTAAGAAAATAGAGACTGTAGGAGCCCAAGAGGTGTCGAGTGGCTTTTCACACACTAAACATGGCTCATGTGTATTATTAGAAGAGTACTGGTAAACTTAATGGTTTAGATTGAGTGAAAGTGAACCAAATGATAAATGTATTGTTAAGTACACTGCAGCACAGCTTCATCTTTACATTAGTTTAAACGTATTTCCCTAAAGAATTTGAATTTCTTACAGAATTGCCATAAATATAGTTCATTATAAATAGTACCCATTAGTATATAACAGTAATCTGGACAATTTATTCTTTAATTTGAATCTTACAGAAATGCACCAAAATAAGGTGAATGGTGTTTTTTAATATTTGTGCTACACACATCACTGAAGCTATTTACAACTTTAACAGTATTCTTTGACATTCAGTATGTAAGCCTTGAACTGTGCAAATTGCAATAAGTAAAAACATTAATACGTACTGTATGTATTTATGTAGTGTGCAACTACTTATTTGTAAAACACAATAGATGTGTTAAATCGGTTGTCAATTGTACACTTTGAATATGGCATGTCTAACATCTAAACTTGGAGTGTAATATTTGCAGGACCTTTTTTCTTTTTTTTTTTTTTTTTAATTCATTTGACCCCAAAACAATGCTTACACCCAGATTCATTGATTCAGTCTGCATGAAAACTGTTGAAGTGAATGTATAAAAGTGCTTAGAAAAACAATCACAAAACCAGAACAAAGTAATTAAGTAATCATGTAGGCATTCCAAAGAGAATGCAGTTCTATATGATTGGGTAGGGATTACTGTCCTTTTTGAAAATGTCACAAGGCAGGTTTGCCATGTTGAGTCACAGAGTGAATTAGTGGATCTTCAGCTAATCACTATAGATAAGTTGCCAAAAACATTGCTAATTGTGTGTACTCTTCCAGTGATACTTCTGTGCCTATCAGCACAAAGGGATTTGTGGAACTTGCCACTGAAGAGAATCTGATGGCAGTCCAAACTGCTACAGCATGACACCAGTTCAAAAATATTATTTTGCATTAAGTACTGAGCATTAGCTGTTTTAAATAAAGAATAATTTCAGTTTCACCTTAGGCTCAGCATCATAGAAGCTGCCTTGGTGATCAACGGTGAGTAGTATATGTCTGTGCAGTACAAAGTGTTGCTGTAGGCAGTGTGATGGTTTGTCATATGGTCATTCCTCTGGGCTTCCCATAAACTTTCCAATTAGAGTAAAATCTTTCTGACAGAAGTTGTTGACAGAATCATGCCATGGTCACATCTGCATGGCTAACTTGTTCCATGGAAATGTCAGACAGATTTACCAGCTGTATAAGGATAACAGCTGATTGTTCAAATATCATGTAGTCTAGACATTTTTGGTGTGCTGTAGCCAGGGCTGGCACCACCATTAAGGAAAATTATGCATTCACTGATTATAATGGGGAGAAAGAAAATCCAGCCGCACGGATTAGCTATCAAACATTCGGTTGGCGCACTAATAAACTTGGCCTAGGGCACAAAATAACCTGGCACCGGCACTGGCTGTAGCCATAGTCCAAAATCTTAAAACTCTGGTTTTCTTCTTTTTTTTTAAAGTGAGCCCTCTAGTGGTGATTGTGAGAGTGACAGATATGCACACCTAAACATTTGCATAGCTGCTCACATTGGCCTCCCTTGCCAGTTTTCATGCAAATGGTGACCTCGTGTCTGGAAGCAACTATGTTATCAGAAAGTTTTTCTTTTCTTATTTTTGCTCTTTTGAATGCCCAAATATAGTAACTCCTCATCATTAGGAAGCAATGACAGGTTTTTTTTAAACCTGCTATCTTAAGTTTCTGAAATAATAAAATGTGCAAGAACTTAATTTGAAATAAAATAAATGAAGTTTCTCTGATTGTCAACATTTTAAGGCAATAAATCTCAGGAAAAGGCAAAGGAAAAAAAAATTAAATCAAAGTCATTGAATTCATTTCTGATTAGAAATGGCAAGTATAATGCTCTTAGACTTCAACCTAAAGCACAGAATGTGTACTTCAATGTGATATGTGATCGTTCTGCAATATTTTTTGCTTGATGTCTAATCAGCAGGAACCCTTAATTTTTTCTGTACAAGAACAGTAAATCATTATTTTGAAAAATTGGTGCATCTGTTTGTGTTTTTAAGGACACTGAGAATGTACACAATTAACTGATGGTCAATTCTGAGCTACCTTCATTATAGAAAATAAATAATTGCATAGAAACACATTATATGTAAGGAATGTCTGCCTGGGATAAAGACTTACACTAACATAATTCCCTAAGCACATCCCTGCACTCTTCCATAAATGTTTTTTAGAGGTTAAGCTGTAAAGACAGCCATCAGAACATGTCTGGCTTTTCTGAGCTCACAGCTGCAGTAGCTCAGCTTGCATGATGCCAGTTCTGTAGCACCCTCTGGTATGTCTGAGTCTGGAATCTCCGTCTCGGTTCCCTAGTAGCTTATGTGCAGCGTTCCCAAAATTCACCAAATGCCATCCATGTCATGGTCAGTAAAAAGGTCAAGATTCCACTAACAGAGCCATGACTAGTGATTTTATAATCTGAAGTAAGCAAAGTAATGTCAGTTCGAGAAGCAAGGATTCACAAGTGAACGGTACTGTGGCAAAGGAACGATTTAGATGTACAGACATCTATAATTTTTCTTTTCTCCTTGATGTTTCTCCTGAAAAGTGAGATGGTGATCCTTACTTCTTAGTCAAGGAGCAGTTCTGAATTCTAGCTTAATAAACAACACTGTTCGTCTCTCTCTGTGACTGCTCAGACTTAATTCTGGGAAAAAGATGGAAAGCAATACTTGAACGGAGTTCAGAGAATAAAGTCACACACAGATAGCCACACATACACTTGGCTTTTAAAAAACTAAGACAAATCCATTTAGTAACAAAATGTAAAGAACCCTGAATGCAATCATCTGCTACAGCACATAAAATAATAAGACCACACAACCAAGCATACACCAAGCAAATTAAAGCAGTGCCCCAAGTTTCACACATTGGCAGCCAACATCTGGTCCAAAGAAGTAAAAAAATAAAACATTCTGTTGAAGATTAATGTCATTAAATAAATAAGATATCACTGTTGAGATTCCTACAGTTCATCTTTGGGGTTTATCAGGTTGTCCAAGTCCCAGTGCTGCTTGCTCTGCAGGGAGTCGATAACTTCATCTGCCTGTAGCCTCTCCTGCAAGAAAAAAAAAAAGATGGAAGTGTCAGTCTAACATTCACACCCTTGTTCTAGACTCACAGGAGTGATGTCCAGTAGTTGCAATCCATCTCTAAACCATTAGCTACTTTGTGCAAGTGTTGCTTTGTAGTATAAATTGTTTGCTCTGTATAATGTCTTTGAATGGTGAATGCTGTAAAAGATGCAGTCTAAGATGTATAAAAAAATCATCTCTGTTTGGTATTCTGTAAAACCTTTGGTATTCATCAAAGGACAGGAGTAAATTCAGATACAGTAAAGCAATGGAATAGGATGGCATCATTCCCATACCTGGAGAGTGGCCCTAATAATGGGTTTTGACAGCAAGAGTGATGAAGAGTTGAAACCAACAGCACTATACAATGCAGAATGCACTCTTGTTAAATTTGCTGTGCCTCATGTCCACAGTGCACTGTCACACATACACAGCTGCCTTGATCATCTTGCAGGACACTATAAGGTGCCTACATTTGGTATTTCTCAGAAACTGAGGCATCCAGAATCTGTTCCAGTAGACTATTTGTGCTCATAATGCTTCAGGTGGTCATGTTGGTGTGAAAAGGTACTGTATGTCTGCCTGTAGAAAATGAGCGATATTGTGATAGCAGAGGGAGGTGCACAAAGAACCCAGTGATAGTACATCATGTCTGAACAGTGACTATCTATGGCTTAACAGTACTGGGACACTGCCCTGTGAGACTGGGAATGCCATTAGTAACTAACAGTGAAAGACATGCTAGCAAGGGTTGGTTAGCTACCTCTTGTTGATGTGTCTGGTCAGTGAAGGTGGAGTGCTGCACTGTGGGCCAGGGCAAGTGTGGTCAGCCAAGGGTCAAAATGAGAGAATGGGGGACATTTAGAAGTGTAGTTCTAGCTTTAAATTTGAGCTTGAGAGGTCTGTAGCTGACCAGTACCCCTCAATCTGCTTTTATTTCACATGTTTGATTTTTGTAATTATTGACCATGTGGCAGAAATATTTTGAAATAACTCTTTGAGTTAGTTTTATAACTTCTGAGTCATTTTTCCTTTGCTTAATCTCAATAATAATTATCTGGCCTTTTTTCTCTCTCTTAAACAGCATTTAGATGAGCACAGTAGTGTGAGGTTTATTATATGCAATTTAAATAATTGCATTTTTACCATATTTTTGAAGTTCTTAAGTCCCCTTCATTTTTTTTTCTGTTCACCTTTTTTCTGTAAAGTTTGCTCCCTTAATTGTGAATTAATAATGACAACAATGAATGGAGTAGACATCAAGCAAATTATGCAGAATAATGAATGGCTTAATAACCAGAAATTTGCTAAATTCTATTTTACTTATGTTGGATTGAGATAATTTAGGTGTTTTTTGTTTATCCAGGTTTTGAAGATTTTCATCACACTTGTTCTAATATTCATTGCACCATTCCAGGTGTTCTGTGGTCTGCCAGTGAAATACCTGCAGCCTTTCATTATTCACAGTCCTTTGCACTCATGTCTCCTCCACTCCATTAACTGTTATAGAAGAATTAAGGGAGCAAATTTTACAGACAAACCTAAATTAGTGGGAAAATTACAAGACAGTTTAGAACTTTGAAGTATGAGGATATAAATCATAGTTCTGAATTTCTTAACAATGACAAACAGTGAAGTGCTAAAATGACTCACAAATTGTAAAACTGGGTGGACCAAAACTGCAGCCACAGGGGTCCTCAGGACTGGAATTGGGAAGCACTGGTTCACTGGAAATGTTACAGCGTATTGATTTGAGAAATGCAATAGGAACTGACCACAAATTAAGTAACTGGTTGGAATGAAAACATGTGGCTCTCTTTGGGACTGAAGTTGCCTACCCCCAGCCATTTGTTCAGTAGATTTAGTTACAACAAGTTTTCCATTGCTGCACCTTTGGGTCCAGGAAGGCAGTGGACATGGTACAGTGTTTCAGCCGGTAAAACATACTGCATTCCTTGTGATATTATTATTTCACTTTCCTTCGACATCTACTTTAAACGGAACTCCTTAGTCTTTTATGCGGAAGAACAGTTGTTTCTAAAGGAAAGTACATTATTCTAACAGCCAATCTCGTGCACACATCTGAACAGACACTTCATTGTGCTTATATAGAATGCCGAGCAGTGGCCTGCTCACCAATTCCCTGAAGAGAGGATCCAAAGTGAACCAAAGAGCTACAGCACACCGTTGTCCCTTTGTCACGGCTTTAACTCCATGAGGATTCTCCCCACCAGAAGAGAAGCTCACCATGTGACCACAGGTGGGTTTAACTGAGGCCTGAAGAAGGAAACAAGTATAAGGACTTTGTTTAGATCTAAGTAACGCTAAGTCTTCCAGATGACAGTGCAATGGACAACTTACCGTAACTGTCTTGGCATCCATTTCAGTAAAGATGAACTCTCCCCCATCAAAATCTCCATTAAGATACAAAAGGGCACTGAGGAAAAGGGATCAGGGTAATCATATGATGAGTACAGGTCTCAAACATGAAACACACCATTTTAATCATTTTTGATAACACATGGAAACGTATCCTGTACATATACATTTTTCTCCAAGTTAAACAGCTTACTATGGCTGCCTCACACACCTGTAATCTCTGTATGTGTAAGCAGGAGGCTCCTTCCAGCATTCATTGGCTTCAGGGTCCAGAAGACAGTTGTCTGCATGAATTGGATGGCTCAGATCATTTCGATGGTCTTGCTGACCTGGAGAGGTACAGATTGCTGTTGAGGTTTGGAAGTGAAAGACAGCAACATGCTCAGCAAACTTGTTCATTGTGGACATCAGGAGACGAGTGTGTATGTAGAACATTTCACATGAAATGACGCCAGGTCAGTGGGGTGAGAATAGTAGATGGAGTGGAGTGGGAGTAGTAGAATGGCCAATATTGCCTTTTTGATGGATGCATGTTAAATAAGGAAGTGACTGTATTTAAAGAAAACATGCAAGGGGCATCTTGCCTGAAGAAGGGGCCTGAGTTGCCTCGAAAGCTTGCATATTGTAATCTTTTTAGTTAGCCAATAAAAGGTGTCATTTTGCTTGGCTCTTCTCTACATTCGTAATGGCTAACACGGTACAACACCCTAGTACTAAAGAAAACATGCTGTAAAGCTGAATGTAAATGGAGAAAAACTAAAGTGATAGTTCACTATGAAATATTGAAGGCTAAAATAACGGAATATAATAACATAGTCCATCTGGAGAGGCGGCGTTACTTCTCTAAAATTACAAATACAGTCATATGAAAAAGTTTGGGAACCCTTCTTAATTCTTTGGATTTTTGTTTATCATTGGCTGAGCTTTCAAAGTAGCATCATAACAAAATTAGACAGATGCATAAATTTGGGCGCCACAACAGAGATATTACATGAATATTTAGTTGAGCCTCCTTTTGCAAATATAACAGCCTCTAGACGCCTCCTATAGCCTTTGATGAGTGTCTGGATTCTAGATGGAGGTATTTTTAGCCATTCTTCCATACAAAATCTCTCCAGTTCAGTTAGATTTGATGGCTGCCGAGCATGGACAGCCCGCTTCAAATCATCCCATAGATTTTCGATGATATTCAAGTCAGGGTACTGTGACGGCCATTCCAGAACATTGTACTTTTCCCTCTGCACAAATGCCTTTGTAGATTTCGAACTGTGTTTTGGGTCATTGTCTTGTTGGAATATCCAACCCCTGTGTAACTTCAACTTTGTGACTGATGCTTGAACATTATCCTGAAGAATTTGTTGATACTGGGTTAAATTCATTTGACCCTCGACTTTAACAAGGGCCCCAGTCCCTGAACTAGCCACACAGCCCTAAAGCATGATGGAAAATCCACCAAATTTGTCAGCAGGTGTTTTTTTTTTTGGAATGCAGTGTTCTTCTTCCGCCATGCAAACACTTTTAGTTATGACCAAATAACTCCATTTTTGTCTCATAAGTCCAAAGCACTTTGTTCCAAAATGAATCTGGCTTGTCTAAATGAGCATTTGCATACAACAAGCGACTCTGTTTGTGGCATGAGTGCAGAAAGGGCTTCTTTCTCATCACCCTGCCATGCAGATGTTCTTTGTGCAAATTGCGCTGAATTGTAAAACAATGTACAGATCCACCATCTGCAGCAAGATGTTCTTGCAGGTCTATGGAGGTGTTCTGTGGGTTGTCTATAACAATTCTCACAATCCTGCGCATATGCCGCTCCTGTATTTTTCTTGGCCTGCCAGACCTGGGTGTAACATCAGCTGTGCCTGTGGCCTTCCATTTCCTGATTACATTCCTTACAGTTGAAACTGACAGTTTAAACCTTTCCCTAAACCATGATACTGAACAATCTTTGTTTTCAGATCTTTTGAGAGTTGCTTTGAGGACCCCATGCTGTCACTCTTCAGAGGAGAATCAAAGGGAAGCACAACTTGCAAATGACCACCTTAAATACCTTTTCTCATGATTGGACACACCTGTCTATGAAGTTCAAGGCTTAATGAGCTAATCCAACCAATTGGGTGTTGCAAGTAATCAGTATTGAGTAGTTACATGCATTCAAATCAGCAAAATTACAAGGGGACCCAAATTTTTTTCACAGCCAGGTTTTCACATTTGACTTAATTTCATACAACTAAATACTGCTTCACTAAAAATCTTTGTTCGGAAAATAACCCAGTACTCGGATGTAACTAGGAAATAAAAGACATACCCACTGTTATCTTTTTTGTTGAAAGTAGAGTAAATTATTGTGCAGGCTCAGAGGGATTCCCAAACTTTTTCATATGACTGTAATTTTAAGAGTTTTATTCTCTACTAGCCAACCCGCTGGAAAACTACCAGTAAAGCTTTGAAGCTATTGCTTTCATTTTTAAACATAAAATTAATGATATTAGAAAAAAATATTGTATAGTCCCCCAAAGCTGATCCTATTAATTCCCCGTATTCCATTTTAAACAAATTAAATTCATTCACCAGGATAGATTTACTCGATCTATGTAGAATAATTTCTCAACTGAAACCTTCCACCTGTGTCCTTGACCCCATACCAACAAGCATTTTCAAAGAAGTATGCGATGTGCTAACTGATAGCGTGCTTGACATAGTAAACTCATCACTAGATATGGGGGTTTTCCCAGACTGTCTTAACACTGCTGTTGTTAAAACTGCTCAAGAAAAATAATCTTGACTCATCTGTTTTTGATAAATTTAGGCCTATTTCTAACTTGCCTTTCTTAAGTAAAATTCTAGAAAAGGTAGTCTTTATGCAGTTAAATGATCACTTGAATAAACATGCTATTCTTGAAAAGCTCCAGTCAGGTTTTAGAACAAATCACAGTACAGAAACTGCACTCGTTAAAGTAGTAAATGACTTGCGGGTAAATGCAGACAGAGGCCATTAATCTGTTCTCATCCTCTTAGATTTGAGTGCCGCATTTGACACCATTGACCGCAATATTCTTATAAATCACCTTAGTCAATGGCTGAGCCTCTCTGGCAGTGTCTTAAATTGGTTTGAATCCTACCTGGCAGGTAGAAAATTCTTTGTTAGTTGTGGTAATTACAACTGAAAGACACATGATATTCTATATGGTGTTCCACAAGGCTCTATTCTAGGTCCACTGCTCTTTTCAATCTATATGCTTCCGTTAGGTCAGATTATCTCAAGGCACAACGTGAGTTACCACAGCTATACTGATGACACACAACTGTATTTATCAATAGCATCTGATGACCCCGACACTCTTGATTCACTGACACAATGTCTTACTTGTGTTTCTGAATGGATGAGTAGTAATTTTCTCAAGCTAAATAAGGAGAAAACAGAAATCTTTGTTATCAGCAAAAATTAATATAATGAGGGTGTTAGAAATAAATTTGATCTATTAGGATTAAAAGTCAAGATGGGGGTAAAGAATTTAGGGGTAATTATTGACTCTGACCCAAATTTTAAATCACATATTAATCGGATTACCAGGACAGTGTTTTTTTTACTTAAGGAATACAGTATAGCAAAAGTTAGACCTCTTATAACAATGCAAGATGCTGAAAAATGTGTTCACGCTTTTGTTTTCAGTTGGTTAGATTACTGTAACGCACTCCTCTCAGGACTACCCAAAAAAGACATCAATCGATTACAACTAGTGCAGAATGCAGCTGCTAGAATCTTAACTTGGAAACGAAAATCCGAGCACATCTCTCCAGTTTTGATGTCATTACTTTGGTTACCGGTGTCATTTAGAATTGACTTTAAAATACTGCTTATGGTTTACAAAGCATTAAATAATCTCACTCCGTCCTATATTTTGGAATGCCTGTCACCTTACACTCCCAAGTTGTAACCTTATATCTTCGAATGACTGTCTGCTTATAATTCCACGAGCTAAACTTAAAAGAAGTGGTGAGGTGGCCTTCTGCTATTATGCACTTAAAATCTGGAATAGCTCACCGCTCATAGAAATTCGCCAGGCTAATACAGTAGAGCACTTTAAAAAACTGCTAAAAGCTCATTATTTTAACGTGGCTTTCTCATAGCTACATTTTAGTGTATCCCTGTCAAACTACATGTATATTCAATTATCCTTTTCATCAAGGCTCTGCAATCCATACTAATCCCTACAATTCTCTGTTGTTCTTTTTCTAATTTTCTATGGTGGTGATCTGTACCACCACCACCTGATCAAAGCACCATGCAGTCCCTACATTGATGGATTGAAGGCCAGAGGTCCACATGACCATCACCGTCTAATTCATCCATGTGAAGCCTGACAATCTTGAGGACTGATTTAGATCATTTATGTTAGGTAGAATGCCTAGTGAGTGGTCTTTTGGCCATGGAGCCCCTGCAGATTTTGTTTTTTTTTTTCTGCAGCCCATCTGGAGTTTTTCTTTTTATTTTATATTCCTGGCCAACTGACCTTGCTTTATTCTTTGTTACTTAGCATTGCCTAATCTTATTTTTGTTTCATATAAATGTTTCTTTCTTCATCTTGTAAAGTACTTTGAGTGACACCATTTGTATGAGAATGTGCTATATAAATAAATGTTGCTGTTGTATGACATTAGATAGGGTCCGCTTAGTTTAATAGAAGCTGTCTAATGCTGACTGGACTGCAGGTTATGAGATGAGCTTCAGTTGGGGAAGTAGGGGAGGGTCTCAAGTGTTGCACCTCAGTTTTGTTAGGGTAAAATGTAACAAGCCTGGGCAGTTTTAAACTGAATAATATTGACCCATATTAGTTGCGTAAGCCTAAGCAGATATTAATTAATTGGGTTGAAGGACACTCGATGAAGTCCTGCAACTGTAACATTTTAGATGGGCCAAAGGACGCTGAGCTGCTTAGCTTGTAGAAGAAGTTGTATGCTTCAAGTGATAATGTTGTACAAGATAAACATGAGTTTCTTTCCATACCTGTAAGAGCAGTGCGGCACACTAGGTGAGTGTATGAGAAGTATAGCGGGGAATTCAGCATGAAGTAGGACTCAACAATTCTCCTTGCTTTCTCACTGACTTCATAGAAGAGCTGGGCACTTGTTAAAGGAATCCGTCCCTCAAAGCCATACTGGGAATACAACGAGTATATAATTAAGCTGGTGGAAATTTTAGAAGCTGTATATTGATTGTATGGTGGTCAGTAGAGCTGCCACTACTTGCTCGTGAAGGTTCTAGACACCCACCTGCAGGGCTTTCATTACGGTGGCACCTTCAAACTTTTCATTGGGTGTGTGTGGTGACATTCTGCCCCTGTAACCGTCTCCAGCAATGGAGATTGTCTGAGAAGAGACAAACATAAATCCAAGTCACATTAAGTCTGGTCAAAAGATCACTAGTTTTATTAAATAATTTAGATGAAGACCACTCACATTGGCCACCTCTTGGAGAGCTTGACATTCCTGCTTCGTTATGACTTTTTCAAATAAAGCCCTCTGAGTGCCATTAAGTGCTTCTGAGTTTAGGACCAGTTGTACGTTGTTGAAGACTAGGGGTCCACCTGTGGAGAGAAACAGAGTGATGAATAATAGCGTGTGACATTTTCTGTGATTTATAGAGGCATTCTTGTCATGTGTACAAAATTCAATAAAATGTAATACATGTTGACACTCCCCAATGCCATGATTAACGAGCATATTAACCTTACCTCAAAACCTCCTTAACGTAATAAATAATCTGGTACTGGACTAAGCAGATTAAGAAAATAGTAGCAAATAAAAATAACAACGACCTGGGAGCCACTATCCCATCACAACATTTAGACTGCTTTTTGAGGCCCAACTGATATCTCACTATTTTCAATTTTAAGCTTATTATCATATTAGGTGAAGTTCTTACTTGCATGCCTTATTTTTGGATGCTTTCCTTCTACATTGCATGGATATGTGCCTACTGTGGAGAAATTGGATTAGCAACTGTTTTCCCGCATAGGACTCACTGGATTGATTCCTTTTTTTGGTTGGACCGATTTTTATTTTCAACCTAGTAATGTATTTGATTGTTGCATCATAACTCATTTATTGTAATGGACATATTAGGAATTGAATAAAATTATTAAAAATGGCTTCACACTATTAAAGACAAAAGGAAAAATCATCTCACAGAAAGGAACAACAGAGGAGGTTGGGTGTTTATGGTGGCATAGAGGTTAGCATCCATCCTCCAGGTGACCGAGTATGAATCAAAGGCCCAGTCACTGTTTGTTTAAAGATTGCAGATTCTTTCAATGTCTGCACAGATTTCCCATTTTGTGCTCCAATTATCCTCCCTTATCCCAACGACGTACATGTTAGATTAGTTGGTGACGATAAAGTTGCCTCAGATTAATGAACGTGGGTGTGTGCACAACTCTGTTTTGCAATAGACTCCCACCCACAGTTCAGGTCTAGCTGTCTTACACCCAATGCTAGGCTGTGGCCTTCGTAGGTTTGACTTGGCTTAAGCAGGTTTGATGATGGATGAAACAATGGACAACTTGCTATTGCCCGTTTTCTGCAAAATTATATTTCATTTAGTTCTCTCTATTCATATTTTCATTCTCTTACATCTACACTGCAGTTATGACTGGTGGGTAAGCCCTACTAACAGTATCAACAGTGGTAATGGGTACTGGCACTAAACTCCACATTGCTTACCTTCTTCATGTTCTTCATATGAGTATTCCTCACTTTCCACATCACTACCTCCCCTCATGTTTACCTTGCCATTCCTCGTCTCACGTCAACCTATTTGATCTTCACTTCACATGATGGCAGCTCTCCTTTCTTCACCTCACGCCCACATCCTTCAGCACATGCTCAAGTTACTCATTGTGCCCCCAGCTTTACATTTAAATTTGTTTAGCAGACACATTTATTCAATTAAATACAAAGCAGAAGTAGGAAGTCAAATATTAGAAATAAACTTCACAAACTGATACTTGCAAAGAAGGCCAGCCACAGGCAATAAAGCTGCCAGCCCAATGGGTGTCACCAATTCAGAACCAGACCAAGCGATTTCCTCCAAAGGGACAACATGTCTAATGACAGGCACCCATTTAAACATTTCCTACACTGAGGTGACATACTGGGTGTTAACTGAGTTGGAGTGGAGGAGGATCTAATTAATAATGAGCAGTGAAATCAATTAATTACGTTAATCAAAAAATAGTATGTTTATGTTTTACAGCGTGCTAAAAAGATGACCTGCGGTGGGTTGGCACCCTGCCCAGGATTGGTTCCTGCCTTGTGCCCTGTGTTGGCTGGGATTGGCTCCAGCAGACCCCCGTGTCCCTGTGTTCGGATTCAGCGGGTTGGGTAATGGATGGATGGATGGATAAAAAGATGACTGAAAACTGGAGTGAATGGGTGAGTACTGAAAAATTATTTTATATACTGTGCATAAAATCATAGCATTGAAAAAATGATAAGGCCAGCAATGGACTAGTGCAGATCTAGAAAGAGATTTCCTTGCTGATTTTTGTTGCTGCCTTGATGAGCTGCAGCTTTCTGTGGTCTTCAGTAAGGAGGATAGTGAAGGAAAGGATGAAAACGTACATTCAATTATCAACACATTTATCAGACAACATAATCTCCAGAATAAATATTTTAAAATAGTTAATACAATCTGTAATGATAAAGTGTAAAACCTTTTAGTCAGGTTTCTCTGTTATATTTTTGTTACTGTGGAGATTGCATGTACATTACAAGTGGCATATCTAGATGTCTTCATGCTAGAAATGATCACAGCATGTGGTTTCTATTTATAACATTTGTGAATTTCCAAACTATTTATAATGTCTTTAAAATAGCAGAGTTTTTTTTTTTTTAAATGACCTGCTCTGGCACAGGATTGCAAAGCGGTATTGTACACTGTCCCAAGTGTAAAAGCACATCTTAACTGCATATTCAGTTTCTGTAAAGATCTGTCTAATTGAAAAGAAGTTTGTACTGTGATATTTTATATTCTTGGTTATTTGTTTAAGTGTAATTGCTTTATTGATTGTAAATGTATCAGTTATTACATCTCTGCACATGTGGCAATCAACTTCTGTTACCTGTCCTATTACATTTGCTGAACAAACAGGCCGCAGCCTAATGCTACCCGATTATGTTTACCTCTGTTGTAAGTCGCTTTGGATAAAAGTGTCTGCCAAGCAAATAAATGTAAATATTTAAAAGAGTGCCAACAATATATTTTGTACACATTCAAAAATATATTTTATCAGTTTACAAATTTCAAAACTTGTTTGTAAACATTTCAATGTATTATATTTTCTATAGCTGTATTTATAGATACATTTGCATAAAATGAGAAAAGCACCTATTGCTGTTGTCATATCTGTCCACAACAAACAGCTCGGCCCAGACATTTTTTAATATTTGGTACACTTATTCTTCAAGGAGATTTGTTACAAAAGTTCACTTGTTGTCATGAAATCTCAAATATGTGCAAATTTTTTAAATTTCAAAAGCTTCCATTTATAAAGCATTGGCTAGTTTTCAAAATTGTCCACCCTAAAACAGAAGTATTCTAAACGCCCTAATTAACTACTGTAACCAGTGGAGGGCTCCACTAAGCCCCCAAACCCCCAGACACAAGTAAACAGCACAGTCCTCGGTTCAAACACAAGATCTTCTTAATTTTTTTAATACCACCACCAATCTCCAAATTCTCTTTCACAGCAGCATACTATGATAATGGGTTTCTTTTCCCCTTCTGCACCTCCCTTGAAGCCTTGTCCACACTCCTCCCGACTCGAGCTGCCCATGCTGGAAATTCGGCTTCTTTTTTGCCAGAATATAGAGCAATTTAAAGAGCTTATAGTGAACCCGTAGCTCACTCCAGGCGGCACTAAAGAACCCCAACAGGGCTGTCCCATAGGATTGCAGTTCCCAGCCTGCCCTGCGCATATCCCTATGGGTGTCCCACCAGTGGGATACTGCCACCATGTTTATGGGGGTGAATACGACCGTGGGAGGCAGACACCCTCTGTCCTGTGTCCTGTGTTTGTGGCATCCTGTTCTGGATGCCTGTCCCTTTAACACTTCATTCACACTGCTGTGTTTACTCTTTCAAATTTACTTTGAGAGAACTCATTTCAATTTGTATATTTTCTTCTTTTACATACTCAATAGCTGCTCTTAACTACGACGCAAATTCTTTATACGAGTTACTGAAATACCAGCGCACATGGCCAGGTGCTCGCTGCCACCGTAGCTGTCTGTAATGACAAACTTTAACATAGAATTTCACTCTCCATAACATATTGCATCTTTCAAAAATGTTGCATTTAAGAAGTATTAACTACAATTAGACATGGACCCTCCACAACCAATAACTATTGACAGTACATCGATCAATGCCATTTTGACATAACTTGAATTGGAATCTGTCATCTCTAAAGGCTACTTGAACCATCACAGGTCTATTCGGCCTCAATTAAAAACATGTTCCATACACTCTACTAATGCATCTCTTTACATTCTATAATTCACAGTTGTTTCAAAAATATATTAAAAAGCCAAAAATTGATATATCTGTATTTGATGAAGAAAAAAAATCAAATATTTCTAAATTCTAAAGTCTGAATTAGCGTCAGTCACCCTAATTCAGGGTGTTCATAAGAAAAGTAATGATTTACTTCATGAAGTAGAAGTACATAATAAACAAGAAAAGTTGCATCACATATTTGAAATATTAAACTGTGCGCTTCAATTGAAATGTTTCAGGTCAGAATATCCTTGATTATAAAAGACATTTGCCATTTTTCACCATCTGATAGTGGCACATAGAGGGGCTAAATCCCTAGTACAAGATAAAAAATCTAAAATAACAAATTTGTAATCCTTGTCCTTGAAATAATCTAAAATGATACCCCACATGCTTATGTTTGAAATTTGTTATTTTTAACCTTCTCTTAGAGGGCTGGAACCACTGGTAATAATAATAATAATAATAATTATAACACATTTTATTTAATAGGTGCCTTTCTTAACACTCAAGGTAACCTTACAATGAAATTAAACAATATTAATAAAATAAAAACAAAGAGAACGATAAATCAAAAAGCAATAAGGTACAGAGGTAGTAACAGACATACAAAGATAACAGGCAGTAACAGTGTTACATTAAAGTATAGAATCAAATATCAAAAATGTTATCATATTCCTGAAGAGCAGCCTCGAAATCGCCTAAAATGACACTCCACGTGCCTATATTAGTGATCCCCAGTTTTTCAAATTTTTGTGAAAAGGAGTAACTTTGATCAAAGTATCCCATTAGATGTGCCATGCTCACTTTCAAGCTCTTCTGAAAATCTTTGCTGTAGGCACCTGTCAGTTTGCTGGGTGTCATTTTCTGCACAAAGGTCCACAGATTGCCTAAAAAATTAGGTTTTTTTAGGGGGGTCTAGAAGGCCAAAAATAGGAAGAGTACCCCAAAAAGCTTGATGTCTCCCATAACTAGACATCAAGACAAGTCAAACAGAATATTATATGGTTCTCAGACCTGTGAGCCAAGAGGTGCCAATTTAAAAAAACAATAGCCTGAAGTGATTTGAAACATCACTGAGAATGTTCTAACTTTCAAAACAGTTAAAACTGTCCTCTAGTAAACCTGAATGTTAAGCCATGTGTACGTGTTTTTATTTTTTTCTGTTTGTTTGCCACTCAGTGGTCCTTTGATTTGATTTAATGTACTATGTAAAAGGATGGCACAGTGGTAGCGCTGCTGCCTCGCAGTAAGGACACCGGGGTTCACTTCCTGGGTCCTCCCTGCGTGGAGTTTGCATGTTCTCCCCGTGTCTGTGTGGGTTTCCTCCGGGTACTCCGGTTTCCTCCCACAGTCCAAAGATGCGGGTTAGGTGCATTGGCGATCCTAAATTGTCCGTAGTGTGTGTGTGTGTGTGTGTGTGTGCCCTGCAGTGGGCTGGCACCTTGCCCGGGGATTTGATTCCTTCCTCGCGCCCTGTGTTGGCTGGGATTGGCTCCAGCAAACTCCCGTGACCCTGTAGTTAGGATATAGCAGGTTGGATAATGGATGGATGGATGGATGTTTGCCACTCAGTGGTCCTTTGATTTTATTTAATATGTTATGTAAAAGGGTGGCATGATGGCACAGTGGTAGTGCTGCAGCCTCACAGTAAGGAGACCGGGGTTTGCTTCCCGAGTCCTCCCTGCGTGGAGTTAGCTTGTTCTCCCCGTGTCTGCGTGGGTTTCCTCTGGGTGCTCCGGTTTCCTCCCACAGTCCAAAGACATGCAGGTTAGGTGCATTGGTGGTCCTAAATTGTCCCTAGTGTGTGTTTGGTGTTTGTGTGCCCTGTGGTGGGCTGGTGCCATGCCTGGGGATTTGCTTCCTGCCTTGCGCCCTGTGTTGGCTGGGATTGGCTCCAGCAGACCCCCATGACCCTGTAGTTAGGATATAGCAGGTTGGATAATGGATGGATGGATGTTATGTAAAATGCCAGCTTTTCCTTCCTTTCTCAGTTTTTTCTAGTATGCTTTGCCCAAAACCTCTACAAATATATTCCATTCAAATATCATTTACCTTCTCTCAGCTCTCGATCTGGGAGTAAAGAATTGTTCCTTTTTTCCGAGATGGGAAAATACTCCAGCTCTCCATCTGTGCTCGATGGTACCCTTAGTAGGAAAACAAATGCATATTACAAGCTCATTTCATGTTGTTCACAGGCTGACTTTTAAAATTATTTTCTAATCTTCCATTGTTGATTACAGTGAAAGGAAGACATGACATAAAATAAAGACAGACTGAGCTTTAGTAACGTGGCACGGCCATCCATCTGGTTAAGGCCAGGCCACTGTTGGATGTGTAAGTTCTATGTCCTTCTTATCTTATTGGTTACTTAATTATTTTTATATTTAGGTATTACTTATTTAATACCATCGACTTATGTGGTAAAGATATGGCATGTATCCACAGCTCCATGTGACTACCCATTCCTGTGTCCTGCTATAATGTGTCATAGCATTGGCACTGAATAAGGCAAGCGGGCATACCTATTAACGTCCTCCCGTCCACCACTGGAACTCCAGTAATTCTGAAATACACAAAACACAAAGTTAGAAAATTCCAGAAAGTGGCAACTCAGCAAGGATTAATGGAATAATGGAGGGGCAAATACAACATATACATACTACTACCAAATTAGCAATACATCATGGTGACACACCGTCACTTTACAACAGGCACATGAATGCAGTTCTACAGTTGTAAGGGCCTACAGTCAGTGCTTCGCCATTAGTTCTCCTGTTAATGGTCTAAAAGAAGTGAAGACAGGTGAAAAATGACTGTTTTTATGACTTTAGCTCATTGGAAAAACAAACCCAAAAACAGGCCTATTCAAAAAAAAAGCATTTCACAAAGTGTCTGTTTTTCAAAGCACCAACTCTGGGTTTGATATTCTTTCTTCAGTTTAATGCATGGAGAACCGTTTAACAGTGCAGTAAACGAAGCTCAAAAAGCTCAGACTTTGCACACGTAATCCTACCAACTCCCCTAATCAATGACACAAATACAACAGGGTCACACATGATGTCACACAGGTCAGATGGATTATACTCTGTAGCTTAAGAGGTGCCATGATGGCTTCTTTCTGACTGAAGTGACACAATGGCTCAATACTTCCACCAAGTCCTGCGCTGATACAAGTCGCTCCTGTTTTAATGCTGATGATCATTGGAGTGGCTCAAATATTAATTTACTCTGGGTCCTCAAAGACCCTGAATTGGATTAAAGAGATGACATATTACACAGTATACAGATTTCTTTCTTTCTCCCTTATCCTTTTTTTTGTTGTTTATGCTGCATTTTGTTTCTTTGTATATCTAGCACCATTATGATTCATGTTTATGTTGCTCTTCCTTCTGTAATACTATATTTGTAATTTTTGTATACTTTTTTGGGCAAAGAATAAATTCAATTGAAAGTCTGATGGATAATTACTTTACTTAGGGTGAAATTTAGCTTTTACAGAAGTTCAAAAAAGATAGAAATATTAAACAAAAGCAACAAGCACTCCTTCCTTGAAAAATAGGAACTTCTGACATAGCAATCCCAGTCCCAGTGAGGCGTTATGCTGACATATTACTCTTGGTATAAGGAGCCCTAGTTTCTTTTCTGACACACTTCTGCTGAATGATTCGTTGGCTGAAAGTCCTCAGTGTTAGGGTGTCAAGAAGAGGATGTGCAGCATTATTTATAATGCCACTCAGTTTGTTTGACTTCTCTCCTTTGCTACGACCTCCAGGGGGTCCAGAGTGTGTCCTGTAACTGAGCCTGACCTTTAAATTAGCTTGTTGATTCGGGAAACCTCTCTTGAAGTGATGTTACCAGCCCAGCACACCACAGTGTAGAAAATCACATTGGGTATCACAGAGTTATAGAAGATGTGAAGGATGTCACATTAAAAGAACTCAGTCTCCTAAGGAAAAAGAGCCTGCTCTGCCCTGTCTTATACAGTCCCACTGTGTCATGAGACCAATCCCGCCTGTTACTGAACCCCACTAAATATCTGTTGCAGTTCATCATCTCCACATTCACTCCCTGAAGAGTGGGCTTACGGTGAACTGGATTTAGTGGGCTTGGTAAAGAATATAATGGAATCCCAGCCAGTGCTGTTTCCTGCCTTTTGTTAATTTTGCAAGGATATGGTTTAGAATGGATATCTTCCTCTTCTTCTTTCAGCTGCTCCCGTTAGGGGTTGCCACAGCGGATCATCTTCTTCCATATCTTTCTGTCCTCTGCATCTTGTTCTGTTACACCCATCACCTGCATGTCCTCTCTCACCACATCCATAAACCTTCTCTTAGGCCTTCCTCTTTTCCTCTTCCCTGGCAGCTCTATCCTTAGTATCCTTCTCCCAATATACTCCGCATCTCTCCTCTGCACATGTCCAAACCAACACAATCTCACCTCTCTGACTTTGTCTCCCAACCGTCCAACTTGAGCTGACCCTCTAATGTACTCATTTCTAATCCTATTCATCCTCGTCACACCCAATGCAAATGGTTTAGAATGGATAAAAAGATCCATATTTTTTAATTGTAATATTTTAGTGCTGTTTACTATAAATTTCTATATTCATTATATGTGCAACGTTTTGTCCTAGACTGCTATAAAAAATAAAATAAAAATAAACTGAATGGAAAAAATGAAACTGATTGATGGTTTAAAAGTTATTTATCCATTTTCCTAACCTGTTTTTCCAGAGAAGGATAGCAGACAGATTCTGCATATCCAAGCAATCACTGGGCAAGAACAATACTGGGTGAGGGTACCAGTCCATCTCACACACACACATACGCACACATCAATTTAGCAGCAGTGTTAATTAAAGCTATTACTGTACTAGGCTGGATGTTGCATCTGACTAAGAAACAATTCTCACCAGCAGATGTCACTGCTGATCTATAAATATGAAGTTTTAACTCTCAACTCAGCAATTACCAGATTATGCTGGGGAGAGGTAATGGAGTTTGGGGAGTCTTGTTAGCACTTAATGCCCCCTGTTTTGTTCTGAATGTCATCCGCAATTTGAATTTCAGTAACAAAAAAAAGGATTAAATGCTAAAATTGATTACTATAGCGAAGAAGTATCTGATCCTTAAACCCCTGAAATTCATTCACTTTCTGAGTTTATGGCCGTGTAAAGGTGAAGCTAACACTGCAACTCAGAGAACACATTTTCCAGCCAGCTACTAAACATCCTGCAGAAGTCAACTGGAAAGGATTAAACCCAGATTTTTCACTCAATGAACGTCTACGTCTCAGCTTCTTACTAGACCGAATCTAATTAGAACACTTTTAGGAAGAAGAGACCACTCAGGCCAAAAATGCCTGTCAATCCAATCTACCTAATTCCTTCAAAATCACATCAAGTCGAGTTTTGAAAGTCCCTAAAGTCCTGCTGTCTACTACACTGCTTGGCAATTGATTCCATGTGTCTGTGGTTCTCTGTGTGAAGAAAAACTTTCTAACGTGTGTGTGCAAGTTACCCTTAACAAGTTTCCAACTGCATCCCCATGTTCTTGATGAACTCATTATTCAAGTAACAGCCTCGCTCCACTGTACTAATTCCTTTCATGATTTTGAAATCATCAGTCATATCATCTCTAAATCTCTGTTTTCTTAAAACATTCCAGCTCTTTCAGTCATTCCACATAGTTCATCCTTGGCAGTCCTGGAATCAGTGAAATTTGCACTAGCGCTGCTATACCTTTTTTGTAATACGGAAACCAAAACTACACACAGTATTCCAGGTGAGGCCTCACCAGTGTGGTAAAAAGCTTAAGGATAACCTGCTCCAACTCGAACTCCACGCATTGTGATTTATAACCTAACACCTTATTAGCCTGGATGTCTAGTGCTCTAGTGACAGTATTGGTAGTAGTAGTAGTGTTGCACAGTACTGAAAAATACAATCTGTAAAACAATACGGTACCAGCAGTTTAGTGCTTTTAGTACTGGAAATCAACAGTAGGTTTAGAACACCTTGTGCTTAGCACTTTGTTATTCTAGTCTTCGAGGTTCTGGATACTCCACTGAACCATATTCAACTTTGAAGAGAAGGAGACTCCATGCTGCTTTTCAACAAGTGGGAGACTCCACTCAGGTACCCCCTCCCAACACTCTTTGACACACTGGAAACTCCATGTGGAACCTCCTCCACTCCTCCCATCAATGTGCTGGAAATTGAAAAGGTGGATGTGCAGCATCTGGTGGTTGAAGTAGCTCTCCACTCTCTATGTCAAGCACATGGAGTTTTCTGAAAAGCAATGCAATGTCTTCTTCTTGTTGTTCAAAAGAGGAACCTTGGAACTCTAACCCTAACCCTAACCCTAACCCAGAAAGGCAGGGAGGACCCAATTTATTTGGCACAACAGGGAAGTTGCGCAATTGTGTGCCACACCGTGGAGGATGTAGCGAAACACTTGAGGGTTCCTCCATGATTTGCATCAGTATCATTTCAGTGCTAATATTGAAGTCTGAAATCTGGTACCAGTATCAAAGTTAAAATTTCAATACTGATCCAACACTAAGTAGTGGTGGTAGTGCTAGTATCATGGTATGTGCAAAGCAGATTGAAATTTGTACTTTCATAAAATTTCCAACATGCAGCACATCACCACTCTTCAGCCCCATAATAGAGAAGAATGCATTAAAATAGAGAACTCCACTACGACTCCTAAGCCCTTCTCATAAGGTGCCTTTTCAAGTTTCAAGCCTCCCCTTGTGTATTCAAGTCTAACATTTTTACTTCCTATGTGTAATACTTTACATGTAAAACATTAGACTTCATCTGGGGTGGCACGGTGGTGCAGCGGGTAGCACTGCTGCCTCGCAGTAAGGAGACCTAGGTTCACTACCCGGGTCCTCCCTGCGTGGAGTTTGCATGTTCTCCCGTGTCTGTGTGGGTTTCCTTCAGGTGCTCCGGTTTCCTCCCACAGTTCAAAGGCATGCAAATTAGGTGCATTGGCGATCCTAAATTGTCCCGGGTGTGTCCACGTGCCCTGCGGTGGGCTGGCACCCTATCCGGGGATTTGTTCCTGTGTTTGCTGGGATTGGCTCCCGTGACCCTGTGTTAGGATATAGCAGGTTGGACAATGACTGAATGATTTCATCTGCCACAAAGTCCCACTGTAATCATCTGCCATTCCATTTAGTTAAATATCATCTTAAAACATAAATAGCTTGTTATTTATGTTCTTATCAAAATCATGTATATACTGTAAGTATTTAATAAGAGCTGTGGCTCAGCAATGGAATGGGACACCATTTTTAACAGGACAAAATTTTTTTAAAAATCCTCTCATCATTGCTGCCAGAGTCAATTTTGCATCCACCTCCAGACTATACCCTGTATTTGATCCTTAGACTTACCAGAATTTGAGACAATGGCATGAAACAGAGATGATAATTGCACAGAGGAGCCACTAGGGGTCTCATTTTGAACGGTTTTGAAATTCCTGGCACAAAGCCAACCACCTGTCCCTAAATTGCTGCTTCCCCTTGTTTGAGTGCAGCCAGCCAGGGGAATTCCTGGGTGTCTCTGGAATGGCAGCTTATGCTATGGAAAACAGAAACATGGATACATCATTGGAAACCCAGCATCTGCGGATCTGTGCTTGACACCCTCATACTATTTGACAATGTAGCTCAGAAAACCAGAGAATTTCACTTAAATTCCAGAAAAGCTTGAATGTAGATTTCATGCCAGGCATCCCACTGAATTTTACTGCTGTCAACTCTATTTTGGGCAGCAGTGTCCCTAGGAGCTTAAAATTGCAGACACTGAGCAGTGAAAATAATTTCCAATTTCCACTTGGCGGAGATCCTCTTGTTCTTTGTTTCATGTCCTTTGGTGCACCCTGCCCTCTAAGGTTTGCCCCTTTGTACCCCTTTTGAGCTCCTTGCCAGTTGAGCTCTGGTCACTGAAGTTAAACACCACAGAGTGTAACAATCTCCAACATCTCCTTTTACCTTGGTGCTCCAGAATGACTTATGGCTCGACTTTGTTTCTTCTACAACTGGGACACAACTTTAACTGCCTCTTACCCAATGTATCCCTAAAATTATTAAACACACTCAAAACCATAAAACATATGTATAAGCTGCCATACCGATTCAGTGAAATCCAGTTCCATGATCTCACTTCCTAGATGGAGCAGTTCCACTTCCTTCTTGTGCCTTCTCACATAGCGCTCCACGTCCTGTTGAGACAAAATACATTAATACACATTAATAGACCTTCTTATACTTGAGGGTATACTCTGGTCTGACTGACCCTCAATGTTTAGACATATTCTTGAATGCACCTGCTATGAGAAATCTGTGATGGTCTCCACAGCTTCTATTAGAGACCAGTTAGACGTCCCATCATATTGATATTAGATTTCCTGTGTATATATGCAAATCATCAAATATCATTTCCACAAAAAGTGTGATACCTCCAAATCAGCAGTGGGCAATGTTGGTCCTAAAGGGCCGCAGTGGCTGCTGGTTTTTGTTCCAACCCAGTTTCTTAATGTGCCAGACTGAAAATGATCTGTTTTAGGCTTCAAATCATTTGGATGATATCCTTGGAGAGTAAAAAATCTTTGATATAAGAACCTTACATTGCAGACTAACAAGCCATAAAATTAAATAAGGTGCGAGACTGGCAAGGATTAGTTTCTAATTAAGCAGTTGGGTTGGAATGAAAACCTGTAGCCACTGCGGCTCTCCAGGACTAACATTGCTCACCCCTGCTCCAAATGATTTACAAGAAGCATTGAGAAGGGTCTGAATGGCAAAAATCAACCATACCACTTCCCCTCAGCCCTTCAAGGCAATGGCCACAATGAAATTTAGTCTGATCCACTTAATGCTTCAGCTCTCCCATTATATCTCTGCTCTGTAATTTTCTCAGGGTGATGCCCCGACTCAGCTACTCATCATCCCTGAGACAGCAGATATGGAACTGAAAGTAGAGGCCAATCTGCACTTGTAACTAAATTACACAGCAGGAGTCTCACACCCCTCGCTTTACATTTGTCGATCCCCTGAGTGACTCTAAGTCTCAACACGATTTCTTTCTGCTCACTCATCCTCCCTGAAACTGTAATGGCAGAGCTTGAACTTGGGGGTTAACTACAGTTTTGGAGGAGAATGTTCTGTAAGCCAAAGACCCCAAGTTTGAATGTCAACACTACTGTCTGAAGAATGATCATCAGAGACAACATGCATTTTCTTAAATGACTTAGTCAACATATTGGGTGGTGAGGCATAAGACAGGAACCCACCAACTGCAATCACTAATACCAGACCAATTTAACCTCCTTATAGCGGTATTCTTATCCTGTTGAATTTTTTTTAACAAGAAAAATGTTATTATGTGTAACAGAAACATGCAAATCCCAAAATATCAATATAAATACAGTAGGAAAGGTATGTCAAGTGTCCAGTGCTGAGCTGTTACAGATTTAACACACATCCCTCATGTAACAAGTTTTGAGACAGTCACCAATGTTGTAATAGGCCTGTAAAAACAAGTTTCTTTGCACACTTTTCTTATATATTGTGATGGATGGCCGGCTTCATATTCCGGCCCTCACCCCCAGGCCGCCAGGAGGAGCACTCCCGAGAGCATGGACGGGTCCAGAGTTCCAGCAGGGCCTCATGGACTATGTAGTTTTTATGTGCAGCCCTGCTGGATACCTTGGAGACCACTGGGAGTCGCTGTCGGGAGGCCAGTAGACTCATTTGTGTACTATGACCCGGAAGTTCGTCACATGAAGAGCGACGGGCTTCCAGGGTGAAGGAAAAGGACTATTTACCCTGACCCGGAAGGAATAAGGACTTGTGGACTGTTGGCCAGGAACACTTCCGGGTCAGGGACTATAAAAGGACCATGGGAACTCCCAGACAATGAGCTGAGTTGGGTGGTAGGAGGGCAACGCGTCTGGGAGTGGAGGATTGTGATTTATTATTGTAGTTATTGGTTTATTTATGAGTAGTGTGGAGTGGAGGGTGCTTGGTGCACATTATTATAATAAAAATATTAATTGTAGCACTTTTACCTGGTGTTTGGCGTGGTACCTGAGGGTTCGAGGGAGCGCTAGCGCCCCCTACTACGACAATATTTTTTCTATTGCTTGTACCTGAGAGTGGGCGGAGTGGTGGATCTGAGGCTAGGGATCTGCACTTGCAATCAGAAGGTTTGGTAAACATCAAAAGTGACATTGGGCCCTTGAGCCCTGCAATTACACCGTGCTGGGTAAGACGTTAATCTGCATCCAGCCCTGCATGTAGGCCCTCCAACCTGCAGGGAAAAACTTGGGGGGTGGTGGCAGAATTCACACTCCAGCCCACATAACAAACTTCACACTGGTTCCTTTCCATCCAAACTAATGTGGTGCTGAGGTGTCACCCGTTGTATGGCTGCACTTGGGTCCTAATCTAGGATGTTGAGTTGGTTTGTGCGGCAATGCACTGTATCAGTGCATGCTCCTAACCTAACCTTGCACATGAGAAAGGAGAATGTCAGTGCCTGACCTACACAATGGACATGACCATTTTGTTATTGTAGGCTACCACAACCCAACACAAACGTTGACAGTTGCTGCATTGTGAACACTGCCTAGGAGGCTACCATCTTTCTCGTTCTACCACTTGATTGCAATCATTTCACACTTTTGCCATACTGAAATATCACCAGACCGAACTCACCAGGCTTAACACGGCAGTTTGGTTGTACAGTGTCATATGCATCAGATTCACTATCTGTGTCAGCATATGGCAAATAATTCACATTGTCACCTCCATCATTTCAACTAATGGTACAGTTTTAGCTTTTTCTAGAAGTGGCTTTATACTTTTTTGTTTTTTGATTGTGTGTTTTGGTTAAAGGCTCCTCATCACTCATAAATATTAGCACAGAGGGGACATATTCATGACTTTTTGCAGCATGATATTATTTTATCCACTAGGTGGTAGGAGTAGTCTGTCCTGGGCATCATTCAGGCTTTACACTATCACACTAGTTTACCCAGAGAGACACTTGGGCTTAACCATATTTACATAGAATTCCAAGCCTGAGATATGCTCAGGGTTAACACCAGTGGTTAACAGAACAGATAACATAAAACAGATGTTTTTGTGGATTAATAAAAAACTTGCAAACCCACTAGGAATAAATTTGTTTTAAGTTGTTACTCTACTATTTATATTTAACCCTACTAACTGCAGTATGTGACACTTTTATATGTATGTCCCTGTCTAATTAACAGTTGTTATACCCAAATAATTCATTTTTAGTGGAAGTTCCATGTTTTGTTTTGTATTTGCAAAGTTGTTTTTAGTTACAGTTTTAATTTTCTTTGTTTGCACAACACCATCTTATTTGCTGTCACATGACCATAATCACCACCAGGAATGGCATAACAGGTTGTGACAATATAAATACGGCAACGACTGCACACTGATTCCTCCCTCAGAGTTAGCTGATTTCCCAAGAAATCAGATCAGAAATCAGACCCAGCATTTTGTACTTTGGTTTTGACTTTGCTACTGGCTTTGACCTTTGCACTCATCTCATCTCTTGGAGTTGGTTGCCCCTTCACTTTGTTTGAAAAAGTCCATTGGCTCCACTTTCATTTGCTGGCTTCCCTTTTGCTCGCAGTATCCTGAGGCACATACATGTGTCTTTAACACTAGCTGATGTCCACTTTAAATCTTGATAGTCTGTTAGTTTTGTTGGGCTGCTGCATCTTCAACACAACAAAACCTGGTAGCCATGATATCACAAGATATGGTTGACGTGTTATAAGTTAATATGTCACTTACTGTTGCCATGCATGGAAAGACATTTGCCCTGCTTCTGAGAAGAGGCTGTCTACCTGATAGCACTCACTACTTTTAAACTGACTTAACTGTACATTTTCAAACTTCTGGGTACCCCGTAGGTAAGGGTGTTTACATAAAATATTGTAGCATAACAATCCAATCTTTTTTTCCTAATTCAGGTCTGAAGCGGGCCAAAGTCTGTCTTGGATTCAATGGGTGCAAAGCACAAAACCAGTCTACCACAGGGCCCACTCACACATAGCAAATTTGAAATCACCAAAGAACTTAACTGGCACATTTGGTTTATGATTCTTGTTAATATAAGCTAGGGCGAGATTAACATGCCAGTCAGATGGCCCGTCAACCACAAAACACTCCATCCCCCTAAACACTTACACTTGACCTCTGAGATGAGCAATAACAGGAGGAAGTTGCAGTGTCAGTGCAGGTGTGGAAGATGTTGACAATATGGAAGTCTTTTTCCATAGGATGGAAAATCACATGAAATATCCCATTATTTTTAAGAAATTCCTCCAAATTACCCCCTCTAAGGCACTCTTTCCTGAATTTAGGACGTCTGAATGAAGACTTCGAATTTAGTTTACTGTTTTAGGGTTTAGACATACGTTAGGGTGGCTGTTTGATTACTGAATCTGGCCAGTTTACTGGCATTTCCAGTCCAGGCCTTTGTTTATAAAGCTTGTGTACGCACAAAAAGACTCTCGAAATGTGTGTAAAGAACTTTCCATGCAAACATTGGGGTTTATAAAAGAAAACTTCACATTAAAGCGTGCGTGTATTTATAACAATTTTGGAGAAACTGGGAAATCACAAACCCCCTTGATCAAGTAGGTTAATGCAGCCAAACCAGCTAAACGACGACTCACGTCTAATTCATATCAACCAGCACCTTATTATAATGTGAGTTGAATGACAAGCATGTTAAACCCTGAAAAGTATGGAATATGATGTATAGACTCAATCTGGGTTCTCTTTCAAGAGGGCCAATGCTGCATATTTGCACTGAAGAACTTTTTTGGTTATTTATCAGTTTTTTTATTGCCTCCCTGTTGTGACTTCTCTGGGAACTGGGTGGACAGGTCAGGAATATCTCAGCCAAGCTTCACTCCATCACTCCATCATCCATCTTCTGTGCTGAAAGCCATTAGTGGACTGAGGAGGTACTACCTCCTGTTTTTTTGCATCGCTTGGATGTACATACATAAAACAGAAAATACTTTTGCTAACATGAAAAGGCAATTTGCAGCAGTGTCCGGTTCTGCTAATGTAATTGCAATCACTTTACTGCACTCATATTGCTTTTGTTAACTGTAAGCTGTAACATTGTATTAACACACAAGTCATCTGTAAAGCCAAGATGAGACTGACAAATGTCATGGCTTCAGTCTCTTGATCAACTTGTCGTTTATTTATTTTGAGGCAATGTAGCTTTGGCAGATGTGAGAAGTACTGGCTTGTTGGTAAGCAAACTGTCTGACCCCCAATTTTTCATATCATCTATAGTATTCATTGTATCAGCAATCACATCATTGCATGTGCCAGGTGATAGTGGCTACCCGCTCAGACGCTGGCAGAGAAAAAGCGCTATAATCCCTGCTTGACCTTACATGCTCAGTTGCAGAGCACAGGCAGATGATCTTCAATACAAGTGGTGGGGTCTCGACACATCAGGATGAAGGCTGCTGTACCAGCCAATGAGCACCTGCAGCATTGCCACTGCATATGTATGAGGTTGATTAGCATCGAGGTGCATTCACGAACACACATTTACAAGATGATGTGACTTATACAGGTAAATTGTGTAGAAATCTGCATATGCCAGGTTTCATAAATCTATTTTTTAAGAATATCCATTTAACATTTTTGGCATGCACATATTTAACAATCAAATCCATGCAAAGTTTTATAAGGAAATCTTCAGTCACTTTGTTTGTCTTTCCTTATACATGGCATAATGCACATCAGGTAATTTATTAGTCAGGTAGCGGCCTAAAGACTTGGACAGAAACTATCTGTCTAATTAGGCAAGAAGGATTTAGCCTCCAATTAAGTAAGACTGGGCTGGTGAGCTTGAAAGCTCCCAAATGAAATCTCATTCATGCGCACAAATTGCACACAGATAATGATGAGAGGCCCACCAGGCAAGTTAGGTTCCAGACTCTTCAGTCTGCTGGCGGGTCAGAGCTGTAAAGTCTTTACCTGCCGTGGTTTAAATTCATCTGATATGCCCTCTTCCGTCAGACTTCTTCTGTAGAAATCCACATTTTCTGAAAGAAATTCATCTCCCTCATGAAAAAGCAGGTAAGAAAGAGCACATTCAAGAGCCTTGTCCATCTTTCCAGCTAAGAGAAGAAAAAGAAAGATTTATTTTATCGAAGGTGACTTCAACAACATTTGAGATACATTTGGTTATATTTCTTTTGTTTTTCCTGTTGGAGCACAAGCAGGGGAAGTGACTTGATAGTGGACACACAGTATCAGTAACGGAATATGAACACACAACCTTGTACAATTAATCCTGAACATATTGGACTTAACTAGTAACCATCCACTTAGTTATGAAGCACCAAAATGCAAACACGAGAGATGGCAAAAAATATAAAATCAGTGAATAAACTTGTAAAGAAAAGTGTAAAATATAATAAAGTATAATGAGTAAAATTAAAAATCAATGTGTAAAATTCTGCGGTGGGCTGGCGCTCTGCCCGGGGTTTGTTTCCTGCCTTGTGCCCTGTGTTGGCTGGGATTGGCTCCAACAGACCCCTGTGACCCTGTACTTAGGATATTGAGGGTTGGATAATGGATGGATGTGTAAAATTTAAAAAAATGGTGCATGAAATTACCCTAGAAAATAAATTATCAAAAAATTCAAAGATTTGACACCAAAAACACTGGGTTTGAATTTCTTCCGTTCTTTTTCTTTGTGTTTCCATTTTTTTTCCTTTGCCTCTGTTCTGAGCCACATTCATGCAAGTTAAACCAGAGCAGAGGACAAGCAATCCCAGACCCTCAAGACCCAATTCCATCCCAGCTCCTGAAGTTCCATTTCATTACCTTTAAAGTAGGCAAACTGCAGGTAGTCGTAGTGCAGAGGGAGGTAGTTTTCCATAGGAGAAAGTCGGCCAGGCCTGGTGGCAAGGTCTCTCACACACTCGTGCTTACAAGCTAAAACCTGTGTGTAGTGATCTGTAAGAGAAAGACCAACATCACTGACGTCCAAGTCTCCAAAAAGTGCTCAGGTCATGCTTGCAGCTCCAACTGTTCAGAAAAGGAAATTTTCAATGAGCACCCAACATGTTCATACCTGGGAAATTTATTTGGATCTATAATGGGACAAATGAACTCTTAGGGTCTGTCTGTGTGGTAGCTTTGCAAAGGAGTGTTTTAGTCTATAGGGGATCTCTCCAAAAAGGATCAAAGTCTCCTAAAGTGCCAGAATCTGGGTACATAAAGGGTGTCACACATGTGGGCATGGGAGGCAGCTAAAGGGCTTGACTAAGGGCAATTCCGAATCAGACCGGGATGTGGCAGAGTGCACTGACTCTTTTTCTCCCATTCCTGCAGACCATTCGCAGGAGATTCCACCTGGCCCTCTTGACGTTACTTCCAGGTCTGAGCCTATGGAAGAAGACCTTGCCGGCTCCGGCCCCTATGAGGTCACGTCAGGGGCTCAAGCCTATGACTAAAGACCCTTGTGAGCCCAACCCCTTTGACCTCACTTCCTGTCTTCCCCTTTAAAAGCCTCCACCTTTTCCCTGTTTCCTCAATTCTGTTTTGGACTCGGTTTTGTGCACGTCAGTGCTGTTATACATTTTGCAACTTTGCAGCCAGGATACCAATATGGCTGTTTTTTGCGACAAGGGGTATGTCCTATTCTTTCCATTATTAAAAGACTGAACTAAGTTCTAGGATCAGAGCCCAACTCTGTTTTGGCAAATGTCCAATGCTGCTTAAGTCCTACAGGGTGTAGAAAACAGCCTAAATTAATAAAAAAGGCTGGTGTCTCAGAATAGAATGAGTGTATAATCCTAAATCGGAACGTGAACTTCACAACCTGCACTAGTGAGGGAACTAGAGCTCCACCAAGTGAGGAGGCTAATGGACTCTAACTTGGCTGAGGAGCCCCGTCACAATTCCGAATTTGACAGAACATTAAAGCAAAGCCAGTTCCGTAGGCATCCCTTCTCCTGATGATCTAAACTCGGCAGATGTAGGCCTTTGCTCCCTTTAATTAAACCCACTTGTATTAAATCAGCTGACTGGCACCCTGCCATTTCCAGCAGGATCCTAGTGAAGTAATATGAGCAGGAAGATGCTGTAACTGCACTTTTCTAACACGTACTCTGTAGCACTGCCTTGCTTATTCTTTCCTGTGAGCTTTATAAATATATAACCTCTGTGTATATATATAGCAACATTTATTCTCACGGGACTGAAATTGGTGGTGTGATGAGCTCCTGCTGAGATGGGTGGTTATGTCTGGAAGTAACAAAAGTGAAAACATTAAACAAAGAGACACCAGAAGTGTCTGAAGTGAAGGAGGAGACAGTTTGACTCAAAGGGCTAAGTGACATATGGCTGCGAGTCCACAACTAAACTGAGGAGTGACTCCTTCGAAGGTAATTGAAGAACCTGAGAGGTGATACAGAAAAAAAGCTGAGAAAATGACCAAGGAGAACACTGGCTGATGTTCCAAATTAGATACTAAATCACAATCTCTGCCGCCCACCTCCAGTTCAGTCACTTCCTCGCTGTCATATCAGCCAGCGTCAGCTCCTCATCCATTTGAGAATCTGACTCTTGGGCCAGGCTTCTGTCTGGGATCTTTAACACCACCTCCTTCCCTTCTTCATCCCCCTGGGTATAACTCAGAGTTCAGATGCAGAAACATTTTTATGTCTATTTCCTTCTTTCTCCTTAAATCAAAACCTTAAGCAAACACAGAAATCCCTGAAGTAACATGCCTTTAGCAGCCGTTGGCTCATTTCCTTCATTTGTTTTCCAGTTATTCAGTATCACATATTGTGCTTCTGGTACCATTGCTGGATGATTTAAGGATTAGTGAAGTTTTCCCTCTCTATTTGAGCAGATTATTTTTTTAATTGGTCATTTAGACACACAGACTGACATGGAGCCCTCGAACAGCTCCTAACACACGTCTACTCGCAGCTGCAGACGCACATGAGAAGCTCTCCCTTTTGATCCTTCAGTTCTGGTGATGCCTAACTCTACCTCAAACAACTCCTTAACAGACCCAGAGGAAAAACAGAAGACATTTTAGCTCTTTTACTTGTATTTATAAAAGCAGCCATTTGTATCAAATGAGGCTGTTCATTGTCCCAGGGCTGTTGATTTTTTTTTTGGTTTGCTAACATTGGGATTATGTGCATCTTAAAACTTTCACAGACCCAGAAATCAGCCCCCAGAACAGGGAGCGAGGTGCGGTTCAACTAAGCTAGTCGATCGGTCTACCTGAAATGGCCTTGTGTAGGTGCGGCTTATACTCCAGATACGCATGGTCTTCAAATTTCTGGGGGCCTTCACACAGAGCTCGGCACTCCACATCCGCCTTGAAGTACTCGACCACGGCTTCTTCAAACGACTTGATGGCCATTTCATAGTTTTCATTGTCATATTGTTTCACCCCAGTGCTGAACGCTTGCTGTAACAAAGGTAAGCACAGTGGTTAGCCGGGGGTAGTGGGGGGACATGTTAAACAGGAGAGCACACTGATATTTGAGCCAAATACAAAATCAGTTGAAGGATTACTTTAATTTTTTTAAAGTCAAAGTTACTTTTTTCACAATGTGGTGTACATTAATTTGCCACATGATATTGTGTTCTAAATTGAAGCACTTTTTTAAAGTATTTAAAAATATAGTGTCGGTCAGTGTTGATCAATGAAATTCACCTAAGCGTTTTGGCAGTGAATATACAGTGTGACCTCTTTCACTGAACATTTCCCATAGAAACACTTTCCATAAATGAATTATTTTTCCCAGTGCCCCATGATGCTTTGCATGGCCAGTGTGACATCAGATAATGTTGAATAGAACAGTTCCCCTGCCCCGAGTATACAATGTTAATTCTAGTAGTGGGCTAAACTGGAAATGTGTCTGTGTATTCATATCTTGGCATTTTGTATGGACTTGTTTGTGACCTGTATGTAATACATAAGCCATCCCCCTTTAATAATATTACCCTGAATGCTGTGCAGTTGATACAAACAGGAAGGAGTGAAGAATCTGGTGCTTTAATGTTGCGCTTAATTGGTAGCAGTGGCAGTGAATGAGCAAATGCATCAGAGAAAAACAAAACAAACTGCACTTTTCAGTTTAAGAAAGGTGAGTACCTATTATGGAATCTGTGGTGGGCAAGCCTATTGAATTCATGCTTCCTGTCTGCCACTGTCTGCAAGAACCTTTGCTGTTCTGATATTTAATTGCATTTATTAGGAGTGCAGTGGTTAGCACCGCTGCCTCACAGCTAAGGTCACATTTCTGGCCACAGTCGGTCCAGTATAGTTTCCCTAGCCATCAGGGACACTTTAAAGACCACTGCACCATTATAATCTGCTAAGAAATAGTTCAGTTCCTTCTTCGCTATTAACTTTCACAGAGTTTCAACGAAGTTGACAAACATTTCTGCAATTTTGCCAAACACAAGGCAAAGCTAATTTAGTGCAGTTTGCTCATCATTACTCTTTAAAATAGGATCCAAAGGGAAGGAAGTCCTTTGGAGAGTACGTAATAAACCCCAACTCAACATGGATAGGTTGGCTCTGAGGCTAGGGAGCTGCACCAGCAAGCTGAAGGTTGCCGGTTCGAATCCCGTAAATGCCAGGAGTGATTCCACACCATTGGACCCTTGAGCATGGCCCTTAACCTGCAATTGCTCTGTCCCAGGTGTGATGTTAACCTGCAAGCACGTCCTCCAACTTGCAGGGAAAACTTGGATGTTGGTGGCAGGACTGACACTCCAGCCTGTGTAAAAACCTCACACTTTTCCACTCCATTTGAACTAATGTGGTGCTCGGGTGTTGCATGGGTTCTGATATGGAATCCTGAGGTGGTTTGTATTGGGTATGGCAATGTGCATCCTCCTTCCATCCTCCTCAACATGGATATGAAAGGGAACGAAGAAAAAAAAACATATATATATTTTTTTTTACTTATAAAGGTAAAACAAATAAATTACAAAATACACAGAGGTGCATTCAGGGACTAGGTCAACTCTTTTCAAAGTGGAAGCATTTTTACTTGTTCAAAGAAGCCTGTGTCCACCATCCCTACTGATATCAATTTATATATTATAAATATATATTATATATTGACTTACGAACTCAATTCGTTCAAAAGGGCTGGTTGTAACTCAAGTTGGTTGTAAGTCAACACTATTTTTCCCATAACAAATAATGGAAATACCCATAATGTGCTCCGAACCTCCTACAGCAACACTTACTTAACCTTTTAATAATAAAAAAGGGTTGTATAATGTGCATAACTTATAAAAACACCAATAATTTTTCTAATGTACTAACCAAAAAATTATAAAAAGTGCCTAGCCTACCAGAAACAACAATTTCATACTGTACTCACCATTTAATTTGACATCTTTGGGCTTCAGGAAGGGAGGAGGAGGAGAATGAAAAGGAAGGTGGTTATTGTTTAGAAGGAGCCTCCTTATGCAAATCTTTTCTTTGTGAAATTGTCGAGATGGTGGTTTTCGACATGCTGTACATATTAGCGAGATCGGTCACAAACGCCACTCTCATATTTCTGCACAATTTCCTTCTTTGTTTCGATTGTGATTGCTGTTTCTCAAGTTAATAATGACAGTAGTCGAGCACTCAGTTCAAAGCTGGTCGTGCCGTGAACTGCTGTAATAATACACTCCAAAGCAAGCCGGTGCTGACTCAGCCTGATGACATCATCATGTGCTGCGCCAGCCCGCTAGCTAACATCCCTTAACAATTACTTTTTTTACCTTCATTACCTTCTCTTCCTTCCTTAGCAATTATGCTTCTTGTTTGCCATGGTCTTAGTGAATTATATATATAGATAAATCACTGCACTGACCGAAATTACGTCCACAAGCATATGTATCTGGGCTCCGATTGACGCTTACGAACGCTCTCGGCAGTTTGTTTACAGTCGCACAAGCGGATACACATGACCGCATTCGGGTCGTAACGCAAGATGTTGGTCATAAATCAAAACAAAAATTTTGGTCGTAAATCAAGTTGTTCACATGTCAGGCCAGTCGTATATCAAGGGTCGACTGTATATATATATATATATATATACTCAGCAAAAAAAGAAATGTCCCCTGACTTTCAACTGTTTTTACTTTCAGTAGACTTAATGTGTAAATATTTGTATGAACACTAAAAGAGTCAACACCATAAGACATAAACTAAAAATGTTTCACAATGTGTCCCTGAATGAAGGGAGGCTCAAAATCAAAAGTACCAGTCAGTATCTGGTGTGGCCACCAGCTGCTTGAAGTACTGCAGTGCATCTCCTCCTCATGGACTGGACCAGATTTGTCAGTTCTTGCTGTGAGATGTTACCCCACTCTTCCACCAAGGCACCTGCAAGTTCCTGGACATTTCTGGGGGGAATGGCCCTAGCCCTCACCCTGCGATCCAACAGGTCCCAGACGTGCTCAATGGGATTGAGATCTGGGCTCTTCGCTGGCCATGGCAGAACACTGATATTGCTGTCATGCAGAAACTCAAGCACTTTTTGCCACTCCTGTCTGGTCCAGCGAAGGTGGGTTTGTGCCCATAGGCGGCGTTGTTGCTGGTGATGTCTGGTAAGGACCTGCCTTACAACAGGCCTGCAAGCCCTCAGTCCAGCCTCTCTCAGCCTATTGCGGACAGTCTGAGCACTGATGGAGGGATTGTGTGTTCCTGGTGTGACTCGGGCGGTTGTTGTGGCCATCCTGTACCTGTCACGCAGGTGTGATATTCGGATGTACCGATCCTGTGCAGGTGTTGTTACACGTGGTCTTCCACTGCGAGGATGATCAGCTGTCCTTCCTGTCTCCCTCTAGCGCTGTCTTAGGCGTCTCACAGTGTGGACATGGCAATTTATTGCCCTAGCCACATCAGCAGTCCTCATGCCTCCCTGCAGCATGCCTAATGCACGTTCACGCAGATGAGCAGGGACCCTGGGCATCTTTCTTTGGGTGTTTTTCACAGTCGGTAGACAAGTCTCTTTAGTGTCCTGCGTTTTTAGAACTGTGACCTTAAATGCCTACTTTCTGTAAGCTGTTAAGGTCTTAACGACCATTCCACAGGTGCATGTTAATTAATTGATTATGGTTAATTGAACATGCATGGAAAACATTGTTTAAACAATTTACAATGAAGATCTGTAAAGTTATTTGGATTTTTAAAACATTATTGTTGAAATACACAGTCCTGAAAAAGGGACGTTTCTTTTTTTGCTGAGTATATATATATACATATATACATATATATATTATAATTATATTTATTATATATTTTGTAACAATAAGTCATATTCATAAATCACAGTGATAACAGAATGTAATCTATATATATAAAAGTCAATGTATGTGTGTGTGTGTGTGTGTGTGTGTACGCATGTATGTATGTTCCAGCATCACTTCGAACGGCTGGAGCGATTTTCATGAAACTTGGTACACATGTTTCTCAATGGTCGACTAAAAATACTGTAGGGTGAAATCAACCCTAACCCACCCCCTTCTGGATCTTGTATGCATCCAGTTGACACTCAGAACGACCACCAGAGGGCGAACTGGAGGTGACTGCCAGCATTCTTTATGTTTGAGCACCAGTGCGACCCTTTGGCTTTTGAAATTAGTTGGCCGGTTCCGAGCGTCAAATGATAACATATATACAAGACCACAAGACAAGCACATTAGTGAGTCTTCATTGTTTGTTAATTTATTTTTATTTTTAAAGTTGTGTGTTTTTTTTTTTTATTGTATTTTTCTCAAACAATTAAAAAAAAACAACTTTATTTTCCTCTTGGACATTGCTGGGTATTTTAGGTAGTTAGATATACTTTTTAGGGAACCTAACATATATGTTTTCAATAGCATTTTATAATATCAAGTACTAATAAATGAAGCCCGAATAAGATTGTGATGGTATAAGTAGCTTTGATAGTCAGCAGCGTCTGACTCTCGTGATCCCGGAAGGGCATCGATTGATGGCCTATTGTTAGCTGCTAGTCATGGAGTAGGACCTATGACCTTGTAATTCATAGTTCTTAAACAAAACATTTTTGAAAGAAGTTCCAGATGGAGAGGTATAATCTGTATTTAAGTCACCACATGCACAAGCAAAAGAAGTGAATGTGATGGCGAGTTCATGACTCTGCCTCCACTTCAATAATTTTCTTTTGCTGTCAGCAGCAGTTATCAGACATGGAAAAGAAAAAAAAAAAACAAGCATGTTGAAATAACCTCTCTTAAGGCAAATTTGAAAGAATTGCAAATCTGCAATGGAGGTATTCGGTTTAAGGACAGACAATCTCAAAAAATGGGAGTTTTCAAAAAATTAGTACAGCATGCTGTATTTGGGATACCTTAAGGAAAATTTAAATTTTGTGACAAATTTCGTGTAACAAATTGCAATACAGTTGGTCTACAGAGAGTCAAGTTAGTTCATGTGGACGACTGACAAACAAATGTGACAGCAGAAATTGGGGGTTCAGCAACTTATATGAATGCACATTAACAAAAAGGGTGAAGAAATTCATGTATGTGGAAAGCACGAGCATTTGTCATAAAGAAATGTGAAAGAACATCAAGGGCTGCAACAGACGGCTTTAAATGAAGAGACACATGAGGATGGTGACATCTGTCCAAATTAAGAAATACATACAACTGCATACACACGTTCACAAATGAATACACAGTCACATAAGTGTTAGTGTGCGCAGCAGTACACACTCTCACAGCATTCATACAAAAGCAAACCCACAGGAACATGTCCGGCTGTGCTCACCAATACACAACCTGTCACTTGGGCACAAGGTCACACTTCAGTGTACAATCCACATGTGTTTTTACTTACTGTATTGTAATATTATTTCTTCTGCACAATGTTTTCATTTGGTGTTTGCTGATATAAAATAACCACTGATGGGTGGAGATTTGCAAAACACAGTTCCACCATACCATGAACACAGTTGCCCGCTACAAATACACACAAGTCTCACCCAGGCAGCCACATAAAGGCACATTTGTGCGCACAGCTACTCTTTTACTGTGGACCCCATCTGAACAGAAGCACAAACCACTGCACACCTTTAAACACACACAAAGGCAGGCATATTTGAGTCATTGAGCAAGGCCCTTAACCAGAAGATTGCTCCAGGGAAGCATAGTACAATGGCTGATCCTGCGCTCTGACCCCCAAAGGTCATGCAACAAGACTTAATAAAGGATTAATAAAGTGTAACAAATCAAAATAATTGTACACATATACACAGTCCTGCATGTAAACCTTGTGCCATTGATGCCACCTCCACAGCCTCACACATGCATCCATTGCTCACCTGGTGCGGCCGAGCCTCTCTGTCCAAGAAGTGGCTTTCTTCTACCCCGTCTAGCAGCTTGTACCGTTCCAGGTTCTGCCTCATTTCCATGTGCTCTGGGTTTGCCACGAAGAAAGTGTGAGCAGCAGCAGCTGCCTTGTCCATCTGGTTTAACTGGGAGAAGAACATAATAGACTGGTTAGGGGACAAGAATCCAGGAGACAGTAGAAAAAATTAAAATGAAGGACAGCAAACTTGGCAGTGGCGGTCAACAAACCAAATGCTGTATGTGGGGCAAGCAGAGCTGCTGGGAAGTAAAAGTTAACAAACATTGTCACAATGGCTAACGTCATCCCAGTTTGAACTGTGATGTTGAAAAGGATCAAATGAATTATGCTGTTCATCCACTAATCCTTGCAAATGCAAACAAACATTTTATGGCTTTACTTATATAATCATAATTTGTTTAACTGGGATTACTCCACACTGCGACTGACGTGTTATTCAAGATGGGTTCCTGTCTTGTAGCCAGTGCTGCTGAAAGCAGATGCAACCCCCAGTGACCCTGTATTGGACTAAACAGGTTTAGAAATTGGGTGGAAGGAAGACTTTCTGGTAGCTCATCAATATAAAAACTTAGTAATGTCAGACCAATTGATCCATTTTCTGATCCACTTAATTTGACTGTTGGGCCATAAGACGTCAGAGCCTCTCCTGGCAACATTAGGCACAAAGTAGAAGCCAGCCTGAAAGGATACAAGTCTGAAGCAATTATCCATCCATCCATAACTGAACATGCATAATCTGAATCAGGGTCACATGGAGGGGAGAATTTGGCAGCATCCATTCATCAAAAGCTACATTTAACACATACTCCACCACTGATATGGACCCAGCTTACCAAACTGCACAGCTTTGGAATGTTAGAAGAGAAGAATTCTGTCCATTCCTCCACATTATATTTCCAAATAACGAAAATTACTTGATTCCATAATTATACACCTTAGCTGTAACAGACCTAAGGAGACAGTCACAGGCAAAGAATCACTCAGTGTCCGACCGATGTCTGTTTCATATCCTGGAATCAGAAGTCGTAACTTATCCAAGGTCAAGGCCATCGTCTTTTTATTGTCACATGTACAGCACAATTCTTAATTGTGTAATGTTCTTTGGAGACACAGCATGGAAAAAAGCTTGAATTTTAATCTAATATCAATAATAATCACAGTAAATAAAACAAAACACAACATTAGAATCGCAGAAGACATGGCACTTAATTCACTTAGTTGATTATGGAAAGTTTATCACATATGACTATTAACCAGCCTGCCGATAGAAATTGTGCTTAAATATCACCATTCCGGTGTTAATAGTTTTATAGTGTACATCTGATGGAAGGAGGATGAAAAATGCCCATGCAGGGTGACTGAAGTCCTTTATGATTTGTTTTGCTTTTTCCTTGGCAAATATGTCCTGCAGAGATGGTATCTGTGTCCTGTTGATGTTTTCATCACCCTCTACAATGCTTTGTGGTCCCTAGCTGAACTGCTGCCATACCAGCAAACCATGCAGCCAGAATGGACTCTACAGTACATTTCTGAAAGTTCATTAGGGCTGCTGGAGACATTCGGGCCTTCCTTAGATGTCTGAGAAAGTAAAGTCACTGGTAGGCCTTTTTGATTAATGTGGTAGTGTGTTCTGTCCACCTAAGATCATTGGTGATGGTAACCACCAGGAATTTAAAACTGTTGACTCTTTCCACAGCCTCATCCCAAATATAAATTGGGGTGTGATTTAGCTACTGCTTCCTGAAATCCATGATCATCCCTTTAGTCTTGCTGACATTCAGAGAGAGGTTATTGTCCTGACACCACTCTGACGGGAGCCTAATCTCCTCTCGACAGGCAGTCTCATCATTATCTTTGATCAAGCCTATGATGGGGTACTTGTCAGCAAACTTTATGATGGTATTGGACAGATATGCAAAAGGGGGAACTCCCCTATGTACACAGACTCTAGTGCAACTGATTGTAAAAAAAAAAGGGTTGCATCATTGGTAGAATGATGTTCAGCTTTTAAGGCATTTTCAGGGAGCTGAGGTCACATGAACTAATCTCTATTAAGACCTACAGCTGGATTATAAAGCTTCAGAGCAAGATCACTTAATGGAGGTAAACAAACACTCAAAACCAACACAAAATAAGGTTACTGAATAACAACTAGGAGAAATGGTGTAAGAAAATGGGTCAAAGTTGATATGGCCTTCAAACGTGAACATCCAGCAAGGAGACCTTTAAGTGAACTACAGCTGAAAGAATAGAAAGTGGGCCAGAGGAACCAAATGATTAAAAGGTCTGCAGTGAGAACAAAAGTCAAGATACTGTGAAAATGAGTGGTTTGTATCAAATTTTGTTACTTTATGCAGCTTATTAGAAGATACTGAAGTTTAAAACCAAGTGGAAGAAATTCCTCATTCTGATGAGATTAAAACTGACATTTAGTGGAAGCATAATAGCGATCACGAGCCTGTGACCACCATCCCTTACTGATAAGCACGGCTGGAGGCAGCAATACGCCAAGAAGATCAGCTTTCTGGGTTGACTCCTGCACAACGTCTGAAGACAGAAGGGCAAGATGGATAGATTAAACAAAAGATGTGGTGGAAATATGACTTGTGGCAAATTGTATCTTCCTTCAAGGGACAGAAAATAATATATATTTATATATTATATATAAATAAAAGGGTTCAAATGGGAGATTTTGGAAAAAAACTAAATGCTGGGGTATCAGCTGGTAACCCTTTTTAATGATGATGAAAGAAGATAAAGAGTACAGGGCAAACATGGGTGAAAACTGGCATTTGCCAAAAGAGAATAAATCAAAGTTGAGGAAATGTTCCATCCTCTACAAGTGATTTTTCACAAATGAACCCAGACTTCCGGTGACTTCTGTGATTTTTATATTGCCAACTAGGGAGGGTGGAGCTTCAGGGCAGAAGCATAAACTGGGTCACATGTCTTTAAGCCAGTTAGCTTCATTACTGCAGATAAAAGAGGAGACAATCAAGCTGTAGTGACCTAAAATGAGAAGAGCAACATTTTGGAGAAGCTCCAGTTGAAGTCCAAACTTTAATTTAATCAAATGTGGGATTCTCAACAATTTTGTCAAAGAAAAATGAGACGAGCCTGCCATGTTGCTGTCCTAAATGCCATTTACCAATGATGTTTCTTCAGTTTAAGTAGTCAGAATTTTGATGAATAACAAATAAATAATTAAACAATCAGACTAATAATACAAATTAAAAATGTCACAATGTCCCTGAGGTTGGTCTCATTTTTAGAATGACCTTTTGCTATTAATTTGCTTATCCTGAAATCAAAATGAGCGCTGGTTTTTTTTTTGTTGTTTTGTGAAAGAGTGTCACCATTTTGTTTCTCATTACCAGGCCCTTATGCCAGACATGCGATGTGTGTCGGCCATCGTTTTCCGTCATTGTGTTATGTGTATAAAACATAGAGGGTACATTTGGTTTTGGATCAACTTTAAAACGCTTTCATTTTTATTTAGTTGTGGAGGAAGCTAAAAGGCATTTCCAGGAAAGAAAATAGTGTTAGGTTCTTTCTGTTCTGTTTTGTTGACTTCAAGTTTTGCTTTGCATTCTGCAGTTTTGCTTACTTATCTGATTGATTATCCATTTACAACAACCTATCCCTTCAGTATTTATTCCAATTTACCCCTGCATTTACTCATCTCTTAACATTTTGTGGCTGTTTTTTTCTGCCAATTTTATAACTTAAATTACAACTTTGGTTTTGATACTGCAAAAATACATCTATTACTCATTGACTCTTACAGTATTTTACAAGACATAACAAAGGCTTCTTTTGGTCTTCATCACAATCATAAAACATCACTAGATTGGTTGTTCATCTCTGTGCTGATGGTAAAATGACTTGTTAATATGAAGGAGCCACAGATCTTACACTAAATATGTCATATCAAGAGAAGTGTGTCTCAGTAAAGCTCTCCAAAGTGACGTTTAGTTAGTAGGTCACATTTCAGAGATGAAGAAACACTTTACTGATGCTTTGGAAGCGTTATGAAGATCCAAAATGTTTGCAGTATCACTCTAATGCCACACTTACACTTGATGCCTTGATGCACTTGATGTCTTGGCCTGAATCAAAACTGGTGAAGAACTCTGATTCAATGTGCGTTCATTACACTAAACAGACTGTGTTCTTATGAGCGTCTGTTATGTCCATCAGGGAGGCGATACAGCACGTCAGCAGCTGATGCTCAAATGAAGCTCACTTTCTCTGTCTTGCTGGTTTTAACTCATCTTCACAGTGAGGGGAAGAGTGATAAAACCGTAAATGTAATGTCAATCGCAGGGCATGACTACCTCTGTGCTGGGAACAGGAATGGAATTTAGAGTAATAGAATGTGTAACCCCCTGTCCGGTTCCACTTGGTTTAAATCATTCCCTATAAGATACTTGTGAAGTTCACATGTCTGACAACATACACTTTCAGCTTATGTGGAATATTTGTGCTGCACTTACATTGGAAAATAGTGATGCTAGCAGGGTGTAAACATGAAAACTTGTGTGTTTTGTTCTGCTGATGTTCAATTTTTTTTACTTTTTAGGAGCAGAGCTATTGAGTGCAATGACATTATATGCTTTGAATTTTCTGTGGCAGCTTCCTCCACCTCCATTCAGAGAAGACTCTGATACACAACAGAAGCCAATAGTGGAGCAACTGTATTGTTAGCTGCTCTGATGACTCCAAGTGACTGGGGAACTTTCAAACAGACAAACGTCAGTTGATTATCTGTACAATCGTCTCCCACTTTCCATTTAAAGTGTCACAGCAAACATAGAACTGATGTAATCAAGCCTCATCCTTGAGAGGAAACCTGACTGAGAGACTAGAATTGACTTGAAATTGACTACTGCAGCCGGTATCTGATCACCAAAACAAAAAAGGAATACTACGTGGCTCTCAGGTGTTTACACCAAAATCCAAGCTGTGTCAGATACAAGGAAAAATCCTAATCCAGTCACATCAGGGTGCTAGTTTAGACTCGGCCATTATGAACAGTTGTCTGGCTTACCGAGTGAGTCAGCAGTGAGATCTGAAGCTGTGGCCTTGAGAACTGAAGTGGAAATCCTTAGTCAGATGAACACGTCGGCCAGTATTTAGTAGCGACGCCATACCAGAACATGTGTTCTGCCTTGCTGACAGACGCGACTTTCAAGCCGGTCCTCAATTTCCCACTGATACTGTTAAGTAGGGGAAATGAGGCTGAGGAAGGTCATTCTCTGCATTTTGCTGGGGTAAACGTGCCAAGTGCATTCTGTAACATCACCGCTGATCTTAAATTCTGAGCGGCCAATTTTTAAGAAGAATGTCAGTCCGAATTATGCTGAGTGGCATTGCAAGCCAAGATTTTGCCTTTTATCTCTGTGATGTGAGTTGAAAATTAAACAGTCGAGTAGCGCACTCGTAATCAGTGAATGGAAGAAATATCGTTTATGGGTGCATAAACCTCTGGAACATACACCATGTATGGGCATAATTAAAGAGCTTTACCATAAGGCCTTCTTTAAATGGCATTTTAAAAAGTAAGGGCTGAATGCCGATAGATTGCATTGAGCACCTTAAAATACTATGAAGGCTTCAGCATGCTTTGTAGAAAGCCTTGCAATAACACCAATTAGGAGAAGCGGTTTCTCAAATATTGATTGAGTGAGAGATGATGTGAAAAGTATGTCAGTATGTTACGGGGTCATTGAGCTTCTCTCACAAACTTAACAGCCAAGGTGAAAAACAAACTCAAAAAGAAAGGAAGATGTCAGTGGCTCCCTCTATGTAAAATGTGCCATCCTTTTTTTCCCCAGACTTTATTGTGACAGTTTGCATTTGTAAATATTTTAAAACTGTGCTCCCAAAGATGCTTAATTCAAAAGTCGTGATATTGAATAATTGAGCTACTATGATGAACCATGTACCCGTTACAAAGGCAAATCCGAGGGTGACGCATGAGACCTCGATCTGATTCCTGGATTGATCACCGCCTGTTTGAAATGTTCATGTTCTTCCCATCTCTCCATTGGTTTTCTTCTGGGTTAACTCTTATCTCAGATAAAGAAGCAATGGAATCATTGGATGGAAAGTTTATCTCATCAGATTGGACAGCCCAGCACAGAATCCACTACAGAATGCTGGGAATGGGGTGACCAGTTGGCTGAGGTCTCCAGGTCTGTGTAAAGCACTACACATTGGCAGGGTAAAATAAAGGAGAAATTTTTATTTCTTTCCCAGGCACCTCTTCACAATCCTCCCAATAACAACCTACAATTATACAATTAATGAACACAATAAACTGCCAATTCTTCCTCACTATCTACTTCCGTTGAGGTATGTCCATGTGTCCATGTGTGCAGCAGGCTTCTTTTTATGCTGGGCCTGGGAATGCTTGCAGTGTCATGCCACATTTTCTGGGAAGGACTTCTGGGCTGAACAAAAGTAGGGCGGTCCTAGCACCGACATAACTGACTATTGGAACGTAGGAACCCCGACAGGATTGCACTTCCAGACAGCCTATCCCAAGCAACTTTGCAGGTGTCCCAACTGAGATCCCATATGAAGACCATTGCCACCTTGCATATGGGGGATGGAACCTCTGCTGAATCTTAGCTTCCACTGGTCCTTCCATTATCTCCTGCCATCTGAACACAAAGTTACTTCTCGGTTCTGCTGGCCAATTTGTCGTCACTCTGGCCTCCCGTGTGGGCAGTGAATTTTTCCCCATTTCATCCAAGATGCCCATTTTCCTTCTACAACAGATATTGTTGGTTTCCATTTCTGCTAATCAGCTTGTACTTTGTTTTCTGTGTGCTTTAACAAATATGTATCTTTATATGTTCTATAGATTAGATTATATTACACTACATTAGATTAGATTATATTAGATTACACTACATTAGATTAGATTAGTTTAGATTAGATAAAATTAGATTAGATTTGATAAACTTTATTCATCTGAAGGAGAAATTCAGAAGCATACAGCAAAAGAAACATAAAAAGCAAGAATACAGACTCACAGGAAAGATAATACAGCCAATCCATCCATTCAACACTCAATCAATCAATCAACCAATCAATCAATAAATCAATAAACAAAAATAAATGCATACTGTGCAAATATTTCAAAATGAATTTAACGAGGACATCAGGAGGAAGCACCGAATTGCCTAATGGACAATTAAGAGCCACTGACATACTTCTTAGCACACCGTGGGAGAATAAGCCTTAGCTAAAGGTTTTCCAAGAAAGTGCCTCTTGGAGGCCATGGAGGGAATTTTTCATGATGGCATCCAATTTTGCCACCATCCTCTTTTCCACAACAGTTTCCAGTCTCCAAGGTTCACCCTGTGATGGAGAAAGCTTGTTCAGACATTGTGCTCCTTTAGAGCTCTGGTTGCTTCCCCAGGAGACTGTAGCATAGAACACCACCCTGGTTACTAGGGACTGGTAGAACGTTTCCAGCAGCTTGCTGCACACATCAAAAGATCTGAGCCTCCTTAGCAAGTACAGTTTGCTCTGGCCCTTCTTGTGCACCACTGTATTGTCAGACCAGTCCACTGTTTATGTGAACCTTCAGGTAGTTCTGCACCACTTCCCCCATCCTCTCCTTCAATGGTGACTGGCCTCAGAGGCTTCTTGGCATGTCAGAAGTCCACTACCAGTTCCTTTGTCTAGCTGATGTTGAGATGGAGGTTGTTGTCCCTGCACCATTAGACAAACTCCTCCACAATCTTCCTGTACTCTGATTCATCTCCATTATTAATGGAGCCTATGAGTGAGGAGTCATCTGAATATGTCTGTAGATGGCAAGCAATGGTACTGTGCTAATACTAATTCTGTATTTAGTAATTAGTGTGATATGTACTTGAATTATACCTAAGAATTTGTCACAGTGATTTGTTCTTTGTGAAAAATGGTACACAAAAATAAATCATAATGAATTACAGCGTATTTGTATCATATATCCCAGAATCACACAGGTTATTCTCAACAATGGACGACTGTGAGATTTCCCATCCATGGTTTGGTCCAAAGCTGTCAGGATTGGATTCAGAAGAACTGGGTTCAGCAAATAGATGCATTTCACTATATACAGTAAACATGTCCAAAATGGATGAGTAAAGGGATTGCTCCAGTGTTTTGTGGATTTGTTACAATATTTTAAACCAAGGGCAGAGCTGCTAGAATGCTGCCAAGTGTGTAAAAGTAAGACAGTTAACTTGTGTAGCACTTGCTGCTCATCCTCCAAGTCTTGCTGATTGTCTTGTTGGTCCTTCAAAGAAACAACTGTAGAACGGCACATGCTGGTGTTCCACCGCATTCAAGCAGGATACAAGATTAGATGTCGCTGTTGGCGCACAGGTCAGAAGGTCAGATTCAGCGAACTGACGCTCAGTCAACCCACTTCTGCACTCCTCCATCCAATGCAAAGCGTTGTGCACGTGTGATTCTGAGACTCCCGACAACCCCCACACAGATGCAGCTTTATTTAATAAAATCAAGTCTGAAATTTCCAGAGCTGCACAAGGCACTGGCCACATAAAGACTGCTTTCTGCAGTGAGGAGGGAAGGAATGAAGCCACCCAGCTTTGATCCGAGTCAGAATTCTAAAATGTATATAATCATCTCAAAGTGGTGACTGGTGCCAGGAGCGCTACTGGAAACCACATGTGAAGCGGAGCACAAGCGTTCCTGTCTGCACCACACCTCACCATGAGGACCATGCAGCATTTAAAAGTGTTTTCTGTAAAAACACATGGAGACAGGGGAAAACGTATGAGAGCACTTGATATTTTGCAGTTGAAATCTACAGTTGTTCTTGAAAGTTTGTGAACCCTTTAGAATTTTCTATATTTCTGCATAAATATGAAATAAAACATCATCAGATTTTCACTCAAGTCCTAAAAGTAGAAAGAGAAACCAGTTAAACAAATGAGACAAAAATATTGTACTTGGTCATTTATTTATTGAGGAAAATGATCGAATATTACATATTTGTGAGTGGCAAAAGTATGTGAACCTCTAGGATTAGCAGTTAGTTTGAAGGTGAAATTAGAGTCAGGTGTTTTTAATCAATGGGATGACAATCAGGTGTGAGTGGGCACCCTGTGTTATTTAAAGAACAGGGATCTATCAAAGTCTGCTCTTCACAACGCATGTTTGTGGAAGTGTATCATGGCATGAACAAAGGAGATTTCTGAGGACCTCAGAAAAAGAGTTGTTGATGCTCATCAGTCTGGAAAAGGTTACAAAACCATCTCTAAAGAGTTTGGACTCCACCAATCCACAGTCAGAGAGATTGTGTACAAATGGAGGAAATTCAAGACCATTGTTACCCTCCCCAGGAGTGGTCGACCAACAAAGATCACTCCAAGAGCAAGGCATGTAATAGTCGGCGAGGTCACAAAGGACCCCAGGGTAACTTCTAAGCAACTAAAGGCCTGTCTCACTTTGGCTAATGTTCATGTTCATGAGTCCACCATCAGGAAAAACACAACAACAATGGTGTGCATGGCAGGGTTGCAAGGAGAAAGTCACTGCTCTCCAAAAAAAACATTGCTGTTTTCTAAGTTTGCTAAAGATCACGTGCACAAACCAGAAGGCTATTGGAAGAATGTTTTGTGGAAGGATGAGACCAAAATAGAACTTTTTGGTTTAAATGAAAAGCGTTATGTTTGGAGAAATGAAAAGACTATCCCATCTGTGAAACATGGTGGTGGTAGTATCATGGTTTGGGCCTGTTTTGCTGCATCTGGGCCAGGACGGCTTGCCTTCATTGATGGAATAATAAATTCTGAATTATATCAGAGAATTCTAAAGGAAAATGTCAGGACATCTGTCCATGAACTGAGTCTCAAGAGAAGGTTGGTCATGCAGTAAGACAATGACCCTAAGCACACAAGTTGTTCTACCAAAGAATGGTTAGAAAAGAATAAAGTTAATGTTTTGGAATGGCCAAGTCAAAGTCCTGACCTTAATCCAATCGAAATGTTGTGGAAGGACCTGAAGCGAGCAGTTAATGTGAGGAAACCACCAACATCCCAGAGTTGAAGCTGTTCTGTATGTAGGAATGGGCTAAAATTCCTCCAAGCCGGTGTGCAGGAATGATCAAAAGTTACCGGAAACATTTAGTTGCAGTTATTGCTGCAAAGGGGGGTCACACCAGATACTGAAAGCAAAGGTTCACATACTTTTGCCACTCACAAATATGTAATATTCGATCATTTTCCCTAATAAATAAATGACCAAGTATAATATGTTTGTCTCATTTGATTAACTGGTTTCTCTTTATCTACTTTTAGGACTTGAGTGAAAATCTGATGATGTTTTAGGTCATATTTATGCAGAAATATAGAAAATTCTAAAGGGTTCACAAACTTTCAAGAACAACTATAAGATTGGTTCAATTTTTTTTTCTTTAACAAAGGATGGATAAAGTCAAATTATTCTATTATGTTCACCTTTTAGACAAACCTATCACTAGATGGGACATCCTTGACTTGAAAAGGAAAATATGGAAAGAAGTGTGGTATAGCGGGTCCATAGCTTGCTTAGTAAAGGCCATTTTTTAAATAAATAATCACCGCTCTCGCGGCGGTTTAGCGAGGGGGCGTTGGGCCATAGCAAGCCGCGGGATAATCCGCGGTCTGGGTGTTTCTCACCGAGTGCACAGGTGAGGGACTGCCCACATCCGTGATTGCTCCCGTGGCTAATTTGCTACAGCTGCTATGGCCCCTCGCATTATAAAAGAAGCGCGAGTCGGTTGAGAGGGGAGGAAGGAAAAAGAAAAGAAAAAGAAAGACGGAGGTTGGGAGCAGGAAGCAGGAAGGAGAGAGAGAGAGAGAGAGCGCGAGCAAATCGGTGCAGCAGGAAGCGGGCGAGCGCTCGCAGGCAGCTGGAGGCAGCCTGGGTGTTTGGCCAACACCCGGGAGAAGTGGTTGTGGTTGCTACCGCAGAGTTTGTTTTGTAGGACGGGAGTGACAGGGAAGGTGCAGGACTCTCCGCAGAAGGTAGTGGGAGTCGGGACTTGAGACGCGGTGTTCCCTGCGTGAGAGCCTTAGTCGTAGGGAATTCCCAAGTCGCTGTCTGGAGGAGCCGACCGGAGCCAAGGATCGGTATGGCAACTGACAGCAGATGCAGGCATAAAGGTCAGCTGCAGAGAGAGAGCGTCTCCCTTGTTGCGGGGCCCTGATTGGTGAAGCAGGAGAAACGCTAGTTTTAAAAGAAGGCACCGGGTTTGTTGTTTTTTTTAAAGACTGCTTCCTAAGGAACATTTTAACCTCACGTTTTAAAAGGATTGTTTTTCTTATTGTTTTAACCTCCATATTTTCTTAAGGATTATTTATTTATTGAGAAGCACTGCACTTTCTTTGGACACTGATTTCTTTTTGATTGTTGTTAATAAAACCACTGTTTCACTTTTTACCATCCCCTTGCTTACTTGTTGCCTTCACTGACTAGCTCACTCGGTAACATTATCGACGGTGTTGGGTTCAAGTGCTTCCAAATAGCAATGGGAGCGTGGAGCCAGAACCCGCATCGTCACAAGAAGACATCAAGTACATCCCAGCTTGTAAATGAACCTTGAAGGGTTGTGTCTGGTAAAGTGGTAATTTCAGCTGCCAAGTGATAACAGGTACCCATTTTAGAATTATTATTTTGTTTATATCCCAGCTGGATGGAAGGACCAAGGGAGTGAGCACATTTGGTGCATTATCTTCCCCGGGATGCTAGAGGGCAGCCCTCTTGGGTTGCTGCAGCACCATAGATTTCCACAGGGACACTGGTAGTTGAATTCTGGAGCAGCTATGTTTGGTTCCATGGGCACTGCCAAGGAGTGCTGCAGGTATGGCTGAGCCCTTTGTGGCATCTCTTCTGCCTCACTGATGCCAGAAGAAGGCCGTGGAGCACCTGGGGCACTTCTGGGTGCCCTATAAAAGGAGCCAGCTGCCACTACTCGAGGTGCCAGAGTTGGGAGGAGGTGAACAAAGTTTGTTGGAGGAGAAATAAAGAGAACGGTAGGTCTATGTATAGTGATTGGTGCATTGTACTGTGTTGCTGTGGGGAGCAAGGAAAAAGCACTTCCCCACTATAATAAATGTGTGATGTGCTTGAACTTGTGTTTCTGCCTCTCTGTTTTGGGGTTGGGGAGGCTGAAGCAGGTGAAGCACCCCTGGTTTCCACAGTCACATTTAGGCAAAGCATTTGTTCTTTATATCTGTTCAGCTGATGATCCCAAACAAGAGGAAGCTGCAGATATTCAGGTAAACTAGAAGACAGCTTACACCATCCATCTTTAGAAGAAGGATGGAACCTCAGGACTGCAAACACTCAAAGAACTCCAAAAGAAAAATGAGTTCTCTGCAACCAGGAGTGGGCTCTCATTCAAAAAGGCACTTTCAAGTGGTCTACATAGCTGTCCCTAGAGGCTACTGACGAATGTCCACCCTTCCCAGCATGACTTAAAAAGCAAGCTGCATCTGAAGCACTGACATCAATCAAGTGACCCAGATATAGCCAACCACCTGTCTAAATTACTAGACTCTGCCTCACGGCTGCCATAGTAAGAAACTGTGTCTCAAATGGCCATTAGACATTCCAGTCAAAAAAATGCTGGTATCTCATATGACAACTGGATGAGGCTCACAGACCACCAAGATCAAATCGTGTTGTTGTCATGGCCAATGTTAGTGAACGTTTCAAAACCTTCAGCTCACAAGGGGCTTACAAGCCCGGTCAGCAGTATGTGGTAAAGATGCACAACAGCCCGGTCAAGAAAGGGGTCTTCTAGATGAAACTCTCACCTTCTTGTTTAACAGCTCCCAGCATTCAAAAAGAACATCATTGTGTCCCAACACTCGTCTGTCCTAGACAGCAGTAATTATCACCTGTGCCATTGGACGGTGACACATTTGTGACCTCCAACCATCCATTTCAGGTATCGCAGTATTCATATTTTATTGAAAGAGTAGCTTACAAACGGAGTCTACGCTGCTCAAAGTGAGCTAGCCAGGGCCTGAAGTGAATCATTCCTGAAATCAAAGGCAATCGCACTGGGTGCAAGTTAAGTTTGACATGTCAAGAACCTGAAAAGAACTATACAGTCACAGCCTATTAATGTCCAACTAGCAGAGCTACCGTGGAATAAAATGCAGATGCAGTCACATTGGGAAAAAATTTGGCCCCAAACCAAAATTTCAGTGACTAAACCTGCCATGAGGAGCGACTATGCGTACTTGTGCCAAGTCCCAAAAATGCCTTCTGGCGCACTTCCCTAATAAAGCACAGATGTGGTCATCGGGGGGAAACTTTTCCCCAGTGGGATTGTGGAATGAAGCAAAACCTATGGCTTTCCCCTGTGCAAATGACGAGGAATTTGTGCAAAGTTTGGCAAAGATAAGATGTGTGGATCAAACACACATTCAGCTTGATCTACATTAGTAAGGTAGAGCGTATGCCATAAGTCACTTGAACAACTGATTCTTCAATGTTTTAAGGATTTCAAACTAATTATTGATCTGCTTTTAATACACACCATCATTGCATTATAGCAGCTTGCTATTTACTAGAGGAAACGCCTTAGCTTGTTGATTCTATGGCTCATTTGAAGGCTCAAAGAACTGAGGCATATCACTCTATTATAATAAAAAAATCCTGGGACTTTTTATCCTGGGACGAGATGTGATTTTTTTAGAGAGATACTTTCATGTCCCGTAAGACGAGACTTTGTGCCAAGTGATTTAACCACGCCCGGGGTGTGTAGAATGTCGTAAAGAATTAAAAAACGTTGGTGCGATACACATGCAGAGCAGGTTAGAGATAATGAAAGTACTAAAATTTGAAAGTCTCAAAAAAAATCATAGTAAAGATCACATTAGCGCAAACAAACGGAAATTAGTACTCTGTGAAATAACGTAACAGCAAAAAGAGATCGAATATATGGACATAGGTGATATGACAGAAGTATGTAGATATTGTTCAGATTTAAACTTTAAGTCGGAGACTTGTAGATTGTCTAATTCGTGTTGCCATCAGGGAAAAGTAGTGTTGCCTCCCAATGAAGAGGCGTATCCGCAATTTGTTGCGAGCGGCAGAGATGCTAAGTGGCAAGCGAAGCGGGGGGTTGGCAAGCGAAGCGAGCAGGGGGTAAAGCCCCCTAGTAACATTATTATGAGAGGAACTCCCTTCTATAAACCCACAGCCAGAGTTAGGACTCGTCCACAGTTCTTTAGGCCAGCATCACTTTTTGGGAAATAAAGCATGTGTTATGCTGGACTGGACATTGGTCTAAAGAAACTTCTAGTAAGCAAATGCATTCCAAATGTATATTTCTTATTCTTCCAAACCAATATAAGGCAATGTAAGCTTTAGTCAAAACCAACTGCAAGACTAGCTGTGTCTGTCACTCTGCTTGACCCGCCAAATTCATTGCTATTTGGCTTCTAAACTAAAATTACTTTTTATTTCTCATTTTATTCTCTGCAGTGCGTATTTAACAGTAAATTGTTCATTTGTGGTTTTTTTCCCTTTGGATAATGTGCATTTCTCATTAATACATATTTTGACAACTTCAAATGATATTAAGTTCAATCAAGCAGTTTTGGGAAAAAAAGCATGGGACACATGAACGACAGCAGCATTCAGCTTGTTCAAACAAAACAGCATGCAGAAACAGCTGAAGACTAGGATTTTCTAGACCTAACAGAAACATGGGACAAAGTCTGGTAGGGTGGATGGATTTGCTGTAGACACTCTTTTCCGTCTCATTTTGTCTGCTATTGACAAATATGTTTTGAGGGTTTTTCAAGTACAGAAGACAATAAGGTCACCAATCATTGCACTAGATCAGAAGTTCTCAATCCAGGGGGTGTGAGATGGCATTTCACAAAGAGAAAGGCCTTGTCGTGTTTCGCCAAAATTGAGTGAGGTGCGTTGTCCAACTTATTCTTGCAATGTGCCGTCACATGTAGGTCATTTATTAATTAGTGCTTGTGTTCTATGATATTATAAGAGTGAAGCTCTGAGCGTGCAATTGTCACCTGTAAATGTGCATTCTCTTGTGTTACTTGCTGTGGCTGAATTGTTTGTAAAGATGGAAAGCGTTTTTTAAGAGAATGGAATTTGGACCTTGCAACGATCTGTAGAGAAGGACGAGGACTAGTACTGATTTCTGTGCAAGCCCTGAACCCAAAGTATCACTGATTTTGAGGTTTGATTGGCATTTTTGCCTGGCAAAGGGGACTGAATTGAAGGCAACACCTGCAGATTACAGTCATCCCACCTCTCCTGCTGGCCATCCTGACTGTAGCGCAGTAATTTTAACCATGCAGCGCGTCTGTTTCTGAACGGCAATGCAGGTGTTATCAAGGGACAACTATGTTTAATTGCTTACTGGCATGTTGGCACCTATTGCCTCACAGGGGCGTCTGATACCCCTAAGCCCTTGATCGATGATCGTGCGCCATTTCCTCACAACACTTGATGCTTCTCGGGATACCCCAACCCATGGGTCCTCAATGGAGAGTCTCATGGGGAAAATATTTACAAGATTACCGAGATTTATAAAGGTAAATCGCTCAATTTATATTTAAATTTTATACACTGAGTTAAAAACATATTTTTCTGATTTCAGTTTGTTTACCCAGAGTACTGTATGTGGTTCAAAAATGTGAAATTTGACTTCTTCACCTTCAGATGTGATATTACTTTTGTAGGGGGCACAACCAGAATCAAACAGTAGGGGTGCAGGGCACAGAAAAGGTTGGGAACCACCGTGCTAGAAAGTGGTGCATTGTTGCATGTTGGTTATCACATGTAAGAAAGAATTTTACTGTACTCTGTACACGTGATGATAACGATCCAAAAAAACCTATAAACCAATTAACTATAATACCACTGCGGTCTGCACTATAATTGTTAAGCTTGTGTTGGTAGCAATGTTAATTACTGCCTAGTAGTCTACCACAGTAATCCATTTTGGTCTCAGTCACATCCCGTACATGCACACAAGAGTGAAAACACTGCCAACGTACTAGTAAATGATGAAGACCAATGCTAAGCACTGTGTTTTCAGACAATTTGAGGACTACCTAAACATGAGACACTGCCAGGTGTGACGGATGGTCAAGGGCCTTGCCAAGTTGAGATGCCCTTTTGATAAAGGGACCCGGGGGAGGGGACATGTCCACTGCAATATCTCTCGCAGCACATGAGAGGGTAACCCTCCTGGATTGCATCGGGGCCATTGGAAGCTCAACCATGATGGGGCCCGTGGCCATTGTTAGGGGGCACCTAAACCGTTCCCGAGCCCTGGACTAAAGCACTTCCACCACAACCAGAAGAGCTACCAGAAGTTGATCACACTGCACCAGCTTCCAGGTGCACTATAATGAAAGCCGCCTCACTCCGTTCGAGGAGCCAGAGTTGGGAGGTCGAGGATAACGCTTGCTGGGAGAGGACTGGATGCAGCAGAGAAGAGAGAGAAACAGAGAGAGAAAAGAGAGAGAAGGGACTGAACTTTATTGTTAAGAATTGTGTACATTGTGTGCTGTAAGGACAACAAACAAGATTAAAGGGTGTGTTGCTTTTGGACTCGTGTTTCTCTGCCTGTCTGTGTTCGGGTTTGGGGAACTGTATGTCCCCGATATACCGCACAGGATACTTGGGCATACAAGAAACTCAGTGCAACCAGGATCAGATGCTGGAATGTCCAGTAGACAACACTGGGAGTCATTTTATGGGGCACTGAAGGAAGAACTTTCTCATGCTTTTCCTTTGTACTTCATTCTACCAGATTACAGAGCAGCAGTGTGAGGTCATTCATCAGACAACATTTAGTTAACAAATTGCACTGGCTGAGGTGTTGAACACTGTTCTGCCAACATTAGCTTATACTGATCCCTGAACAATATGATTATATATTAAAAAAATACCAACCAACAATAGACTACCTGCGTACCAACTGCTAAAGGCGCTCATAGTCACAAATATTCCGATGCTGATAACAATTCATGAATTCTTCACATGACACACAGTCAGGAGGCCCACAAGATGCTCCAAAGAAAGCAACGGGATCAACATGGTGGCCTCAGCAGTACTGTACTTTTCAAAGAAGGTAATTGAGTGTTAGGATGAGATGTTTGCTTACCAAGTGAGTGCCTGTTCAGTCACTCAGCCTGCTGTCAGTAAAGCACGCTAACACAAGTGTACCAGATGGGCTATTCTGCATTTTTAGGTGCATGTTCTCTGCTTTTTCAAGAACATTTGTCTGGAAGGTTCATCTTTTGTTGAGTTATCTCAAATTGAATGCTCTGTATACATTTTTTGAAATTGTTAACACCCCTGGTAAGAGTCAGTCTTAGAATGTTTGATATTAATGTTAAAAGGCATCTGAGTGATGGCTTAATATGTTTAGAATGTGAGTTTCACATAACTACATTGGTAATCGATGATTCTGTTTAACCCCTAAAACTAATGTGTAATGGAACTTCCTTAGTGCTCATCTATCTTATCTGAACTGCAATAATAGAATTTTAGTCGAGTTTAGTTAGCTGTTTGATTTGCCTTGTTTTCAATGGAATAATTGCGGCATTCTGAACGTTCATATTTCACGTTCGGAAGTTTGACATATGAACATGAGATTGTATCTTATATAGAAAAACACATGAACTTTTCTTTTCTATTATCTGTTTTTCTTATTATTATTTGTGTAAACTGTTTTTGCTTCATATTTTTCAGTAAAACATTTAAAATGAAGGCACTTGAACTGTTGAATTCTTTGCATGTGTGTCCATGAGTTATACTCATTGCCTGAACCCCATAAAAAAGCAGAAGCTATGAAATTTGTACTAAAACTTTTTAAATGACACTTGAACTGTGGAAATATTTGCTTGGATACATGTTATCAGGATGGGATGGAGGGTAAATTCTTGCCTGGCCAGGATGCCATAATGGAAGGATGGCGGGAGTGGAGACGTAACCCAGCCAGAGTGCCTTACATTCTTCATCCCTGAGAGGAAAGAAAGATAATGGATGGACTTCATGAATACAGAAGTTATAGACAGTTCTTTCCACCACAAGATAGGTGGCAGTGTCCCTCCAAGTTTGTCCCAGGACTCCTGCAGGGTTTAATGGAAGTTGAGTTGGAGATGCAGAAGAGCAGATCTGTTGGGGTCCATAGGTGCTGCAAGAGGGTGCTGCTGGTGACTTTACTTTCCTGGCTACAGTACGACCCGGAAGTGCTGCGGATGACCTCTGCTGTGACACTGGAAGCATTCCTGGGACCGGCCTAAAAGAAGCTTACCACTTCACCTCAGTGAACCAGGAGTCAGAGGGCAAAATTCACTTGGAGGAAGAAAGGAGAGAAGAACTTGCTAGTTGTGCATATTCTTGTGTTAGTTTGGCTGGTGCTCAATTGGGATTTGTGCTGGGTGCTATTGTGTCTGTGGTTTGGGACTCAGTGGCACCCCCTTCTGGTTACAGGGTCCACACTCATTGTCTGAACCCCCATGAGAATGCATGTAACTGCAGAATTTTTGGAAACAAGATGAACACTGCTACACCCCCATTGAAAACCATTCTCAACAATCTAAAAACAGAGAAACGTCCTGTGCAACTTCAACGACCGAATTATTTGCAGTTCTGCTTGTACATTTTTTGTTGGTTTTAGTTGTCTGATAAAAGCTCCTGTTGGCTAAACAGACCCTGAATACAAGTAAACACTAGCAGAGTTGTGGTGACTTGAGTTAACCTCTGCCACACAAACTCATTTCTCCTGCTGCTTAAAGTCATGCCAGGTCAGTTCATTTATCTTTGTGACCATAAAAGTAAAACATGCAAGCAAGGAAAGAAGAAAAAGTCAGTTAACTAATCAAAGAAATGAATGAAAGATGAAAAGAGCTCTGCAAGTATAGAGTGAATAAACGCGGACTCCGTATTTACCTTACACCATAAACAGCCTCACAGCTGCATTGTCTGCAGATTACAAAGGTTTGAAATTTCACAGACCCTAAAACTCACCAGCAAAGCTCCACAAAGACCTGCAGGCTATCATGGTCAGCACCATTGCAGCCAACAATTTTAGCTTGATCCTAAATTTTCATTTGAAAAATTTTCATTTTCCTTTTTGAAATGTTATGTATAAAAAGTATAAACTAAAATGGCCCTGCACTAAGCAAAGTACAAAAAGTACAACTTTTAAATCACTTGAGTTCTGCTAGCAATGAAGACTCCTTCCACTGCCACAATCTTATTTGGGCTCAAATTCTAGTTACCTGATGTGGTAAGATGCTATTAAATCTGTTCTAATACATATAATTACATTCTATCAGCACTGTAGTTTTGAGTATGACTCATTGTTACAAAAATATTTCATAAACAAAAATGTGACTGTCTCAGCAAACAAACAAAAGTTAAAAAGGGTCAAACTTTCAAAATGGTCACCAACGTCTCAGAAAGGCACCTGGCTGTTAGGACATATGTCCATTTTCTCATTTAGTTTTAGCTAGGAGGGTCAATTCCATTCCATGCCATTCCCATTTTTGTACTACATTCATTTGCAAGTGAACCCCATAATCCACTGCTCTCATAACAGATCCGTTTCTGCAGCTACTCTGAAAGTGGAATGATGTAATGCTCAGAAACAGAGTCTGCTATCTAAGAGTTTATTGCCAGCATCTGAGCTTTTGAATGACTTCTCAAGTGGCTCGTGACAGAAAGCTGAAATGAAATGCAGGGGACCAGGTGACATGAGAACATGCGGTTCTCAAACAACGGGCCTCTTCACAAAGTGTTTCCAGCAACCAACAATCGGCCCATTCAAACACTGCGCCGTCTAGCTGTCTGGTTTCTTGGCATATTTTGCTGTCCTCCCAAGAGACAGTCTCACAGGCTTACATTTACTGTGGGTCTTATCAGGGTACAGTATGTAGGGCATGTGAGAAGGGCTGTATGCCACTCTGCCCACTCAGCTTTTCAGTTCTTGTCAGCTAGCATCCAAGATCTTCATTCCAGCACACCCAAGAAATGCAGGAAGGTTTAAGCTTAGAATAAGGAATGCAGGGAGGCATTGACAGCTGGGGTCATGAGGGCAGTGCCCCCTTCTGCTGTGTCACAGCTGGGGGTCAGCTCAGCTGATGAGGCAGCCTTCATACCTATACCACTTCTCCCACCAAACAATTTAGAAATTAAATTCAAAGTAACATAGTAAAGAACAAAATGCAAGTGGTGTCACCCTGACACTTTCGAAGAGCAGACTGGCAGCACATCACCCGCTTGATGTTCACATATAACAACAACTGTAACAAATTTAACTACTACTAACTGGTGGCAGGCTGGCATACAAGACAAAATGCCAATCAGCTGCCTTGTTGTCTTTGTCTTCACTCAGGCAGAAAAGTCCCTGATAAAGTAGGCCCTCTACCCCCCTTCACATTCAGAGGCTGCATTACTCATACATTTTATTTTATGGGTCAGTAAAAAAAAATTAATTAATTAAAAAAGTCCTCACTCACCCACTGGGTAATTTAAGACATAAGGCAACAACATGCTGCTTACGAGACACAAAAGAGAGACCATTCAGATACATTTTAACAACCAGCAGGGGACTTTGGAGCAAATGGAATCCAGAGATTGGCAGGAATGCCCCTTGTAAAAAGTTGACAGCAGGGCTGGTCACATTAGGAGGGCTTAGTAGCCCCTTCCCCCAAATGTCTTGTAAATCCCAGGATTTGGGAGTCAAAAAAATTGCGGCACACTGTCTTGATGTGGGCAAGATTCTAAAACCAAATCAACACTCAGTGGAATCATCTCAAGCTACCACAGTGCTATTCCGTCAGTTTGGAGCAGGGGAGGACCATTGAACATTTGATCCGTGCGTCAGCAGTCTGCCTAATGCCAGAGCTGACAGTTGTGGAACATAAATGCTGCTGCCCCCATCTTATTACCCCCAGGGCATACAGGAGTCAGACACTCTCTCAAAAGAGGATTTCCACAAGGATCAGAGTGATACTATGCCAAGACCAGCTGTGGGGCTTCCACAAGGATCACAGTGTCCATTTCCACATTTCAGCCGCTGGAACTCAGATTCTTGTCATTCCGAAGTAATGAAGGCACAGAAAATATGATAGGGATAGTAAACAAGAGGAGGCGTAGAGAGGGAGAGAGGCTAATTCTAGCAGGCAGGGCCTTGATGACAGAAACTTTGATTAAGCATTTGGAATCTTTCTGCTAGTACAAGTTATTATCCTGCAGAGAATGCTTAAACGCCTGATTGTGCAGTTAGCCACTAGTGCAAGAATATCCTTCCGGTAAGATGACTGGATGAAGCTCATCGCTGACAAACCCACCGAAGTATGCAGCAGGTGAAAGTGAGTCCTACCCACCCTGCTATTACATCAGCATTGTACCCCACCTCTGCCCCTGGTGCTCCTTTCCTGTAATTATCTCCCCAATGCCAGCATTTAACACTGCAATCTGGGTTTTATTCCAGGCCTGTTCAAACGGAAAAATTCCATGTCGAATTAGAGAGTTAGTGCAACCGGAGGCTGCCTTGGTGTGTAATTATTGAGACATGGCACACTGAGATCAGTGCTAAGAAAAGACTGCGCCACCCTTTCCTTCATGCCTAGAGGGTCCCTGAATATCTGAGAAGTTGTCACTTTGAAAATCTAGCACTTAGGGTGGTCCGCTCAATGTAATGCAGTCCAAAGACAAAGAGTCCACCACCTTCAAGGAGAAATGCGGTGGGGGGGGGGGGAAACAATAACAAAGGTATGAGGTTTCTAAACTCTTTTGGGATTCCCCCCAGTGGAACGACATGCAGAAAAGTGTCCCTAAGCACGATCACCATGTCTGTGGAAGACTGTTTATCTTTTGCTGTGGCAACTGCACGTTCACAGTACAGCAGCAGCTCGCCACCAAAGCAAATCCGAGCCAATCGCAGTTGCGCTATAAGTGGCTGTCATCGATGGGTGATGCAAGGAACATTAGAAATGTAGGGAACAGTATTACTTGGCCACTAAACTGGCCACAAACCTGCCTGAGTGCTGTGTTTGTGTATAGGAGAATGGTAGATCCCACTACAATAAATAACCGTGCTGTTCCTGTTTCAAGCTGAATAATGCTACTTTTGCTAAAGTACTGAGACTCAGCCTCGTGTTTTGGGGTGCAAGACAGTGACTAACACATCACAAAGGGAAGAAACAAGAAAACTGGACTGTATGGAATATAATTTCATCAATTCAAGACAGAGGAAGAGGAGTTGCAGATAAAGCTGGGTGAGATTTCAATATTACCACGATGGAATGGCTTACTTGTCTGGTGCCCAGCAACAGCCAAATATTTATGCACATGAATTACAAACGCGAACCACAGAAGTCTTCTCATCCACAGCAGCAAGAGATGTTTGGAGAGCTAGAAGTTTTCATTGTTGTATAATGACAACAAAATGAGAAAGAGCGATCATGGCGAGTGTGGCAAGCTGCATGTTTGTAGCGCATCTGACCATTATTGGTTTTTACCTAGTCTCGAGGGGGCCACTCTTGATTCTCAAGTGAGAATACACATCTGGGGACAACTCGCTAAAAGGTTTAGAGTGTATAGTGGCGAGATCCTGCCCTTCTGACAGGGTTATGCCTACTGGGTTTCTTCCTAAGACACCTGCCACCAATCCCTTCAGTCTGTGCACTTTAAACTGCCACTGAGGTTTCAGGGAGACAGCAAATGAAACTGAATAGAAGACCTGATGCTGAGAGAAAATAAAAAAGTTGAAATTGCGGTTATCATTTCAGTATCTCTGTAGCATAAGGTAACTGAAGCTTAAAAATTAATTTGTATGTTGTAATGAGCACTGCAACAGTGGAGGCAGACAGACACAGGCACACAACTGCAGATACTTGGCTCCACACAATTGTTTCTGTCTACTATGATATTTTTCTGTGATTCTGACTACTGCAAAAATAAGACAAACTGCCATGTAATCTCAGAAAACAGCATGCATCCACAGTACAGATTGGGCAGCGTCCTAAAATGTAAAAAAGGTGCACGTGTGTGGTGCAAACTGGACAGGGAATGCAGATCAGGTACTGAGACCTTCTTTGGGGAATTACAACTGAAACCAAAGTTTTTTAATTAGCAGACCAGGATCTGGACTCATACCAAAGAGGATACAGGGGGCCCATCAACAAAGCAAGCCTCAGGTATCAAGAAGTGAGAAGGGGGCTTTTTAGTTTAAGAAAATGAAACCACTGGTAAAGGCACTTTTATGTTTGTTTGAGCCTAAGGGGGTATGAACTTCCTCAGTTTTGTTGTGATATTTTATGATACTACACTCATAAAGAAAAACCTGATGGGGTTTGGCTTATTTTGTTTTATAAACTTCTTTTCGCACGGAAACTGGTCCATGGTAATGGTTATTCAGGATATGAGCTTAGCTTAGGAGCGCTACTGTAAGGTCACAGTTTTGTGCTCACTGGAAATGAAATGACCAGCATAGGATAACATTGACACTGACTGCAATACAGACTCTCATCAATGACAGGTGCTGCTTAGGATTCTGGGACATTGGGCAATCAAGCAAATGACAGCATAACAATCAAAAAAAAGAAAGTAACCAAGTAGTAGATGATGGCATGGTCAGATGCAGTAAAACAGATGAGCACACCATTAAAACCATTAACAAAGAGGCAAGACAAAAAGTACAGGCATAAGATTAAAAAAACAAAGGTTCAAAACATACAGAAGAAAAAATAAATAAATAATCCTAAATTGTCCCTAGTGTGTGCTTGGTGTGTGTGTGTGTGTGTGTACACCTTGCCCAGGGTTTGTTTTCTGCCTTGCGCCCTGTGTTGGCTGGGATTAGCTCCAGAGGACCCCCCCGTGACCCTGTAGTTAGGATATAGCGGGTTGGATAATGGATGGATGGATAGATAAAATACTAAATACTAAAATAAAAATAAAAAACTAGCAATAAGGATCAATACCTGAGTGCCACGTCAGTGCTAGTACACAGCTTAATTAGGGAAATACTAATGCTGAAGCAGATCATGGATGATAGCAGAGAGACAGAGAACCAGATTGAATGCAAGGTAACAACAGAGAGAGTAGCCACCTCGACTTTATCAGTAGATGAGAGGACAGACAGAGGACTGTTATTGCTGCTATAACTGCCATGAATATTCTGGGTGTATGTGAGTGACAGGTCAGATATTACAGAAAAAGGGTAGGTAGTTATATCTTAAGTTAAAGCCCATAAAAGAGCCTAATACTCAAAATCAGGACCTACAAGGTTGAGAATTGTTAAAGAAGAGATGGTGGTGAATAATTGTGCAAACCGAGTATAGTGCTTAAGGGCTCTTGTGGTGAGTTCACCCTGTCTGGGGCAAATCTGACCATATCTGTTGAGGTTAAAGCCTGTAAGTACAGGGGCACATGGGGCCTATAGTGGGAGAGTCAAAGATACAGCCTGGCACTTGTACATAACTTTTAGAAGCCTGGAAGGTTTCCCTGTTATTTTGTTACCATTTCTTTCCCTCTAATTCTCTGCAACCGTTTGTTATCATTTTGATTTATTCTAGGAAAGATTTAGACCTCCAATCCTTGAAGAAAGATGATTTAAGGGGTTCTTACGAAACGCACCCCAGGTCACTCTGGTGAGGGTATCACCACTTTTTTCGTGCCCCACTGGTGTGTATGACTTGTGCTTGTGAAGAAAACGAACAGTCAGACTGCAATGTGTTTATAATGTTCCTTGCATCACCCATCGATGATAGGTGCTTATACTGCGACTGCGATCGACTCAGATCTGCTTTAGTTGCAAGCTGCTGCAGCACTGGAAGCCCTCGGTTGCACCGGCAACTGATAAACTGTCTTCCACAGACGCAGCAATCATGCTTCGGGATGCTTTTTGGTGTGTCATCCCACTGGGGGGGTCCCAAAAGAGTTTAGAAACCTTACAATATACTGCATATACTGTAGATACTTTGGCCTCCTTTCAATTATTTGGGTTCTGCTTTAGCTCATGAGTGCCCCAAGCCTACAAGGTTAGATGTGTTCCTTTGCTTTAGCCTTTCTGCTCCAAATAAATTTTGACCGATACCCAGAAAAGGCAAAGGAACTTCTTTCTTAAAATTTGGTTACAGTTGTCCAGCCTTGAGTCAGTTCCCTGTAGATTACTTCCCAGAATTCTCCTTTCTGTTATCAAAAGGAACACATTGTATCTTTTTCCCCTCATCACTGAATGATGACAGATTACTGCTGCTTCCTTCTTTGTAGTAAAAGGGTTCAATGTCCCTACAACATTCTGCTATTTGAAAAACTTTCAGTTTTATAGTATCTTACATTATCATTGACCACCTCTTCATTCCAAAGGGAAGCAACACTAAATCTGTACCATCATGTTATCCATCATCAATGTATAAATCTCAATACATTTTAATGAAAGCATTTCAAATATCATCCTATATCTGATACTGGTCACATCATTTGTTAAGCCATAAAATCAAGAATGCAGAAGCTTCTGTTTGTTCAAACATATTGTATTTGCTGTGTCTTAAAACGGCCTCAAAAATAAGACTGAAACTGACTGTTTTACTTTAATTTACAATTAATGAATTCTAAAATAACCGTACATATAAAGTACTCAATTCAAATATGAAAAAAAAAACAGCTAAAAAACAACAACAATAAAAGAACAACAAAAGGATTCAGTGTTGTATAATTAGAGCTGGAAGTGGCAGGCCACAAATGCAACAGGAGATGAAGAATCAAACCAATTCAAAATACGGACAGAGGTCAGGAAATCATTCAGTACTGAAAACAGCAGATCCAAAACAAAAGCCAAAAACCAAACTCTAAAGCAGCACACAAAGCAGTGGTTCCCTAAACATTCATTTAAATTGCTAAATGCACTGTAATGTTTGTTGCAGAAGTCCAAAATCTCTGAAATATATCGTGGGTTGATGAAGTCATGTACCCCGACTTCTGGTCATCACATGTTTGCAATGACGGTTGGTTCTTAGCAACAACTAGTCTGTGATCCACTAAAAAATACACAAAATAGAGGCAATGGAGTTAAGAGTGGACAGACAAAATGGAGACTGGCAAACAAACAAAATAATAATAGTAATAATAATCACATATAGTTCAAAATGAAAATGAAAGTGCAATATATGTACAAAAAAAAGCAATCTGCACTTGCCAGAAACTCAGATTCATAATAGATGAGAAGTAACCACTCACATATATAGAGGCACCCCATGGTTTAGCAAAGGTTCAGAGTTTTTAATTAATTAAAGACAATGCTAATATCTGCTGTATTCTAAAAAGGTTCCCCAATTGTTAGACAAATAGCACATGCTTTTTGTACTGTGTTATGGATAGTAAGTAATATGAGGATATACTTTCAGCAATTGCTATGTGTGTGTTTTACTTTCACATTTTACATATAATATTAAGATGTTTCTTTGTAATGATAAAACATGTATTTAGAAAGATATAGAGTCATAAGGGGCGGCATGGTGGCGCTGCTGCCTTGCAGTTAGGAGACCCGAGTTCACTTCCCGGGTCCTCCCTGCGTGGAGTTTGCATGTTCTCCGTGTGGGTTTCCTCTGGACGCTCTGGTTTCCTCCCACAGTCCAAAGACATGCAGGTTAGGTGGATTGGCGATTCTAAATTGGCCCTAGTTTGTGTGTGTCCTGTGGTGGGTTGGCACCCTGCCTGGGGTTGGATTCCTGCCTTGTGCCCTGGGATTGGCTCCAGCAGACCCCCGTGACCCTATGTTCGGATTCAGTGGGTTGGAAAATGGATGGATGGATAGAGTCATAAGAAAACCATTTCTTTTAATCTTCTATATACCAGAGAAAACTTTCCATTAGATAAGATCTTGTTGTGTCTGCTCTGCTCACCTCATAACAGGTCAGAACAGCATAAAATATGCCTCCTGAATAGTTCAGCAAGGACAAGAAACAAGTTTACCTTAACCTAGGGCTACAAGTGGAACTCTGTTAGTAGAAGGTTCAAGGAATTGGATTATTTCAAGGGAATGAGGTCTGTACATGAGAGGGCAGTTGATCCCTACACTACGATGTCCCATTGATGCACAGGGTGGAGAAGGGAAGCACAAATTCAGAGCTACTGTATAGAGTAGTTCAGTGTGTCTCATGGCATCAGTTCCACCCAGAAACAATGCCAGCTCAGAGACCAACCAGTTCATAGTGCAATGCAAAAAAAAAAGAGCTATCTGGCCATTGAAGCACATTGGGTGTCTAGACTCTTAGTAGGATAAGCTGCTATCCATTGTGAGGTACAAATGAGGAAAAAGGAGAACAAAAGAAACGTTGGGCTGCCAACTGGGCCGCCATGTTTAGTAGCAATGTCCATAAAAAAGAACCAAAATGAGCACACAGTGGCACAACAGAAATAAAGAGCAACAGCTGCCTTCTTAGCTTTTGTGGCTTCTTGAAAATTCCAGTTGTCTCGAGCAGGTCTGGGTCGGTACCTCCTTTATACTGGACCAGGTTCCACAGACTGAGGCCCCCTTGAATTTATGTCGTCACAACCAGAAGAGGCGTGCATTAGTTGACCGTGGGCATGGCTTAGGTGCCCTCAATGGCTGGAGATACAGAGGAGAAAAGAGGCCATATTTTTGGAATTGTCGCCACCTGTTCCATCCATGCATGACACTATTAAGGTTGTACTGGTGTCATTTGTTGCACTCATTTGCTTTGCTTCTGTTTTTGGCACGTGAGTAACCTTAAGTTAGAGAATATTAATCTATAATTAATGAGTAGAGGTGTAAAATTCCTCTCTAGCTTGTTTTGGTGTTCCCTCTTGTTGGCTGGGGTAATAGATATAAGAGAAAGGGGAATTTACCCACTGGAGCAGTCATCACTGATGGTGACCAGAAGTGTAGCTGAAGACTGCAGCTGCATCTCTGTGATGGAATGTGGAGCATAAATATGTTAGGACAAGAGATAAGGCTTTGGGACTTTCAGGTCTACAAAGTAAAAGAGTCTTTAAGTGTGAGTAGAGTCAATTCAGGACCCTTTCGTGATAAAATAGTAACTTAGGACTCCACTTGAGCTGGAGAAGGTTATGTACTGGTAGTGTAGTATAAGTTACCAGTACAGATTCTTGATGAAGCAATGGAATCCCTTGGGGCATTGCTGCAAGTAGTGCTGTTAGAGGGTTTATTGTGCTCTCACAAACAATCCCATTAAGGACATTCTCAAAACATGCAGCCCAAATAGGCAACAGAGTTCATTCACAATTAGAGTTGTGATTCACATACATTTTGGGAAGTTAAATTTGAGATAAATGTGTAGGTTGGATTCAACTTTTGAGTTGAATTAGGCCATATTTCACACAAGCTGAGATGGACTGTATTTTGTGGACATCTGATGTCCATTTGTTATCTGAAATTATAATTGAAAGGTCCAATTCTGAAGTTTGTCTAATATTATGTAGGGTTGCTGTCATTTAATGATTGTGAAGGAAACCCGGGCATCAGCAAGCCCAAACCCCGACACGAACACACAAACACAGTCCTGGGTTCAAATAAATGTTGATTTATTAACCAACTCCTCTCAAATATATCACAAAAAATGCAAAAACACAGGTTATTTCTCCTCACAATAATCTTCTCACCACCCGCCTTGCCTGGAATGGGAAGTGCGGTCCCTTTTTTACAGACCTATGAGTACTTCTGGTGCCGGGGCAATCACCCGATTGAAGTACTTCCGGGTGACATGGGAGTCCATCAGAGTAGGGAGCTTGTCTCCCTGCAGCACCCTTTTGTGGTACCCCGTGACCCCAGGAGGTCTGCCCTGCCGGACTACATTTCACAGCATGCCCACTGGGTGCCGATAACCAGGACTGCTGCCATCTAGCGTACTGGGGGGATAAAAAAACCCCAAGCGATACCGTTTCTTTTTAATGAGCTGTCCGTCCAGCCTTTCCCATTCTTCTTTCCAGGTCTGCTCCCTCTTCTGGCCGGGATGCCCATCCAGCCCATGTGGTATCTACAAGATGATGTTTTAAGATAATACTTACATCTTCATCTCAGCTAGATTATATAGTTTCCACAGCAGATATTAAAGGAAGTCTCCAGAACTGGACATATTTCTTTTAGCAAAGTCACACAAGCCCCTGCATATAGTAAAAGAAAGGTGTTGATGGAAGATTATTCTTGAGGCACACTTGGTCAAAGAATGCAAATCTCTGAAATCCACAACACCAAGCACAATCCTTGTGTTATAAATTGTTTTGTTTATGTGTGGTGGAGTTTTGTTGTGGTGAAGCTGAGAGTAGAAACTCGCCATTTCAGCATCTCCTGTATTGGAACAGTCTGGTTTTACGCCGAAGAAGTCTACCATCGACCGCATCCTGGCACTGAGGATTCTCATGGAGCGCAAATGCAAATATCGGCAGAGCTACTTTGTAGCCTTTGTCGATTTTCGTAAAGCGTTCGACTCAGTTGATCGAGGTGCCCTGTGGGACATCCTGAGGTTTCGCAGGATCCTCTCGAGGTTGCTGGATATCATGGCCAGCCTATACACTGGTACTGTGAGTGCTGTGCAGAGTGGAAGCAGAACCTATGTGTTTTTTCCAGATTCTGGGGTTCGTTAGGGGTGTGTTCTTGCTCCTACTCTGTTCAATGCTTGTATGGAATGGGTGTTGGGCAAGGTTGTGGGGTCCAGCAGCTGTGGGTAATCTGTTGGTGAAGAAAGATTCACGGATCTTGACTTTGCTGACAGTGCTGTGATCTTCGCGGAGTCAATGGAGGCTCTGATCGGGGCGCTCGAGAGACTGAGTGAGGAGTCTGAGTGTCTGGGTTTGCGAGTGTCCTGGATAAAAACCAAGATCCAGGCCTTTAATGACCTCTTGGGCACAGCCATCAGCAGTGTGTCTGTGTGCGGAGAGAGCGTCAACCTTGTCGAGAGGTTTACTTACCTTGGCGGTGACATTCATGTCTCTGGTGACTCTTCCTATTAGTCAGTAGACGGATTGAGAGAGCATGGGGGGTCATGAGGTCGATGGAAAAGGGTGTGTAGCACTCACGATATCTATGCAAAAAGACAAAGGTCCAAGTCTTTAGAGTCCTGGTGCTTCCTGTCTTGCAATATGGTTGTGAGACATGAACGCTATCCAATGGCCTGAGATGAAGTTTGGACTCCTTTGGTACTGAAAATCCTTGGGTACCATTGGTTTGACTTTGTGTCAAATGAGCTGTTGCTCATGGGGTCCTGAATGAGGCACAGTACCTGCATTGTGAGGGAGCGTCAGTTATGGCACTACAGCCTTGTGGTGCATTTCCCAGAGGGTTTTCCAGCTCATAAGATCCTCATTGTTGGGGACCCAAGTGGCTGGACCAGGCCAAGAGGTCTCCCACGTAACACCTGGCTGCGGCAGATAGAGGGTCATTTCCGGAGGGTGGGACTGGACTTCGTGTCTGCCTGGGGGGGTTGTCAACCAGGATCCCGAGTTGTTTTGTCGTGTAGTGGATGCGGCAACGCACTGTACTAGTGCATGCTCCCCAACATGACTTAAATTGACTTGTATTGGTACCACATCATGTCATCATGTTGTCCTTTAACAATGCGAATGGTTAACAGTAACTAGTGACCACTGGCGAGCAGAGCAAAACACACAGGTAACAGTCTGGGCAGGATTTCCAAGCTTGTATAGTTGCATTTTATTCTGATTTCTTTCATAATCTCATCATATGTATATTTGCAAACCAGTAGTAATACTGTAAAAATAACCACTGCCATAGTGCTCAGCAACTCTGCAGAATTGATTGTTTTTCAATCAAGTTATAATTGTTTCCGAATTTTTAAGGAAGGGTTTGTTAATGTATTGTATATGTGTAGGGATCAGTGTTTTGGAACGTTGCTTTTAAAAAGTTACTGGTTACTTGCAACAAATGTAATTAAATATATTATCGTAAACTGTAACACATTAATCTTCTTCTTTTGTATGAAAAGCTGCATTTGTTATTAAATTCTAATCCCAGAGCTGGCTCTTGTAAAATCTTTGCTATGTGCAAGCAAAAAAAAAAGTCCCTTCATATGCCGAAAGGAGAAAAAATAGTTTCAATTTTTTACATTGCTGAGGGATGAATTGGCATACTATGAGTTGGCATTCCATCAGGCACATAAGTAGCTTCAGTGCCAGCTGTAGAGGAGCCGATACAAATGGCAAGATGTTCAAAGTCAGGTCCTTGATGGTGTCAGTAAGCACCCAAATAGCACAGATAGTCACCCCATGTCTTGAAACATTCAAGTTAAATACTGCAGAGAGAGATACTATGCTCCTCACAAGAAATACAACAATAAAATCAAGCCTTTCTACAAAGACCTCAAGGAACACCTCAATCATCCAGCCTACAAAGAGATCGTCATAAGATACCTTAATGGTTGAGTAGGTGAAATTTTCAGAAGATGAGCACAACAAAGGTGGCAAATGGCTCATAATCTTTGAGCTGCAGAAGTCATGTGCATGTTGAACACCTGCTTTAAGAAACCAGCTTGGAGGCTACCTGGACTTGGTACTCTGCTGGCAACTGGAACACCAAGGAAGAGTCGACTGTGTATTGTGTGAAGATGTGAAATTTGTTCTTCATTCTGAAGTAATGCTCCAACTCAACAGCAACAGAAGGCCAATGTGAATGATGCTCAAAACATCCTTTGATGACAGGTCCCAAAAATACAACAGTACAAAGCGACTCGGTTTTAAGAAGAAAATCGGAAACAATAAAGGAGAAATTGTTGCCTGCATTACAAATAGATTAGCAGCATATCTTGAAAACTCTCAGCAAAGAAGACAAATCTAAAGGAGGAAAATTTGTTGGATAGGGTTAAGCCGTGTAAGCTGAACCTAAAGACAGGAGAAGACTACGATCAATAGTAAACACAACAACTCAAAAGTGCAATAGAAACAAAAGGTAGCACCGTAAGATGCTGGAAAGAAATACGTACAACAAAAAGAAGGGGCTTAAGAAGGCCTTATTTTGCTTACTTCAGCATTTCCAGCCTTGTTATCTTTTGATCTGTTAATCGCTACTTCTTAATTCTTCCTTGTAAATCTCCTGTCCATTAAAGTCAGCCTGGCAGGCTCTGGTACTGTTGTATAATTACTCCATGAACTTGCAGAATTTCAGTGTTGTATCTGTTCCAATTACTCCATACTTTTTAAAGTCTGCTCCTTTTAAATAATCCTGTGGCTTTTTTCATCTTAACTGCACAAAGCGCATGTACATTCTTTGTAATTGTTCGATTTCAGCACATTTTTTAGACAAGCATTTTTCCATAGTCTCCCAGATTTTCTTTTTGTGATGAATGTTTTCCTCTACACTGACAAAATAGAAAACTAAAAGGTTTTTAAATTTCATTCAGATGACTTTTCAATATGTTCAGCTGTTTTCAGTCCACCAGTATGTTTCGGCAAAGGAAGGTTTTGTGACTTTGCTTTTTGACAACAAGAGATTGGGAATATAAATCTCTACAGCATTTCTTTAAAACTTTTTTGGAAATGATCGACCACTTTCATCAGATCACTAACAAGGAAATGTGACATGTCCAATTCCTGATGCCCCATTCTTTTTCTATTTTCTTATGGTTACCACAATCAAGTAAGCATTGATGTAAGTTTTAATATTTTAAAATGTGGATCAGGGAGGAAAGCCAGTAAAACTGAGCAGAGCTAATGACATACTCGGGATTACACATAGGTAGTAAGTGACATGAACTGTCAACTGTGGGACCTTATATAGACAGGTGTGTGCCTTTCCAAATCATGTCCAATCAACTGAATTTACCACAGGTGGACTCCAATTAAGCTGCAGAAACATCTCAAGGATGATCAGGGGAAACAGGATGCACCTGAGCTCAATTTTGAGCTTCATGTCAAAGGCTGTGAATACTTATGTAAATGTGCTTTCTCAATTATTTTATTTGTAGTAAATTTGCAAAAATCTCAAGTAAACTTTTTTCACATTGTCATTATGGGGTGTTGTGTGTAGAATTCTGAGGAAAAAAATTAATTTAATCCATTTTGGAACAAGGCTGTAACATAACAAAATGTGGAAAAAGTGATGCGCTGTGGATACTTTCCGGATGCACTGTAACACTGATCCTTGTGCGCTCACTCTCTCAACATAACTCTATGTGGATAAATTTGCATGATGGCTGAATGCATTGTGGTGGATTGCCGGCATTTTACTCCGGCCCTCACCCCTAGGCCGCCAGGAGGAGCTCTCCCGACAGCATGATCGTGCTCCGAGGTCCAGCAAGGCCTCATGGACTATGTCGTGTTTTTACACAGCCCTGCTGGATACCTTGGGGGCCACAGGGAGTCGCTGTAGGGGGGCTTGTGGGCTCTTATGTGCCCTATGACCCGGGAGTGCGTCACGGTCACGTGACAGGAAGAAACGACGTGCTCCCGGGTTGAAGAAAAGGACTGTTTACCCGGACCTGGAAGGAATAAGGGACTATGGACTGATTGGGCAGGAACACCTCCGGGTCAGGGGCTATAAAAGGACTATGGGCCAGTCCAGACACTGAGCTGAGCTGGGAGGTAGGAGGGCGAAGTGTCTGGGCGAGGAGGAAAGAGAATAGTGTTGTTGTGGTTGATTTATTTGTGATTTGTAAGTGTAGAGTAGAGGGTGCTTTGTGCACTGTGTAATAATAAAAATAATAGTATTATACTTTCACCTGGTGTACAGAGTGGTACCTGAGGGTGTTAGAGGTGGACCACGCCTCTATCTGCTACAGCATGTACATTTAGCCACGTGGCACAACAACAAGTCAAAATAAATCTTAAAAGAACTGCTTCACCTCCATCTCCTGAAATCAGACAACGCATGAGACCCCATAAAACAATAATAATAACCGAAAAATTTGTATTATTTAAAAGAGATTTCCATGTTTTTAACCAAAGACAAAAGCAGGAAACATCTGCACGGAAAGATTTTTTTTTTTTACTTATTGCTAATTTGTGGCCATTTGTTGTATTTTGTATGTGGTTACTATTCTGCCTGCTTTTTTTGGAGTCATGATGGTGCCATGTTTAGTACTGATGCCTTGCAGCTCAGGTCACACAGTTATTGGTCCAGCACAGTTGTCAAATGCTTCCCTAGACCTTCTGGGCACTTAAAAGACCATCAAAATCATTAAAAGCAACTCAAAATGCATTTTGCCGAGTTCTGTGAAGTTTTCTAAACGTTTCTGTAATTTTGCTGAACTCATAGAGAAGCAAAGTCTGCAGGGTTCACTTATTATTACATTGAGAGTTGATTTTTAATGATAAATATGATTTTCACTATTATATTTTGATTATACTGAATGACTTCGGTCCTTGTTAACTATTAGCTTTTGCCTTTGGCACTATTAGGAAGCATTTTAATTAAAGCCTTTTGATCTGTGACCCAGTCCTGCTGTTACTTTAGCACAAGGACAAGTATTGATAAGAAAACCTGTGCAGAATCCTGACTTCAAGGGTCTTGTCTATCAGTGACTAGCAAGGACATAAGAAATTAAACTAATCACACACTTCTGTAACTGACAAGTCTATATAAGTAGTGTAACCAGCACCTGTAAGGCACACATCTTTTTCCATTTACTGATTGACTCCATGTAGGTGTCAATAAAGGATATTCTTCCCATCCTGAACTGGCTTCGTGAATCTGACCTTGACACTATTTAAATAAAATATAATTCATGTAACTTTGGGACATCAGTGTCTATTGAGCAACTTGAACTCTTCTAAGACCCAACATACCGAAAAATAACTTCTACTTTTCCAAAACCATATTGTAAATTTACCCTCCTTCCATTCAGGATTACTTTTCTCAGTACTTGCTGGGAATTTTCCACAAAATCTAGCCAAATATGTTCCAGTGGTCTCAAACTCAGTCACGATGGCTGTGGGTTTTCATTCTGGCCATTTTCTTTAGTAGTGGCCAATTACAGCAACCAACAGGACATACTTTGTTGTCTTGATTTTAATCAGCTTGAATTTTTAATATTCCAAACTATAAAATTTTGGGTGCTCCTTAACACTTGCTTTTTTTGTCTCAGCACTGTCATAAGTTAGCAGAGGATAAAATCTTTACTATTTGTGGACTCACTGAGCCTTCTTAAAGAATAAAATTACTAAGCTGCGTTGAACATTATCCAGAAGTCCATTCACTTTGTCTGTGCTGTAGACAAATTATATTCAAGTAATTTAAGTTTATTGTCATTACAGTACAAAGAAGAGCATTTGTTGTTAGTCCCCCGCTACAGAAATATACAGCGACTATAAAACAGACAATACAACAACAGAGTAGACATAAAGTACAAAACGATACAAAATTAATTTTTGTGAAAGTTTTAGTTTTGTGTTGTATCACACTTCAGCATAGATGGGAGAGTTTAAGGGCCCTGGTGATGGTAATTCTAAATCTAATTCCAGGGATTGGTGCTCTGGGATAACTTCTCCTCTTTTTGACACATTTTCCACCACTATATCACTTCCGGAGACCATCCACTCAGAATGACATACACGGAATCTCCCATCTGCATGGACCCGCCTCTTCCTGTCAGAATCTCTAATAGCAGGAAGATCCACCTTCTTTGGTAGTCGACACCAGACTCCTGTCTGAAAAGATGTCTCTCAACGCTCTTACCCACATTTCTTTTCCTAATTTCTGAGATTTTAATTATATGGGGTTTGCTCATGGGTGTGCCCCAACACTTCTTACTGTTTCTGCTTGTTTATTACAGTAGCTAATAAAGGGATAATTTTATTTATGTCTTGCCTCACTGTTCTCTCTGGACAGCTTACAGTGTTGACATACTTCCACCAGAAAGCTTTCAGTATCTGCCTGCCACCCAGGAATTTGTTTGCAAAACTGTTACATCTGGAATTATGGCAAGTAATTTTGGAGAATACACCAAATTTTGTTTTATTCATTAGTAATGTAAACTGCTGCTGTGGTTTACTCACTGATTCTATTAACCTTTGGAAGTCAGTCTCACTCTCCAACAATCTAACTGTACTGTCAGGGAATCATAATCTACTGTTTGAAAACTCTCCTATGGAACACTTCACGTAAGATGGCTTTGGAATACAGACAGCACACACTCCTGCTTGGTCTACTCGTCTGTTGCCATATTTACAATTCTAACCACTGCACTCTGATTCTGGTACAGACGGATTATTCTAAGTTTGTCCTACATGTCATACTTTTCAGTCAAAATCTAAATACCCAGTGTATTTGGCTGGGGACACCCACTTACTGACAAAAAGGTTCTCCTACTTTAAACCCTAATCGTAGGCAAAAAGGAGAGCACTAGACTTGAACATTTGAGAAAAAGTAGCACTTAACTTGATTCTTAACTCTTTCAGGGCAGATGTTGACTTTTGTCAAAATTCAGGGGTCCTCTAAATGACAAGAATGAATGATATGTCACATCTAGCGATCCTCTAACGCTACTCGGCTGTAAATGGCGACAAAACTCACCGTTACGTTTTAGTTCGACTCTCTTTGCTAGAAGGAAAGTTAGCTTCATTGATTTGACCTCGATGTCCTGCATGTGTACATATAGAGAAGAGCAAAGAACCTCTAAAATGGAATCGACATCTGGCCAGAGACCAAAGTGAGGGCATAAAATCAAATACTCCCTGGATGGCGTTTTTGATGCAAGTGATCTGGAGATGGAGATGGAAAACGAAATTGACGCACCGCCATCAGTTGATCATGGTGCAGAACACATTTATGTAGATGATGTGCATACGGCAATGTTTGCCTGGGAGAACCGCCACTTACGATGACAAGAGGTACAAACCAGACTGTGCACACTATGACTACCGCTGCCACCCACCCATCTGCTGCACAAAGACAGCCAGCCCACTGTGTATTACTGCTGACTGTTGATCGATGGTGAGCGGGTGCCGGTAGCAGCCACAGACGTTTATGTTTAAAACAATTGCTTTGTGGGCTTTTCAGCCCCCAAAGAGTTAATGCAAATGTAACTTCTTGGAACAAATGGCTACAAAGATGGCACATCATCATCATCAAACCAGAGACTAAGTACTGGGCTGCTCCATATCAAAAAATGTCTGGATGATGTGTTCAGAAAAATGAAAATAAACATGTCTAACACAATGAGCGAACTGCCAAGCTCCCAAACTCAGATCCTGGATGGCTGCAGTGGTTTCAGGTTTTCACTGGAACCAGATTTTTAACTAAAAACAAACTCTTGATGTTAATGATACATATTACTTTTTTAATGACACGACTTGGCAGTGCAAGGTCTCTTCTGTTGCTAGCATTATCTGACTATGCCTTAGGAAAGTGCCTGGAATTAAAACATGCAGTCACTGCAGCCTTTCAAGAACTCGGTTTGAGGCGCTTAATACAGCCAATTGGAGACTGTGCTTCCTCTCAGCCTTGATGATTCTACTACCAAGTTTTTGATACCTTCTTCATTGCAAGAAATACTCTTTTAACAGTAACCAGCTCAATCCATTCCCTGCATTAGTCCTGAGCTGATGGTTGCCACTGCCTTCTAGCTTTGCTGGCACCAAGTGACTGTGGGTGTTTTAGAGAATGTGCCCTTTGAATGCTAAACTGGCATTCAGTTCAAGGTCATCTCCTGTCCTGCTCCTAATGTCGCTGACAGGCTTCAGTCCACTGAGACCCCTATGACTGGATTATGCTGGCTCGAAAAATGCAAAATGTCATGGAAACATTTTTGGAACTTACAGCACCTTTACTTACTGTATCTTGATATTTCTGCCACTTTAATCTCTGCAGTGCCTTAAATCTGGCGTCATCTCCACCCCATGACCTGTGGACATGGCCGAAAGGTTACAGCCCAGCCCAAGCCTGAAATCATTATGCAGGATAAAAGAAACAAATATGGAGAGAGTAACAGACAGGAAGGAATTTTGTTTAAGGACATAATGTCAGGTAAAGTTCACTTCTTAGACAAACAAGGGCCTGTCACTCCTGTAAAAACACTTTCAGTCAGTCAAGCCTGGGGGCAAGCAGCCCTCCCCCCCGTGCAGGTCACCGGCATCAAAAAAGACACTTGGAATGATGTGCGATGTCATGAGAAGACATGGAAACTTGAGCATCCTGACTATTCAACATCTCTTTTACTTAGAAACCACTAATTGAGTGCAGGGAACTAAAGATGATCACTTTGCCATGCCAGTTAAAATATGAACATTGAGAAGAGGAGCAATCAATCAAAACAAGTATTGGCATCTTGGGAGAGCCCAGAGCCACGTCTGGAGGACATGTTGAAAAGAACTCCAAGCAGTAATGATTGTGTTTTTACACATGTTGAGGGTAAATGAAAAAAATGGTTCACTCCATGTTTGTGGTGTCGAAGATGATGAACTGATAGCCACATGTCCCAGTCTCAGGGAGTCTGCCAGCAGAGGACTGTGGTGGGGCGGTTTACCTTCTGCATGTGATGTTATACACAAGGGAGATGCTGCGAGGATTTTACAGCTGAGTAAGTGCAGTAAAAGGAAAATGCACATGCAACAAATTAAAAGCTCAAGAAACAGGAATTTCTTTTTTGTTCTTGTAAACAATTGTGTTGCCGCAACACTAAACCAAGGGGGATTGCAATGTATGGGCTTGGGGAGAGCATTCAGCAACAAAAAGCTTAATTCTATTCATTTTATAGAACACTTTTCCTATTAAGCAGGTTGTGACCACTGTAAACATATACAAATATAATTTTAAGGTAAAACAAAAAAAAAAAAATGTACCTGTATACATACATAAATTACATGAATAGAGTATGTATTTTAAATAAAAAAATAAAGGCAATGTGAAATTTACATGGTAACCGCAATAGACAGAAGCTGACATAATAGAACACGTTCACAATGGTTTATGGGTAGTTTGAACACGCACTGCCATTAGTCTAGTTGAAGCTCAAATGAACATGGATGCTCCGCTGTGAGATTGCACCATTGTTGAATAACATGTACCGTAGTGAGATTTCTTTGGGAAGAAGGAGTGAAACCTGGTGAAATTCACTGAAAGATGTTGGCTCAGTATAGCAGTGAAAACAGGATGTCTCACCAAAACGTTTATGAATGGGTCGAAAAGTTTAAAAAGGAAAAAGAAGTGTAAGTAACGAAGCTCGATCTGGTCAACCATGAACATCTCGCGCACAAGCCTATATCGACATGGCAAATTAATTCATCAGAGAAGACCAACCAAAGCCATTGCCTGCTTTCTCTGCACAATTGGATATCAGCTATGGATCTACACATGCCATAGTGCATGATGACTTGCGGTTCCATAAAGTTTCTGCAAGATGGGTACCCATACTGATCTGCACAGGCTAACATCTTTCACTGTGCTGTACATGTTCTAATTACCCATAAGCCATTGCAAATGTGTTATATTGCGTCAGCTTCTATCCATTGCGTTTACTGCATAGATTTTAAATTGCTTTTACTTTCTGATTTATCCTTTTATATACAGTAACAACATCACGGTCAGGATCTGAGAGGTACACACTTCTCAGGTGGCCAAGACCTGCCGCAGAGTGAGTGAATACCTAGAGAAGCCAGCTATAACGCAGTCTGTGAGTAACAGGTAAGTGGCAGTGCAGAAGGACCACTTAGAGAGCACCTCTATCAGTTGCTAAAGTCAGATGCCTGACTGCCAGAGGGACTTGGATTTGGACACAGGTCTTGGATCAGCTCACACAGCCAGGGGTTTACCTCTGACCCAGTGTGAACAGATTGGGTGGAGCCAGGTTGCATGTGTGAGTGGACAAAGGGACAAAGCGGCTGGGAGTGCATGTCACAGCAGAACATCCAAGTGGCATTGTAGAAGTGGCGCTGAAGATGTCAATCAGTAATTGGCGTGAAGAGGCTAGTTCCATTCCTCTGTCCCTTGTACTCCAACCCCATGGGGTGTTACACTGGTGGCAGCTGTCTGGGAGAAGAACAGACTAAAGGCCCTGTAACAGATGACTGGTTTAGCACTGACCCTTTTGGACCCTTTGATTATGCTCACGATGGTTCACTCAGGCAGAGCAGACCAGATTGCCTCGCACCTCTCATATATCCTAGTGGATGGAGTTCATGCTACACTCAGGATGAGGGCCTAAAAGAAGAGGGCAGTGTAGTGACCTCAGGGTCACTTGCACCTCAGGTGACTGAGACCTGTCCGAGGGGGAACAAATACCTGGAGAAGCCGACTATAAAACAGCCCTGAGAGCAGCAGGTAAGGAGTGGGTTCAGACACAGGACTTAGAGAGCACTTCAGTCTCGTTTCCATGCTGCTAAAGCTCATTGGCCACGATGCCTGGATTTGGACCCTAACCTTGAATCAGCTCAGGGGTCAGGGGGTTAGTGTAGCATACAGGATCACAGTCTGCCTCTGGTGTGCTTTCATTACAACCAGGAGCTCTACCTGCACACCAGTTGACACCAATGGAAGTGACTCGTTTGTGTGCATTTACGAACCTACTGTACTCAAGTTATATGAAGGAAATTACTGCAGTACTAACCACAGTTTAAGCTGCTTCTTTATTAGTTCCTTTTTCCTTTTCAGCATTGTGTTAAGCCACACAAGAGGCCAATTTCTGCCAAATTCTTGGTAATTCATTTCCACTCTGAGCTTCCTGAAAGAATAACATTTCCAAGTTGCACTGAGCTCTGCTAATAGGTCCTTGTGCTTGCAGTCTGATATGGTTGTTAATTTAATTTAGCTTATTGTCATTACACCTAAAGCAAGAAGACAAGCATCTTCTGCTGGACATAGTGGTATAGAAAAAGCAGTGAAGGTGAAGACTATGGAACACCAACACAACAGGAACCGATTACTAAAAAGAACACCAGCAATCAAAGATAACAAATTGAAAATGCAGTAAATCTAAACTATAAAGCTGAAGCGTGTTTGACCGATATGCAAATCCACACTGTCTTTACCAAATTTTACACATATTCCCCTTTATACGGGGGGAACGCCATAGGCTGTTAAGAACTTAATTTAGGGAAATGACCCAAGGAGGCATTTTCAGGACTTTGCAAAGGTACACAAAGTTGCTCCCCAGGGAGGGTTTAGTCACTGAGATTTTGGTTTAAGGTCCAAATTTTTCCCTCTGGGGAATTTACTTAGTGGTAGCACATTGATGTATTTCACCCTAGGCAGCAGCAACTAGTACATAAAAAATAATCAGCTTGGTCAGTCGGGGGGGGGTCTTTCCACCGACCCCAAACGAAATGAACACCAAGGAGTCCAAACTATAACAAATAAAATGTATTTACTGCAAGTAAAGTATATTAATACAGTAGAGTACAAATACAGATACGCAATAAGGGAGAAAGATGAACAAAGTCAGCTCCTCTCATATTTCTTCCTTCTTTGGCCTATCTTTCTCCCCTCTCCTTCCTACTTCAAATTCACCAGCCTTATGTCCTTGAGAGGTTTTTAAGCAGCACTGTTCCACGTTTGGAAGTAGGCTAAGGAATCCCCTGGGATTGGCCAGTCTGACCATCCCAGAGTCTGGTTGGCTGTGAAAACATCAAGTCAATCCCCAGATACTTGTACTCTCCCTACTCCTTATTACAAATAGCCATTAGACGTGAAAACCTCCCTGATGCCAGCTAAAGAATTAGTGGACTCCAAACACCCCGCATTGTTGGCTTGGTATTACTGGCACTGATGATATTGCCATTTCACATGCCCACTGGGTATCTTATGTCACAGCTCCTCTCCTGCACTATGGAAACGTCTTTGCAATTATGGTCTCAGTTGTGCCTTCTATATATATAAAAATACGATAGGAATAAGCCAAACAGTACAATTATTGAATTACTGGCGCAAAGTAAGTTGGCAGTGCGGAGTTAAATTAATTTTGCATTAAAGCCAGGCCCCGCTCCTGGGGGTCATTTAGCCAGGCTAAGCCTCCTCAGATATCATGTCAAGCAATTCTGCCATGTAGCTGGGTATGCTGTTACTGGTTGTTTTATTTAAAATGCCATCACACAACAACAACAACAACAACAACATGGCAGTATTTCAGATGCCCCCTTACCATTTTCATTTGGAGCCAGGCCTGATAAAAACTGAGTACTGTGCAAAACAAAACAAGTGAAAACAATTGTTGTGAATGCTTAAAATGTTATAAATCATCATGTTTCTGACATCACCATGACCTTAATGTGGCATTACCAAGCTGCTGCAAGTTTCTTGTATGAACCAGGGATGAGCCCGAAGACTAATAACAGGTTCCAGGAATCTTTTGGGTTTGGGTCGCAACTGGAATCAAAACACCTGACACCTTATTATGAGAAGGTACAACATAAAATAGCGGCAAAATAGTGACCCGTTCAGGACACCAGATTTGAACCCCAAGCCATTCATGTTCTATGTTCAGCTTGTCCACTTAACAACTATGTCTGCACAGATTTAATTCTCACATCACAAAGAGTTACACGTAAGGTTATGTGGCATATAAGTATAGGTGAGTATGTCCCTTAGTAGACTGGCACCCTGCTCAAGGTAGTGCCGAAATCTGCCCCGGTCCCAAACAACTCATGGTGGATGAATGACCAGCACAAAATGAAGTTTGATGTTTGCCTATCAAACACCAACAGCACTGGACTGAACTAACCTTCAGACTTTGAATATAATTAATGTATCTGAGCTGGCATTTCTTTTATAAAGTGCACTCCTTTCACCCTAGTTGCCCCCTTTACCACTGCTGTCTCTCTTCACTTCCACTTCACTTGTTTATATGCCGTCTCAGCAAAGATGCCCCCCCAGCCCACCCCAGACAAGTGTGAGTCAGCAGACGACATTCCGTCAGAATGGGCTGAGAGCTCAAATCTCCATTCGCTGGACGCCACTAAATCTAGCCTGTGTCCATGTGCCCAGGGGCTGTTAAAATAAAAATAACACAGGCAGCGACCCGTGCACAAGACCCACTGCTTTTTGGATAGTTAACATGTTTTTCAAGGACATGCCAATTACTGGAAAAGAAAAAGGAGATGAGAAAAAAAAGCAGAAAAACACTTTGTGCCTCCACAGATTGAATATCTCGAGACCACCAATCACCGAGACAGGACCCTGAGGGTGAAAGTTGCAGATGACTCCACATGAGTCATCCGGACATTTAGGCAGAATCGCAGACACAAACCGCCATCATTGATTGCAGTTTGTGTCTGTTACTTGACAACAGTTCTCATTTGTGGTGGCTTTTAATAGAGAAATTCTTAAAAATAAATAAATAACACACACACGGCGTCTTAATCAAAAATGACTGCAGGGACTCATAAAAGAAGTGCAGGACTAGCTGTTCCATTCATAGTAGGTAAGACTTAAATTTAGCAAATCAGGCATATAATAACAATAATGTCCACCAGGCTGGGAAACTGCTCAGCTGCCTTTTTTAAATTTTAAAATGGTTAATCTTTGTGTTTATGAAGAACCTGGCATCCAATAAAGCTCTGGTGCCCTCGGGCTGCCATGATACTGAATCTGAATTCTCAAGACTGCAACAAGGACAAAGTGGATGGAAGGCCAGCCTGTCGGATATCTTTGCATGTACTGGACGGGAGAGCAAGACCATCAACTGATTTTTCTGAAGCCCACTTTGTTCTTTTTCTTGTTGCCATAGCAACAACAGCTTAAAATACTAAAGTTACCCAGCTGTCATTTGAGTGAAGCAAAAGAACACGGAGCATAAGAGAAGATTAACCATTAAAGGGTTAAACCTTTGTGCTGCTGTACTGTGAGACGATTCCTCGAGAGACAGCGGCCGTCTGCTGTTTCCATCCAATATAAAACAAGTTAAAGTGATGCCAGTCAGGATGTGCCAAACGAGCCAAAAATGAGACTACCAGGACTGGTGGAAAGAATGAAAACTGCTCACTCAGCCCATTTTTTCACGTTGAGCATCACACTTGCTATTTCAACTTGCTTTTGCATGGCTGATAAGTTCTCAAAAGAGGAAAAAAAAACAAAAAAAAATATGTCTTTTTTGCTGAATCATTTGCCTGAGATGTCAGCATCTTTCATCTTATAGACTTCTAAAGATACCTGGTGGGTTATGATGGCATCATGTTAGAATGGCAGGATTGTTTTGGCTATATTATCAATCTTATTATGTTACTGCTTAGCTTACTTATTACTAATGAACCAGACAGTCTAAGGTCCTAAAATAAAATGCAAATACAAACTAGGTTATAGATAAGGTGCTGTTGACATTTTGTACATTTTCTAAATAGTTTACATTTTTCAAGTACTCTAGAAGTCATAATGTATTTTAATATTTCTGGTGGCTCATATGCAGCAAGATGAGCCTTTCTGTTTTGTCAACACATTCCTTTACTCTCACCATTAAAAAATCGATCACATTGGTTATTGAAAAAAAAAGAATAAATACATCAGAAATACCTCACCTTTTGCTGGGTATCTATCTAATATTATGACTTTCCTATCTATCTATCTATCTATCTATCTATCTATCTATCTATCTATCTA
>JANRMT010062813.1:105191123-105208562 GCA_026402145.1 Polypterus bichir lapradei | reverse complement strand
TATCTATCTATCTATCTATCTATCTATCTATCTATCTATCTATCTATTATAATGACTTTCCTATCTATCTATCTATCTATCTATCTATCTATCTATCTATCTATCTATTATAATGACTTTCCTATCTATCTATCTATCTATCTATCTATCTATCTATCTATCTATCTATCTATCTATCTAATATAATGACTTTCCTATCTATCTATCTATCTATCTATCTATCTATCTATCTATCTTACTGTGAGTCAGCAGCACTACCACTATGTAGGACTGCAACGATTAGTCGACGTAATCGGCGACGTCAACTACAAAAAATTGCCAATGCTGATTTTTTATTGTCGACGCGTCATAAACAGAACCTTCAATAGAGGCTCCAGTCACAAAGAACCACATTGGTTTTTGTAACTGCAATGTGCCATCTGTTGGAATGAAAAAGGCAATGTATTTTATTACTAAAAATGTTTGTGATGTGCCATCTTTTGGAATGACAGAGACATAGCATTGAGATGGACCCAGCGACAGACGCTTTTCCTTTTATTAAGGTGGACTGATTTCAATGTTATGTTAACTGCAATATTTTATTTTTTGTACAAAGTTTAGATTTGATGGCTGGATTGTTTGTTAGTGCTTCTAATCTTAGAATAATAAGTTTGAATCAAGCTGAATTGAAGCATGTTTTGTTTATGCATGTAATCAATAGCGCTATACAGTGGTGCTTGAAAGTTTGTGAACCCTTTAGAATTTTCTATATTTCTGCATAAATATGACCTAAAATATCATCAGATATTCACTCAAGTCCTAAAAGTAGATAAAGAGAAACCAGTTAAACAAATGAGACAAAAATATTGTACTTGGTCATTTATTTATTGAGGAAAATGATCGAATATTACATATTTGTGAGTGGTAAAAGTATGTGAACCTCTAGGATCAGCAGTTAGTTTGAAGGTGAAATTCGAGTCAGGTGTTTTCGATCAATGGGATGACAATCAGGTGTGAGTGGGCACCCAGTGTTATTTAAAGAACAGGGATCTATCAAAGTCTGCTCTTCACAACACGTTTGTGGAAGTGTATCATGGCACGAACAAAGGAGATTTCTGAGGACCTCAGAAAAAGAGTTGTTGATGCTCATCAGTCTGGAAAAGATTACAAAACCATCTCTAAAGAGTTTGGACTCCACCAGTCCACTGTCAGACAGATTGTGTACAAATGGAGGAAATTCAAGACCATTGTTACCCTCCCCAGGAGTGGTCGACCAACAAAGATCACTCCAAGAGCAAGGCGTGTAATAGTCGGCGAGGTCACTAAGGACCCCAGGGTAACTTCTAAGCAACTGAAGGCCTCTCTCACATTGGCTAATGTTCATGTTCATGAGTCCACCATCAGGAGAACACTGAACAACAATGGTGTGCATGGCAGGGTTGCAAGGAGAAAGCCACTGCTCTCCGAAAAAAAAACATTACTGCTCGTCTGCAGTTTGCTAAAGATCACGTGGACAAACCAGAAGGCTATTGGAAGAATGTTTTGTGGAAGGATGAGACTAAAATAGAACTTTTTGGTTTAAATGAAAAGCGTTATTTTTGGAGAAAGGAAAACACTGCATTCCAGCATAAGACCCTTATCCCATCTGTGAAACATGGTGGTCATGGTATCATGGTTTGGGCCTGTTTTGCTGCATCTGGGCCAGGACGGCTTGCCTTCATTGATGGAACAATGAATTCTGAATTATATCAGAGAATTCTAAAAGAAAATGTCAGGACATCTGTCCATGAACTGAATATCAAGAGAAGGTGAGTCATGCAGTAAGACAACGACACTAAGCACACAAGTCATTCTACCAAAGAATGGTTAAAGAAGAATAAGGTTAATGTTTTGGAATGGCCAAGTCAAAGTCCTGACTTTAATCTAATCGAAATGTTGTGGAAGGACCTGAAGCGAGCAATTAATGTGAGGAAACCCACCAACATCCCAGAGTTGAAGCTGTTCTGTATGGAGGAATGGGCTAAAATTCCTCCAAGCCGATGTGCAGGAATGATCAAAAGTTTCCGGAAACATTTACTTGCAGTTATTGCTGCATGGGGGGTCACACCAGATACTGAAAGCAAAGGCTCACATACTTTTGCCACTCACAAATATGTAATATTCGGTCATTTTTCTTAATAAATAAATAACCAAGTATAATATTTTTGTCTCATTTGTTTAACTGGTTTCTCTTTATCTACTTTTAGGACTTGATTGAAAATCTGATGATGTTTTAGGTCATATTTATGCAGAAATATAGAAAATTCTAAAGGGTTCACAAACTTTCAAGCACCACTGTATAAACCAACCACCAGCTGAGTGCTAAACAAACCCTTGTGATAGCTGCTGATAAAAAGGCCTCTTTCATATACTGTACAGTCTGCCTAAGCTCCTATCCCTACCACACTCTGTTGTGCCAGTTGACCTCCAGGTTTTATATTGACACTCAATGTCTGCATTGCCCATTCTCCTCATTGTCATACTACCAACCTTGTCTCTATTTTATGAACCAGTTTCCTCCAATAAGGGGTTGTGGAAGGCTGAGCCTATCCCAGGCAGCAATCTTGGGTGGGATGCCAGGTCAACAAGGCAACTCACACACAATAAAGACAATTTAAATTCAAAGCTCAGCCTGTCTTTTGGAGAGCAGCTAACAGCAGTGACTGAACTACTGCACCACCATGCTATTTTAATGATTTTGCTGTTCTGTTTTGTGAAGCTGCTGCCTCCTGACATGCTCTCTATAAAGTAAAGGCTCATTATTATAAAGGCACTAAAACACATGGAAGATAGTCGACCGTGAGCTCCAGGCTGACAACTGGAATAGGCTTGTATGGCCAAGTGGCTCTTATACTACAGAGCAGGCCAAACGTTGACTTTATGTGATTCTGAGAAAATCATGTACCCTGCCAGTGCTCCCTCTGCAGAATAGATTTATAAGTTACTTTTGGTAAAAGCGGGAGTGGAAAAAAACAAAACCTAATTGTGGGCAGCCCAACTAAATGAGGTTTTGTTTAATATCAGTGCCAAATTGCTCTCTGGGGTGATGTTGTCTGTACTCTTCTTATGCTCGCTGGCTATACATTAGGGAAATGGGCAGCAGATTACCAGGCACAGGTGTCACGGGATGGGCACCCTGTCGGCCCAAAGACAAACCCAAGAGTGAGAGCTTCACTTACCCAACTGCCCCCACCCCAACCACCATAGCAGCAGCAGCAGTCCTGCCTCATGAACAAAGCTTAATCACCTTTCAGTCTGCTCCATTTGATTCATGTGCTGGCCAGACATACGGTGTCTGAAGCTGTGCAACAAATCAACAGCTGGATTTCCTGTCTTGACGCAGGACGGGGGTGCAGGTGGAGCTGTGCGATCTTTGTATTGTTGCAGTGTGTCGATTCTGCTTAGACAGGAATATGGCAAACATTTGTCAGTGAAGGGGAAACTCCAATGCAGGTATAGTAATACATACATTTGTGTATGTAGTGCATTTTCTTAGTAAGCACTATTATATGTTGGGTTACAAGTTTAGAGCTACAACTATTTACAACTTTATTTTCTGCAGCTGGAGTCTAGTCAAGTGAAGTCTAATCGGGGCCACACAGGTAGTCAGTCGTAGTGGGCACTGAACTGGCATAAGTGTGCTTTACAGCCCAAAATGAAGCACAGCTATGGAGGATGGTGACAACTGAGTGGTGTGCATGATTCCTAGAGGTCAGCGCAATGAAGTTTATCAGATATTCATCAGGAAAAGACATGCGACAGAAAAGTGTTTCTCAGCCTTTTCCCAATAGTGAATCAAGTGCAGGTCTGGGGACAGGTGATCTAGCATGATTGTCTGAGCAGTGACCCTATTTGCAAATCATGTCCTGACGCACTACCATTATGAACACTAACGACTTGTGACCCACTGCATTAGAAGATCTCTGACATTTCTCATTTGAATTAAAATCTATATTTTAAGCTCATGTTCAAGTGGATATAAAACATCAACTGAATTATTTTCACCAGTGCCAATGACATGAGGTTTCAGTTCATTATATAGGGTGCACTCAATCCTATTAGAATCATTGAGGGTCACAAATCAACTCAACACATGATGGGAAAATAAAAGGAAGAAAACCCCCTGCTTGATTCAGGGTGAATGGGAAAACTCCACACAGACTGACTGAGATCTCCAAAATCACTATGCCACCATACCATTCGTGTACTGATATTTAAGTCGTTACAGAGAGAAAGAAATTCAAGTAGGAATTCTAAAGGAAATTATTAAAAACCAATACACAAAGAGATTGTAAACATATGGTATGCTGACAGTTGTTGAAGCACTTCTACAAGTCTAATATGTGAGGGTGCTGGTGCATTATGAGACACACTGCATGTTTTTGAAGTTCAGTCTGGATTATGAGGATACCTGGTAACAGCATCCTGAACCCGGGGCAATTTAAGCAGTTCTTCAGATCCATTTTTTTATTCCTTTTGCCCCATTCCTTTATGAAGAACTGATCCTCAACCCCAAGAAGTGGGTGCCCAGATCCACATCTTGGTCAAATAAAGCCAATTTGCTACTCCAAGAATCCTGGACCTCCCTCCAACTCTTCTTCTCATCATTTCTTTGCCTGCTGTCCTGCAGACCTCCCTTATCAGGGTGTTGTAGCACCGGCCATGTAACGCACACTCGGAGACCTGCAATGGGCCCCTTCAAGCATCAATCAGTCCGTGGCTATAGTTTTCCACTGTGAAGCGATCGTCCGGAAACATGTGGTAGCAGTTAGTGGGGAATGAAACATCGTTGAAACCTAAAAAAATGAGTCGTGATTGATGACTTACTTAGGAAGCCAGCATCAGTTCAACATTTGAGTGGCCACATGCAGAGCTTTCACCAGGGGCTTCCCTGGGCTCTTGGGGCACTGACGGCATTTAGTTACCTTAAGCCAAAAGCCTCCCAGGCTGCTATTTAGATATCCAGTCCAGAAAGCCTTACAGCTTTAAAGAGCTGCAGTCCCTAAATGTAAACCTGTGTGTTGAGTATGTTAACTCTTTCAGTCACCACAGTTAAGGGTGCCCCTCCAAATGCACCGAGTGCCACCATCGAAGATACAGCTTTCAATGACTAAGGGCACCATGTCACCTCTAGCAGAAAAATAATCAGGGCTGGACAGATACAGACAAGCGAACCCTCGTGGACGAGTGCCTATCTGCAGATTTTTTCCTCTGTGCCTCCAAGATGAACCACATATTCTCATCGCCAAATGATGAGTCTTTCCTGGAATCCTACCAACCCATCAGCCATTGGCACAGAGGCTACAGTGAGTGGGAACGACAACATGCGGGCCTGCAGCTGTTAATGTTATCAAGCAAGCCAAATAAATAAAAAGTCAAGTCGCAGACAAAAAGCAGGCGTGCAGGAGGGAAAAACAATTAGAATAAAGTCTCAGCCGAAGCCATGCGGCCAGCTCCTTCCTGAGGTTCAGCACAACAGGAAAGTGACCTGCAGGTGAGTGAACCCCTAGGGTCCATGTCCTATAAGTGAGTGACATTGACTAGAATCAGGTGGGCTTTGACTTCTTTTAAGTTACATCCAACAAGCCTAGGCTTTAGGGCCTCTAAACGGATGGCATTCTGTAGTGAGGACACTACAGGAGCAGATTATCAACAAGACATGGGGACATGTGCCTAACTCCCCTGTCACAAACCTTTAATGGCTTTTGAAATCTACCAATGTTAATGTTATATATTGTTTTCAATGACACCTGATTTCTCAAATCCAGTTGCTATAAATTACTAAGAAATGTTTTTTGTAGACTCAGAAAGGGCAAGTAACAGCCATCTTGTTTGTGGTTCAAGCTTCCTGAAGTTCATTCCTTGCCAGCTGGACATTTTAAACAGATTTGGATGTCTGAGTTGAATGTAATGATTATACACCCTTTGTAGCTTTGTCTTTTAATTTATAATTCACATAGCTCTTCCCATATCCCCTGTAAGTAATTATATCTAGAACAGTGCCATGGAAGCGGTACGGCGTTGCAGTGCTTAGTGCTTCCAGCTCATAGCCCCAGTAGAATATGTCTGGTCTCAGTCTGTATGGTCACCCTGTGCCTGTGTGGGTTCTCCTGTGTATTTCAGACTGTATGGTTATTCTAAATTGGACTATCATTAGCAAGTGGAGTCTGAATGGACAGGTGCCCAGCCCAGGGTTGGCTCCCACCTTACCCTAATGCAGCCATCATAGGCACTAACTGCCAGCAAACCTGAAGTAGATGAGCCGGTTTGGAAATGGACAGATGCACAGGCTACATATCAATGCCCAGATTTATAAATCCTCCATATACTGTAAACATTAATAAATGTGTGTTCATGACTATAAATATCGTTAGGTTCTTTCTTACTTGTAAATCCATGCAATTGATTTGAACCTGCCATCAACAAAGAGCGCTATATGAGACTGAACTGAAACTGAATTAACTTTAATAACAAGGCTACAACCTTACAGGATGAGACAAAGAAGACATCTGATGGGGTGAGCTAACTATAATTAAAAAAAAATGGTTATGCAACTCCGCCAACAACTCGCAGCAAGCATGCTGACTTTATTAATCTTACCCTGAAAAAAAGTTCTTGGCAAGGCATAAGTGCTTTATAAGTCAAATGAGCCACCTCTGACCTCGGGGGCACCTGCTGAGCCCTCCATGCACTGCTTTTTAAAAGACAGAAGGGAGGGAAATGGAATTTGGTTCTGGCACAGACAGGTAACCACAGTTTAACACCGGAATGAACCCACACACTGCAGCCTGCAATTCTAAGTCCCATGGGGCTTCACACCCCACATTCTCTGGCTTGCTCGGACATTCATTCATTGCATATCCTGATTTTAACCAGGCAAGAGGTGAACGGTAAGATGCACATCACTTTTGACCTCACAGTTCACCTGCCTCCTCCTTTTGCAGTTTCATTAGAAAACCTGAACAAATGAGTCACCAGACAGACGTGGGGATGTGTCATCTTTAGCCGAGAGAAGCAAAGCACATGTCTGCTCACACAGACTGCAGAAGAAAGCCTCATTCATAATGACGCCACCATGGAAACAAGATGGAATGCTTTGGTCATGACAGAAGTTGGCGGCTTGTGGAAAACACTGCTGAATCAGCTCAATGAATTGCTAAAGGCTTGCATTGGGAAACATTAGGGTCTGGATTGGGATTAATTGATCTGAAGCCCATCAAGGTGAGAAAGCAGTAGGAGAGAAGCTGGAGGTCAGTGTCTGGGAGTACAACCAACCATCTTTGCATTTCCAAACCCTCTTTATCCAATTCAGGGTCACAAGGGGCTAGAGCCTATCCAAGCAGAATTAAACCCTGGATGGTATTCTATCGATTTTAGGGTCCTCTTACTCACAAAAGATCCATTTAGAGCCCTCAGTCAACATATAACACACACATCTATGGGACAGGAAAGGAAAACAGACATAAGTATGAGAATAACCACAAAGACAGGGAAAAGTGAAAATTCCACACAGCCTATGATCTGAACCCAGTCTCAAAGATCTAGGAGGCTGCAGCACTAACCACTGAGTCACAGGGCCATCTATTGGGAGCACAGTCAATCATTATTTTATATAGTGCCTATCATTACAAATATCATTAGAATATGCTTCAAACATAAAGACAGGATAGAAATTTAGCCTACTAAAAAGGCATAAAGAAGTTTGAATCCTTCAGTTAGAGTCAGAGTATGATAGAGGGGATTTGGAGGAGGAGGCCGTGAGACTGAGAAAGAGAGAGAATAGATTAGGACGGTGTCAGAGTCCTCCAGGATAAGAGACACTTGGGAAGGGGGTGGGGCCTGGAACTGCAACAAGAATTCCCCCACCATTCACCAGAGTGGTCTCTGAAAGAACAACCCCCCAGGCCACCACTATGCTTTGCATTGCCGCCAGAAAATCCCCAGGGTCCCCTGGATATCTCTGCCTTTTCCAAATTAACTTCTCACTTACTGCCAACTATCAGCTTCCTCTAATCAGAAAAAGCTTTGGGAAATCTACGCCAAGCATTTTAGACAGACAGAGACAGCAGACAGCCCTGGGGCCACCTGGTCAGGACTGGAAATCAGTGAAGTGGGGGTTTTAAGTGTCAGGAACAGTGCAGGGGACTACAGGACAAAATAGTGGCTCATCAACACCTCCTTCTGGGAAAAAAAAAACACTAACTCAAGTGTGGGGACGCCCTAGGTGTCTGCATGCCAGCACAGAGGCTTCCCATGGTGGATTGTCTGGTTGGTTGGGATGCCAGTCTATCGTACTTCAAAGCAGTTCTTCTAATGGTCTGTATGCCATACAAGGCAGAAGCTGTAAGGTATGGTACTTCAGTACTGGGCCATCCCAGAGCTCCTCAGACAAAGGCAGGTCTCCAGATGAATGGCTTCAAACAGGGGTTAGGTGCAAATTTAGCACAGGATTTAAAGGTGCCTAAATGACGTTCTGTGAGCACACAACAATGCTAGTCATTAACAAATGAATGGTGTGCACACCAGGAAACAGCATGACCACTATTCCCTGCTTCAGTTGGTCCCAAAAGAAATTTAGTTGTGAAAATGAATGGACCTTTACGGAGGCAGCCCAAGTACCAGGCATCCTACTGTTTTATCCTAGAAACTCACAGGGACAAAGAGAAATATAAGAATGCTGTAATATGGAGGCAAGTTAATAACTGAGGTGTTTTATAAATGCAATTAGCTATCCTTTACTTACATAACAATGGTAGCCTGTTATAGAAAATGTAGAGAATCCAAGTTTTTTGGTAGGTTTTTTTTTTGTTGATTTTTTTTACAAGGTTTCTTACCATTTATTTTTTTACTCCCAAATTGTCCCAAATTGTGATTATCAGCCTTAGAAGAGTATACAGTATTATGGAAGGGACATGTTAGCACACAAATTTTGTGATTCTCTGTGTAAGAAAACATTAAGCCCTTCAGTGCCCACTCCAGCACCCTGTTACTCAAATGATTAAAGAATTGTGATGGGTTGACTTAAAAGACTTATACTTCCAAGCAGCATTGGGGGTAAGGAGTTAAAAGGAGAATAAGAGTTAATGTAACAAGTCAGTCAGTCATTTTCCAACCTGTTATATCCTAACACAGGGTCACGGGGGTTTGCTGGAGCCAATCCCAGCCAGCACAGGGCAGGAACAAACCCTAGCCAGCCCACCCCAGGGCACACACACACCAAGAACAACTTAGGGTCACCAATGCACCTAACCTGCATGTCTTTGGACTGTGGGAGGAAACCCACACAGAAACGGGGAGAACATGCAAACTCCATGCAAGGAGGACCCAGGAAGCGAACCCAGGTCTCCTTACTGCAAGGCAGCAGTGCTACCACCGTGCCACCATGCCGCCCTAATTTAATAAAGTAACCTACCAAATACTTACTTTATTGAAGTAAAAATACATGTGTTGCTTAAAAAGACAGGTATGCTGTACTCCATTCCTATGGAAGCTTATTTTTGACACAACAAAAAACAATAATAAAAAAAAATGATTGCGTTATTTTGCAGAAGTATTGCCTTTTTTCGTAAAGAGTGTGCCTGATCCTGTCAGCGTGACATTATGCAGGTGCATCTACTGACAGCTGAGGAAGAGGTTAAGCACATGCGTAGCGTGCAATTGAGTGAAAAGAACTGAACAGACGTTAAAGATATAAATTTAATCTTACATGTGCTGAGGGGTAAATTCAACCTGCTCTGTTCAGGGTCACAAGGAGCCAGAAATCATAGCTGCAGCACTGGCCCATAAGGCAAGAAGTAAATGTGGACACTTCAGAAGTCCTTTGCATGGCTCAAATGCACAGCAAATCAGAAAAGACTGAGCTGTGTGCAATTCACTAATAGAAACCTATTAATAAAGTTTCAGTTTATTGTTATTCCAGTTATTTGCTATTCATATGTTGAAATAAGGTGATTGGGTAGCACAGCAGCCAATGTTAATACCTCAAATTTTTGGGGGATTGTATAGGAGATGGAAAAAAAGAGGATGGAGGTTATTTACTTAACAGTGCATGAAGAAGTAAACGTATTTATAAAACACAAGAAAATGAGCAAATGTGGCTGCGTTTCTGATCAGTATCATGAAGGTTCATGCATGGGCTTAGAATTTAAAAACAGATGCTAGTCAGTGAAATATGCAGTTTTTCATACAAACAAAGAAAACGTAACACAAATGTAACACCCTGTTTTTAGTGCATTACATTCTATAATAAGAAGCTGGAAGTCCTTGGAACAGGTGCTGTCCTGGGCTGCTGAGTCAGATCAGCAAAGATCTTTGCAGCCCTCTTCCTCACCCTAGATTCATGCAGGACTTCAATGTGTAGTACATTACAACCTATGATTCTTTCATCTATCCATCCATCATCCAACCCACTATATCCTAACTACAGGGTCATGGGGGGTCTGCTGCAGCCAATCCCAGCCAACATAGGACGCAAGGCAGGAAACAAACCCCGGGCAGGGCGCCAGACCATCGTAGGGTGCGCACACACACACACACCAAACACACACTAGAGACAATTTAGAATCGCCAATGCACCTAACCTGCATGTCTTTGGACTGTGGGAGAAAACCGGAGTACACTGGATTTGATAATGCGCTTCAGATCGGCCTGAGCAGAGGCAGCACCAAACCAGACAACTACAGATGAGGTCAGAATGGACACCGGGATAACTGTGTAGAACAATATTGCTTGGTGGAGATTAAATTTCCCCAGCTGATACAAAAAGAACACCCCCTGATGGTCTTTCATAATAATACATGTGATGTTTTCATTCATTATAAGGTTTTGTGACAACACAGTCCCCAGAAACTTACATGGCTCTGTCACCCCAACAGCGTAACCATTTATAGCATGTGATCAGTGAGCAGGTGACCGTTTCCTGAAATCTATGACCATCTCCATTTTTGAATATTAAGGTCAGTTGGACCATCTTGTCCAGTCTGGTCCTAATTCTAACTTCCAATCCATAAAGGTGTAAGTAAAGGGGCATTTAATTGAAATGGAAGTGAACCGATTCCTTGTATTGCACCTGTTCAATAGCCTACCAAAGCGGTCAGGTGTTTGGACAGGTTGGGCTGGTGGGGTGGATCTGACCAATGACCATAGGCTTACAGCTTCTAGTGAGAGATCAGAACACACATGACTGAAGCATGTGGTCTTTACTGTCACACATTAAAGGTGACTATGCAGATCCACTATTGCTTTGTCTTTGTGTTGGGATCTCCACTCTAACTAACTATAGAGGGCTCAAAAAGCAAATAGTTTTAGCCAAGAGTGAATCATGAAGTTAATAGTATGGTGGCTGTGAGTTCACTGGGCTAAACCTCTAATCTCAGATGACAGGAGATGAAATATCACATAAAGAAAGCGGCACTTAGGTCCGGCTAAGGCCCCTGGCTGCGGTTATCGGCCAGCATGACGGATTCACTGGTTTCCATTCAGCCCTCTGATAATGTTTGTCTTTCAGGAATTTACAAGGTGCTTTTCATCAACTGCATTAAAAAAAAGCAGCAACTACAGGAAAATTAAATATTTGCTAAAAATAAGACGTCGGCCAAGCCAAAGGCAGTACTACAAAATCTCGAGCCGCTGCCACTTCTGTTCTTATTCACATACCTGCTTTTTTTTTGCCCGTTGAGCCTTGTTGCCCTTACATTAAATTAACCTACTGCTGCCCTTGGAGCTGCATATTTTATTTTTACTCTACAAGGATTTATTGAATAGAACTAAATCATTCATTTAATTTTTATACCTGAAAATTTCAATACAAGATCACAGACTGAGCCTATCAATGGACGCGAGGAGTGTTAAATGAGGCACCAGCCCATCACAGAGCACAGTCGATCATACTGGCATCATAGATATCTAAAAGCTTCTTGTATAAATATCATACCAGTTCCGGCAGCTTCATCATTTTGTTTCTCTTAAACTCAACACATTAGGAATTTAAGGGCTTTCTGTAGTGCAGCCATTAGTCACTTATAGCTAAACTATATGGGGAAAAGTATTGAGACACACCTCTTAATTATTGAATTCATGTGTTTCAATTAGACCCATTGTCACAGGTATACAGTCTCCATTTACAAAAATTTGTGAAACAAAATGGGTCGTTGTGAAGAGCTCGGTGACTTCACGCATGGTGCTGTGATAGGAATGCCACCTTTTCAATAAGATCCATCCATCCATTATCCAACCTGTTATATCCTAACTACAGGGTCATAGGGGTCTGCTGGAGCCAATCCAAGCCAACACGGGGTGCAAGGCAGGAAACAATTCCCGGGCAGGGCGCCAGCCCACCACAGCTTCAATAAGATGGTTAGTGAATTTTTTTGCCTGCTGGATATTCCACAGTCAACTGTAAATGGTATTATTGGAAAGTGGAAGCGTTTAGGAACAACAGCAACTCAGCCACGAAGTGGAAGACCATGTCAAGTCACAGAGCAGGGTCAACAACTGCTAAGGTACAGTACATGGTGCACAAAAGTCGACAGCGCTCTGCTAATTCCATAGCTGAAGAGTTCCAGACTTCAAGTGGCATTAATGTAAGCACAAAAACTGTGCAGCAGGAGCTTCATGGAATGGGTTTCCATGGCCGAGCAGCTGCATGCAAGCCTCACATCACCAAGTCCAATCCCAAGAGTCAGATGGAGTGGTGTAAACGTGTTCTATGGAGTGATGAATCACGCTTCCCTGTTTGGCAGTAAGATGAGCAAGTATGGGTTTAGTGGATGCTGGGAGTACATTACCTGCCCGACTGCATTGTGCCAACTGTGAAGTTTGGCAGCAGTGGGACAATGGTGTAGGGCTGTTTTTCAGGGTTACTTCCAGTGAAGGGCAATCTTAATGCTTGAGCATACCAAGACCCTTTGGACAACACTATGCTTCAACTTTATCGAAACAGTTTGGGGAAGGCTCTTTTCTATTCCAGTATGACTGTGCCCCAGTACGCAAAGCAAGATCCACAGAGATATGGTTGAATGAGTTTGGTGTGGGAGAACTTGACTGGCCTGAACAGAGACCTGATCTCAACCCATTTGAACACATCTGGGATGGACTGGAATGGAGACTGTAAGCCATGCAAGACAGGCCTTCTCGTCCAACATCAGTGCCTGACTCCATAAATGCTCTACTGAATTAATGGGCACAAATTCTCATAGAAACACACCAAAATCTTGTGGAAAGCCTTTCAAGAAGAGTGGAAGCTGTTATAGCTGCAAGGGGCAGAGGGCAACTTCACATTAAAGTCTATGTATTTGAATGCAAAGTCATTAAATTCTTTGTTGGTGTAATGGTCAGGCATCCCAATACGTTTGTCCATACAGTGTATGTACCACCAACAAAGCCTTTGCTGAGGTCCTGTTCTGTACTGTAGTAGTAAGTACTAACAGGTGCACTTTGGTAACTCCTACTAACATGTTGTCAGGAGTACTTTATAAGTCTTTTTATGACCAAAGACAGAATTTCTTAAAGTTATTTTATATTGCAGTAACTGACTAAGACCAGTACCCACTATCCTAAACCTAAGTGTTTTATTGGTGAAAGGTGCTTTACAGATTTTTTCAAACTCCATTTCAGGGAAGTGTGGCATGGGGTACAGAGTGGAGCCACTTGTGCAGCTCAGTCGTTCCTTTCAGTGAACTCTGCTCTGTAAAAGAATGGCATTTCGCAACCGCCTGAGTAACAATCTCTTAAGCAGCATGAAACAACATTCTGCATGTGAGGCTGGCTGTCTATGAGCCAGAGACATCAGTTTACAGCTCACCGTGAAAGCCTTTCTTTGGATTTTGATTGAGTGCTACTTCTAAACTCCACTGGACATTCAAATAGTTTCTGGATCGGCATGGCATCTGGATGGCCAAATATCTTAATTGTCTCCATATTTGGATTAGCAAAATTAAAAGCGGCTGCAGGCTTTCTATGGATGTGCCGGAACAAACTTTCTCTTCAACAGACAAGGAGTGTGTGTGTGTGTGTCTCATACGTACATATGGGCAAATGGCGCACTCAGACATAAGAGTGAGGATTGACTACATAAACAAATAAAGAGCATTTGGCACCATTTTGGCCAGAAGAAGTGTGACAGTCCTGTTAACTAAAATTTGCTCAGACTGTTGTAATTGCACCCATTGCAAATTACGAGATTAGCACACAGCACGAAAATGTAATCCGGTATTTTGGTCCTGGACAGCAATTTCAGAAATATCCATCCTTCTATTTTCAGATCTCCCTTAATCCAATTTAGGATTTTGGGGGCATAGGCCTATTCCAATGGGAAGCAGCAATGGATGGGGCTGTAAATAACCGTTAGGCATGTTCACACTCCTCCTCTATATTATGTTATTACAGATGTTTCAAAATATTAACAATATGGCTGTTTTCTACCCAATAATTAATTTTCTAAGCTAGGTTTTCCCATTAAATGACCTTAGAGATCCAGAGCTGAAGCCTAACCAGCATCAAAATCAAGGTAGGAATGGACCCTGGATATTTCTGTCCTATCCAGCCATGTTACATTGCTTTAGGATGTGGCAGAAAGCTGGAAGGATCCAGAGAAACACAGATAATAGATAAACTGCACACAGGCAGTCAGCAATGAAACAAATGAATTGACATCTTTGGATATGTAAAGCAACATTGCCAAAACATAATCCCCACTCTGTATTGCAAAATGACCACTTAAGTTGACCTGTGCACCAACAGGACTATGCCTGATTGTGCCAAATTCTGGATTTGTCGCAACATCTCTAGACGCATGCAGCCTGCCATGTTTACTTCTGATTCGAGCGCTCTGATCTTTCCTATCAAGTGTCTTATTGTGATTTCAGATTTACATGCAGCGCAGCATATTCCAGATGCCCAGCTCTATATGAAGATCAATACTGCATGGGAGAGGTAAACCACTACATTGTCCATCTCAATGTACGCCTTTCGTGGATGCCCACCAACGTCTTACTGTTTCTTGCAGAATCTCCAGCTCAATTTAAAGACTCCTCATTAGACCTTGGTGCTTACAAATCTACTCCATCATGCTGTATCGCCACTCATGAAGTCATAAATGGATACAGTCTGAATTTAAATGTTACAAGCTGACTGCAACCAAAACAACTTTTATAACAGTCTTGCCTTTCCTCCTCTGGTGCTCTTTCGTGCCACTATCCCGTTAGTCAGATTTGCTCAGGGTTCAGTGCTAACACAGTAACACAATTAATAAGTTCATAATGCACTGTAAAGATGAAATGCCATAATAGCATCAGCCATCAAATGCCTAAACCACACTGGCTGATCATTCCAACATCCCAGATTATCTATCAATATATGCATGCCTATCAGGCCTCCATATCAGGGCACAAGACTGACAGCAGAAGGAAGGCAACATATATTTCCAACCACTCTTAGACTAGATAACAGCCAAAAATCAGAAATGACCAAAACCAGGTGAAGGAAGAAAGTTAGCCAGATATACAGATTTGATAACCCAGCATGGTGGACAGTATTAGAAGGCTGTTTGAAATGGACTGCAGAAGATTTGCTGGGCAATTACTCTGTACAGGCTATGACCTCTAAGAATCTCTTAAGAGGAAATTCACCAAAACCACCAAAAAGGCCTCCATATGGGTAGAAACTACAAGGAATAACTTATAATGCTAAAACTTGATCAGTGATGATTTGAGGACCTGATAGTATAAGGTCTGGATGCCTATTCAGTTCAGAACAAATCATTTATAACATGTATATGGTCATGGGACCACTGTTCCTGTCCATTCATTTTAGCAAGCTCCTTTTTTGTGTGAAGAGGTTCAGAAGAAGTTGTCACCTATTCCAGCAATAAACATTTCTGGAGGTACAGCATTAATCCCCAAAGACCATCATGTGCACACAAACACCAGGCCAGTAAAGAGCAGCACCCCATCTTTAAGGGATCACATGTCTTTAGACTGTGGGATGAAACTAGAGACTCTGAAATTAAACCACACAAACAACACAACACAAATGGGACACACACGTAAGCAGAGGGTACCCCAATGAAAGGCTAAATAGGAGTCCGAATGCTGTGAGTGCCACAACACTATCTGCTATACTTTTCTGAATAAAGTAACACATTATATACTAGAAAAATATGTTTATATTTTTGGTAGTCAAATATTTTTCCTGGCGAGGCATGAATGTGGAAAATATACATTCTTGGAAATATACATTAGTTACACTATAATTTATGAAAGTATAAACTATTGAAAGTGTGATCTGGAAAATTAACAACAAACCTCAGAACCAAAAATGCACTTTATACATAATATTAAAGGAAACACATTCCTAATTATAATGTCAGAAATGTTAATATGAGGGTTCTTCAAAAAGTCTCCACACCTTTATTTATTTATTTTAATTTTTTTTTGGAGCGTGCCAAGCCAGTTTTGCAAAGCTTTACCACCTCGCCCTCACCTACAAATCAATGGCCTCGGCAAGCTGTCCATAAAAATTATCACCAGCCTTGTCTTCCTGCTTCTTAGTGGTTGTTCATTCTGATGCCAGTTACAAGCACTCTGCTTACCACATACTTGTCCAACTTTCTTGAACATTTCTAATTTCTCTTATGCATCTCTGCAAGGTAAAACATTGTCTTTATCCTGAAAGCATAAACAAGTGTGAATTTCTGCTACTTAAAGTACTTAGATGACTAATGACAAAAATTGCCACTCCCTGTTCTTCTGTGGTGAAAACAGACAAGACAAGTGTAGCCATGTTTATGGTGGCGGCTCACACACTGACAGCAAGGTTACTCTACAAAAGTGACTTGGAGATGCAAAGTGAGTAACTTTTGAATACACCTACCAGGACATGTCAGGATGACTGACATCCTTTGGAAGCCAACACCCAGTCACACAATCACACCACATTCAGGACAGCACTGAGTATTTGGGCTTTTGGAGCTGGATAATCCTAAAACATCTGATCTGCCACTCCCAGTTTTTTTTTAAAATCACACTCATTTCTAATTCTAATTCAAAATCATAAAGTAAATAATAGCATGTCCAACTTGAGAATGCATCATCAGCCTGCCTGAGTCTTTTAAAATGTGTAAAAGTGGCCAGTAGACCCAAAAGAAAAAGTACAATTAGGTGGCAAACAGTCAAATATATTAAATAGTGTAGATATAAATTTATTTCTAAATATATAAAATGATACGTTTGTACAATCCCAGTGTAGACCATGTAAATGTTCAAGTACAACATTTACAAGTTAACATATCATAATACATTCAAGGAATATTCAATTTCCATAATTTAGTTCAAATTTTGCAATGCTAAGCAACAAAAATGGCTGGTACTATATACATGATAGATAGATAGATAGATAGATAGATAGATAGATAGATAGATAGAT
>JANRMT010062813.1:105111269-105191113 GCA_026402145.1 Polypterus bichir lapradei | reverse complement strand
GATAGATAGATAGATAGATAGATAGATAGATAGATAGATAGATAGATAGATCCTCAGTGACAGATGGCTGAGATGATCGGTCTTCTGCACACAAATGCATGATCAGTCCATTCCTCCATTAAGTGCTCTGCAGCACCTCATTGCTCTAATTGGGACATCTGAGCCACATTATATTTAAAACTATCTGTACCTGCACTAATCCACCAAACACCCCTGGCACGCTTCACCAAAAATTGGTATAGTAAGGCATTGGCGGCCTACCTGTGACTGTGTCATGAAGTCACTATATCTGCCTGTGCTCAATCTGTAAAAGATACAGTACAGGCCAAAAGTTTGGACACACCTTCTCATTCAATGTGTTTTCTTTATTTTCATGACCATTTACAGCACTCCATCACTCTCCTTCTTGGTCAAATAGCCCTTACACAGCCTGGAGGTGTGTTTGGGGTCATTGTCCTGTTGAAAAATAAATGATCGTCCAACTAACCTGACTTCTGCACAACACAACTGCTGGTCCCAACCCCATTGATAAAGCAAGAAATTCCACTAAATAACCCTGATAAGGCACACCTGTGAAGTGAAAACCATTTCAGGTGACTACCTGTTGAAGCTCATCGAGAGAATGCCGAGAGTGTGCAAAGCAGTAATCAGAGCAAAGGGTGGCTATTTTGAAGAAACTAAAATATAAAGCATGTTTTCAGTTATTTCACCTTTTTTTGTTAAGTACATAACTCCACATGTGTTCATTCATAGTTTTGATGCCTTCAGTCATGAAAATAAAGAAAGTACATTGAATGAGGAGGTGTGTCCAAACTTTTGGCCTGTACTGTATGTGTAAAAAGCAGTAACATATCCTGAAGTTTTACAACAGCTAAATATTGTGTATAATAGAAGCAACTGCATTTACAGTACAGATTTGCCATCTACAGAAGATGTCTGACTAAACCTTGGCCGCCTCAAAGAGTGTGTCCTTCAGTTCTAGCATCCAGCAAGGACTGGAATATGGAGGACATTAAAATGACAGTGAAAAACGGGATGGTTCAATTCATCCATCTTATATTCAAACACAGAGTGGCAAGGGCCACAGTCTGGACTAGTACCATTAGGTACAAGACAAAATCCAACTACACAGTAGACGACAGGTCTATGTAAAGGACACACTTCCCATCCCTACACACACAGACACAAGAAGGTCAGTTTAAAGTCACCTTTCAAACGAATGCCTACTTGGTTGGGATGGGGAAGCAATGGAGTCAAAAATCATTTTAACATAACAAGACTTGAGAAGAATAAAACAGAACTTAAAAAAATGAAAAAATACAAGGTGTTAAACAAGGCAAAAGGCCAATGTTTACAAGAAACCAAGCAGAAAGGCAATAAAGATAAGAAGACTCATGAGACAAAGTCAAAGATGCCAGGAAACTGAAGTAAGAAATGCCAGCAAAACAGATCAGAATGCAGTTTAATCAAACAGCTTTGATACAAAGTTTACAAGGTGACAGAACTATTATAAAAGCAACCCAACAGCTGTGGCAATGACTTAAAGAGGTCTCTCATGATCTGAACTATTGAAGACACCCAGATGTATAAAATAAGATTCACTTTTACATTACTTTTTACTATAACCGAGCTTTCATTATTTACATACCTTATCAACACCACAATACCCTTTTGCCCAAGTTTGACTAGCTCATAGCACTGAAGTCATTGGGCTACCAAGAGATCAGCCGCTTACAAGCAGCATGGTGGCACAGAAGTTAGCAATGCCACCTCACCACCACCACAAAATGTGCATTGTATAGGAAATAAATGACAACATAATACTAATAATGAAGTGGCACAGCATTGAACATTGCCACCACACCACACCAAATGCCACTGCTCAGATCCATAGCTGGTGGATTGTCTGCATGGAGCCTTTGGTATCTTCTAGGATCTACAGGGTTTTCCTATTCTGGTCTTCTGCCCAAACCCCCAAACACATACATATTAGGTTGCGCACAAGCGTACCCAGCCATGGACTGGCAGCCCACCCAGGATAGATTTCCACTTTGCTTACAGAGCTGCTAGAATTAGGCACCAGCACTGATTTAGATATGCAAGCTAGAAAATGTATTCCACTTAAATTAGTATTGTTAGTACTGTTACCTACAGCATAGTAATCACCGTCCTCACGGAGTGAGCACCATCTCCTTCTGTCTGCAATCTTTTTCCTTGGTTGCTTCACATTTTCTTATTTGGCCTGGCAAGTGAGTTTAGGTGCAGCTATGAACAAGTATTCGTTTAACTGATCTCCAGCCCCTGAAGCGTTCATGACAGTGTGACCTATAGAAGAAGTAACAGAGCCCAGACACAGCTGAACAGACAACAGGCGTGGGTTCAACAGACCTTTCATTTAGACAGTACTTTTATAGACTTTATTTCAACATGCAATTCTTCTCCTCCTAGGCAAGCTTTGCCCTCCTCTTCTCCAGACTCTGATTCCCAGAGTGAGTTAAGGGAGCTCCTTTTATGCTGGTCCTGGGAGTATTTATGGTGCCACAACGTAGCAACTGGCTCAGACCAAACTTCCATAAAACTGTCCTCTTCCGGCAGCACCCTTTGGTGATACCCAGTAACCTCAAGAGGGCTGCCCTCCCAAACTTCAACTCCAATGAAACCCTGTCCAAACTGGAGCCATGCCAGGGAAGCACTGCCATAATGGGGGATGAACTGATCTTGGCAGGCAGTCTCTCCTCCTCGAATGGGAAAGGGATTAGAAATACATCTTGGCCAGGATATGCATCCTTCTATAATGGCTTCCCAGCCATCAATCTACAATCAGTTACCCATCTCCTTTGGTATTTGTGTTGTATTTTAAAAATAAGTTCTCATATGCTATGCCTAGTCAAACATATTTGTAAAGGACGTTGTGAAGTCATTCACTATGAAGGATGGTATAAAAAAAACAAGACTAATTTTGCTAAAGGTGCTTTGTACCTCATAGTTCAAATCACTCTTTAGGAACGATCAAAGCACTCCACATTCAGTTCTCATTTCTGGTGACTCCGCTGCAGCTCAGATTAAATATCCACCACTTTCACACGAGACACAAATAAGGAATTACAGCACAGTAGCTTTTTTTTTTTTAAGCTACAGTACTTTCCCCAGTGCTTTAATTAGATTTTTCCTCCATGGTCTTACCACTGTGACTCTGTTTAGGTTTCATCATTTCAGCTGTAACACTGAAACCTTTTTCATTTTTGTTTAAAAGCGATGTCATTTTTTCCATTCCCCGCAAACAGCCTACTGAAATGACAAGGTGCCTGCAGTGTGTAATAAAACAGAAAAAGCTTAATGTGAGAAAATGGGATGGGGGCTCAGACTGAGTCTTTCCAGACTCTTTTTTACAATCCAATTACAAGTGGCTTATTGTTCAACTGAAAGACACAAAGAAATTCTGGAAACCAAATCCACTCTCTGAACAAGTCTTTGCCATGCTTTGCTTTTGTCCTTACTATCAAACCACACCGTTCATTTTCCTGCTCTTGAATTATACATTTTTGAAGGACAAAATGAAATACAATTTACTTTTTCAAGCTTTTAAAAGTTGAATTTCTATGAAAAGTTTCAAATAAGGTCATAGAACTGTGACATTTCATAAACCGAAAATGCTATTAATAATTTTACTTAAATAGCACATTTCATAATGACTGCTCTCCTATAATTACTGTCTTAATATTACTATAAAAAGTAATACTACAAACGGACAACAACATATTACATTGAGCTTTGACGGGGACATGATGTGGCATTTGTTAATATTGATGCCTCACAGCTCCCATGACACTAGGACTGAATCACAGGCTGTGTGGAGTTCTCAGGTCTGCATGGAGCTACCTGCCATATTATAAATGGAAGCTCAAAAATGTCCCTTGCCAAGCATGGGCACTTAGGGGACATTTTCAGGCTTCCGAAAGGTATGCAATACCACCCCAAGCATAGAGGGGGTGCTGTCACTAACACCATCTTCTGTTACATCTGCAGTTCAGAGACTCACCAGCCAAATGACGAGTAACCAACTTCTATCAACTTCTATCATGAAGCCTTGCTCTGGCACTGCAAAGATCTTGAAGCCACCGCAACTGGCAGTTCATCTGAGGAGCAGCACTTGAGGAAGACAGATCCAACCCTCAGCCTTCTCATTCTGTGTTTTTGCAAATGTGTGCGTATTTTTCTTTTACTTTCTATTCCACATCAACAAATAGGGTTTCCGGATGACACCCCAACCTTTTCTATATTTGATTATCCTTTCTTTGATCTCACAGCCCCCAAAAGGGTTGTTTGAATACACCCTGTGATAGACTAGCATCTGTCCCCTTCTGTGTGTTTGCTTTTCACCTAATGCTGACAGGACAGGCACTATCCCCAGTGGTCCTGAGCTAAATCAAGCAGGCCTGAGGATGGATGGCCTTTCAAAGAAAAAAAACATACTGCAAACAAAAGCTAAAGAGCTGGAGTGGAAAAAATGAGGCTCATGTGTACAATCTCACCACTTGCTCGGCATGCATCTATCAGTGAAAAGATTTATTTTCTGGACCCCCTTTACTTTTCAACTACATTTGTCAGCATTTTTATTATGTACACTAGTTAATTTGTGGTACTCCTCACATTACACTACTCTACACTCTACTACTTTCTTTTAGTGTTTTTTAATTTTTTTAAAAAAAAAACACCATTCTAGAACATTTTCTTTTTAGATGTTGTGTACATACTACATAGACTTAATTAGGTGATTTAACCTGCCAGCACACAAATACAGTATCCAAAGGAAAAGGAATAGTCCAACAGTGTCAACTTGATTTACGTTTTCTTTTGAAGGTGATAAAGAAATACTTGGCTTCAGCTTTCATTTTATGTCCAGAAGGTTCAGAGCTACTACTCAATGAACTTAAAGTATGCACATAAAAAGCAGCAGCTGTGCCAGACATTGTTTCACCCACCATGTTCAAAACTCCAGTATTCACACATATTCAGTCACTAGTTGTCACAGTAATATATTTGCCAAAATATCACATATTTGTGATGGCCCAAGTGAACTAAAGTAACATGCCCAAGTGATTACCTGCCAGCTGCACTGTAGCTATAATATGCTTGTAAAGATTTCCAAAGGCTTATATCAACAGCACTAATCATGGCTCTTAAGTTCAAATTTAGTTTACACACCTTGTAAAATTATCAGGTCAGTGGATGATGCCATCTCTCTGGGCCTACACTTTATAGAAGACACCTTGGTAAGTGAAGCACCTATGTTATGATGCTGGTCAGCTCTGACTACAGCTCTGCCTTTTAGTACAACCGTCCTCTACAGGTCTTGACTGCAGATTTGGGCCTGAGTAACTCCATCTGTAACTGCATGCTGAAATGGTAGAACTCAAGTACCAAAGATGACAAAGCCCCATAAATGCTGACTTTGAATGGAGTCCCTCAAAGTTCCTACTTCAGCCCTGCAATATACATTGAAATAAAGTAATGCATCTTACGAACAATAACATTCCAAATTTAACTTCCCAACAACACATTTCTTTCACTACCTTCAAATCAGAAACTTTGTTAAACAGAACCTGCCCAGTTTTCCTCACCTCCCACCAACCTCTATGCCGGAAAAAACATTGATCAGTCTCGAGGACTCAGACAGCATTTCTGCAATATATAAAACCATTTTACAGTCCCTCCCTTTCAAAGATCCAAGAGGATAGTGGGAAAAGGATCTCTCACTCAATATTTCAGAAAAGGAGTGGAAAGTAGCAATGCAGAGAATCCACTCAAGCTCCATATGCACAAACCATACAATTATTCAACTCAAAATTATATATCGAGCACATCTGTCTCACTTAAAATTGCCTACAATGTTTCCAGGGCAAGATCCAACCTGCGAACGTTGCAATCAAGTCCAGGCCTCACTGGGTCACATGTTCTGGACCTGCGCCGGGTTAACATCATTCTGGACCAAAATCTTTAAATGCCTATCAGACAGTCTTGGTGTTACAATCCCTCGCAACCCATTAACAGCGGTGTTTGGTGTACTCCCAGATGGGCTTAAAGTGGAGAAGGACAAACAAATTGTAATTACCTTTATTACACTGTTGAAATGTAGACTTATTTTGCTCAACTGGAAAAATTCTAACTCTCCTATTTTAAGTCAGTGCATAACTGATGTTTTATACTATTTGAAACTGGAAAAAATAAAATTCACACTTAGAGGATCTGTGCAGAACTTTTTCAGAACATGGCAGGATCCAATAAATAACATTTTAGAATAAGCTTTTAAAGCACTGAGGATTTCTCTATTTATCATTATTCACTTATTAATTCATATATTTACTTCTTTTTACTAGTTTTAAGTTTTACCCTGCTTACTTAGCTCTCTTTGTCAGGGATGGGGGTTGACTCATTTTCGATCTTATGTTTGTAAAAATTGATTTATTTGTATGGTATGATGTGTGATTTTAATAAAATCAATAAAATAAAAAAAAGAAATAAAGTAACACTTCATTAGATCTGTTGCCAGAGAAATGTGATACAGTTAACTCCTGTGACCAACATTAATGACAAGACGCGTACAAGAATAAGGATGGAGATCTGACAAAGTAGAGTCACTACACAATCTCGGCTTTGAACATCACCTGCATAAAGAATTTACTGTGGAATCACATGCCAATTGGCATCATTGAAGAATCAATGCAATCTGAAAGCTGTCACCAATACTATAGTGTTACTGATCACCAAAAATCTCAGCTGGACTAACGCCATTGCCCTACTGGAAAAAAAAACATGTCTGTCTTCATTCATAAAGAGTTGAGGGACATGAAACAGACAAGGGAATGGATATGCTTCAGTATTAATTGTGAAAAGTTCCCTGACTGGAGTATCACTAGTAAAATTACCAGACAGAACAGAAAGTCCACTTAGAGAGTTGTGACATCTGGAGAAAAAAAGTACAGAATCAGTTAAATGCAATGTGGAAAAAGGGCAGGAGAGGTTTTGGTCATTTATGTGAATGAGGAATAGTGTGCAATTAAAACCAGTCACTGCACCAGACAGCCTCAACACCCAGTCACTATTTAGTAAGTGGATGTGGAGCTGAAGCACTGCTACAAGTACATGGAGGTCCACCTCAGTGACAAGCTGGAATAATCTGATAACACTGAGGAACATTATAAGAAAAAGGAGAGCAAACTCTTTTTCCTTAGGAGACTGTATTCCTGTAGTGACATCCTTCACATCTTTAGACAATTCTGTGATGACCAGTGTGATCTTCTACGCTATTATGTGCTGGGCTGGTAACTTCACTTCCAGAGAGGCCCACTGAATGAACAAGCTAATTTAAAGGGCAGGCTCAGTTACAGGACACACTCTGGACCCCTTGGAGGTCGTAGCAAAGCAGTGAATTAAAACAAAACTGAGTGGCTTTATCAACAATGCTGCACATCCTCTTTCTGACACACTAACACTGAGGACCTTCAGCCAATGTCAAGAAACCCTGCTGGTGCTCCTTTATACAAACTATAATACGAACTGCACTTTTACCTTAAGCCAAACCAGAACTTTTTTTTTCTTTTTTTATAATTCTTTGTGTTTGTTTGAAGGAGGTTCTTGCTATTGTTTGTTACAGTATTTCTTTATCTTTATCTATTTATCTATCTATCTCATACTAGTGGATCCTTTTAATGTGTTTTATATTTATTCTGTATAGTGGGCCACTGTAAACGTCAGGCTCAAGCTCTGGGTTCAAATTCTCACTTATTCCCCTGTGTGTGTGGAGTCTGTACTGTATAATGTCCCCTTGTCTGTATTTGTTTTTCCTCAGGTTTTCCTCCCATATCCCAAAGATGTGCAGATCCAATGTACTGATGACACTAAAGGGATGCACATACAGTATACTATGAGCAAATTCCTTCACAGAATGGTGCATTGTGCAGAGTTGCTTCTTGCTTTGCAGCCTGTGCTACTGTGATACGCTGTCACACTCCATGATTCTAAACTTGATTTAGGTGAGTTTCCACAGTGGGTGGATGATTGTGTGTAGACTGAAATAAAAAGCATATCCAGTAAGGCTTTCAATTTACTTGTTACAAATGAATTTGAGCATGAACAACTCTGAAATGGCAGAACAAAAAACAATTTCAGAAGGAAATAAATGGCAAGCCTCGACGATGGAACTCAACAATATTTAGGAAACTAATCACATTTTACAAGTTACATCTGGAATTTTCTATACCAATATCAGGACAAAATCAAACGGAGTAACAATGTACTGCTAACCACTTTAACCTCAGATGCGTTTGATAACACCTCTAAATATTAATGATTCCAGATAACAACATATCTTGACCTGTTCTTCCTCTGCCAGGACAGTTGGAAAACCATGTATAAAGAAAACAAGCTAGCCTCTATATCCAGCAAATGAAATAAAAAATCTCAACAGCTATGATAAATGTTTTGTTATATTTAATTGAGGCTTTACGATTATGGGTGGTTGTTACCTGCCAATGGACTGTAGGCCGAGCCCTGCATGCCACTAAAAGCTTGGAGGTATTATGCAGATCTCCATCACATCTCACGGCTTCAGGAAGCTTTTAGGAGCACCATGTTCAGGCTGATGAATCTAAGCAATTAACTCTGCCCCTTTTTCATCTGAAGTACCCTTGACCTTGACGAGCCACACAAGCAACCCACTGTAAAAGCAAATGCGACTCAAGCGTGCAATTCAAAGCAAACATCTAGCTCTGGTCACGGCAGTAAACATGTCCTGGCCGGTAGAACATGGCTTTGTAATACAAAAAGAATCTCATGCGATGCAATGGTTCAGTCAGCTATCACATTTCACACAGACAAGTGATCTAAACAACAAACACTCAATCATATAAACACAGCTTATAAAAAAAGAAAGAAAAAAAAAAACAACTACCAGGAACACTGCACCTGGATGGCAAGTCTTCAGAAGATTTAGAACGCTGATCCTATCCCATATTGCACTCCTGCAACTTTACCCGCTTGAAGTCTCATCCTATCCTGTCAGATCAAAGTAGCTTATACTTTTACTCTCACAGATGCTGGTCATTCATTAAGCTGCTCAAAGCTCGGCAGATCACAAATGTACTGTGTGAGCGTCTACTATAGCAGATGTCTTTCTTATAACCTAATAAAATGCAATACAGCAAAAACTTTAAAACATGTGTTTCAAAGGGTATCACGGGCAGATTACTTAAACTCAGAAATCCTTAGCACAATTTATATTATTTGACACCTGGATTAAAAAGACAGAACGAGGAACCCACTGCAGTATTTTGTAACAGGAAAACCAAGCATCCATTGATTTTCAGTCACTCTATTCATCTATAGGATCGTGAGTGGGGGGTTGGCAGGAACCTCTCTCAGGGGCATCAGGAACCAAACTTGGGTGTATTTTAAAAATTATTAAGCTCAATTAATAGCTGGTGAAGGAGGGCATGAGGAAGAACACTAGAAATGAGGCTCTGGAGACAACTCTAAGAAAAAGTTATCAATGTGAGAATTTCATTATAGTATTCGGGTTGTCACAGTTTCTTTTCCAAAAGATTATCTCATTGAGAGGCCACTGTAAAAAATACATGACCTTTCCAACAATTTTCAGTCATATCCTTCATTTACAAAATCGTAAGAAAATCAAAGCAAGCCGCAGACGGTCATGGCATGCCAGTGGCCATCAGTCAAGTAGTGCTGCACTCCCCAGAAACGTCACACTCCGTGACTCATTACATAAAAATCCAAATGGTTTGATTTGATTGCTGATGTTATGATCAGCAGTTTTAGCTAACTTTTATGTGTCCGTGTGAAGTTTAGAACAAAAGTTATTGTCTATTTTGCGGTTTAGACACTTAAGGATTTAAATGCCTTCAAAGATGAGGCAATCTCATAATAAATTTGCAGTATTATAAAAGACATAGAACTGTGAGGAAGTTGTATAATCAGTTATCCCCTACAATTCCTGCTCGTATCATTTGACAACCTCAAAGGCTGCATATTGGGTAACTGCAGCTGTTGAAGTTAACATGTTCTCCAAAGAACAACCATGTCAAGTCAAGTAGTATAATGTCAGAATTACTGGTCTGTGTGTTGCCACTAATGTGACACTGACAAAAAAATCAAAATCCTAACATTTCTAACAATAATCAAGAAGACAAATGTTAGTGTAAAATGACTAAATATAAATAAAGATTACATTTTTTTTTTCATTCTGCATTTTCAAGCCCAATTAATCCAGTTTCTTGGACAAGTGGTTAGAACCTATTCCAGTACAAATTGGAGGCAAGAAGGAAATAGTCCTGGACAGGGTGGCAGTCCATCCATCACAGGGCCCATTCATGAACATGCCTTCGTTCACACTGGACCACTTAAAATTCACCAATTAACCTGATCTGTACATCTCTGGGGAGACGGGGGGGAAAACCCAAACAGAACCGGGGAGAATGTGCAAATTCCACACTGACAGCAATCAACATGAAATTTAAATCCAGAATTTTGGGTCCATTACATAGTGGCACTAACCAACATGTCATGAAATACTGAAGAGCGAAAACAATTTGAGAAAAAATACGTAGATACTTGTTTTACAAGCAGAAGACTAATGTGTTTAAAAGGGTCTGAAAGATGACACTGGCATTGGATTCTTTTTTGTGGGCAGTGAAGGGGTGCTTAATGTTTAACACATGTTTTTAAACAGATAAATGCATGTAAGTTTACATTTGTGGAGCATTTTGCTTGCCAGTATAATTTATTTTTTTTCAATGTGCACCATTTTGTCAATAATCGTTCTTTTGCCATAGAGTCACAGTGATGTTGTAGTGAAACAGTATGATTAACATGCTGAAGAATGTGCTACTTTTCAAAATATTCAAAAAATTGACTTAGATTTTTTTGATTTATACCGCTACTTTAAATTAACTTAAAATTATCATAATTGCTGTCTTTACATAGCTCTTCCCAACAACTTGAAATAAGCCTCTTGGATGTCATAGTAACATGTTTAATTTCCATTGCAACAAAGCTAGCAGGTGGTATTCCTTTAAACAGAGACATTTTGGGTCCTGTTGTATTTATCCAGCAACCTTAAGTTACTTTCCGCCCCCCAAATTATCACCTTTTGATACTCAAAAAAATGGCATGGCTATTTCCCTAATACACAGATGTATTAAGTTAATTTAACTTAAAATGAACAGTCTTTCTCCTCCAAAAATATTATTTTTGAATGTTGTCCACTTGAGAAAAATAGGTTTGGTTAGGTTTCCACATATGAGGTAATTTTTCAGAACTGTTTCCGTATATTCTGAGGTATTTTTCTAGGCAGAGAATTCTATATTTTCATAAAGTGATTTTACTTACATACTAAAAAAATCCCCATTTTTGGGGTAAAATGATACGAAGGGTTTCTTAAGATCCTAATACCTATGTAAAGTTGAAAAGAAATTAAAAACAGTTAATAAACTTCATTTTTTTTTGAGGGCTGAAGGTAAACTACCCACAGTAAGGTTGTTTTCAATAAGGTGCAAAAACCTGTTGCATACCTGCATCATAAAAGCACCCTGGTGAGAGTAGTTTATAGAGAATTTATTTGCTATCAGATTGTGGAAGTTTGTTGTTTGAAATATGTAAGCCTGCATGTAAACAGGTCAATGGTCTTGCTAATAGTCAATTTAGCTGTAACTTTTGTGGCAAAATTAAAACAATGTTTAAACATTACTGTGAAATAATTGTAAAATGGTTTATATGTACAGGATAAAATAGTTAATCTAATGTTAACGAGGGTAGGATTTTAATTATTTACTGCACTTTTACTGATAGAAGCAGTGTGCTTCTAACTGTATTTTTTTCTGGCAACTCTGCATACATATTGTATGGAATGTATAAATACATATAATATATTGGACATATATACAGCTCAGCTACCAGTTACAGTAAACATTTGAGAGTGTACATTTCTAAGAAACCCTCCAGGACTGTCCTTTGTCCCGTGCTCAGTGATGCTCGGATTGACTCTGGTGCCCTGCAGTCCTGAAGTGGCTAGGCTGGTACAGTAAAAAAGACAAATGGATAAAATGTACTTTAGGATGATATTTGCTATATAAAAATACTATTATAGTAAAGAGTGACTGGGTTGATTGTAATCAAGTTGAACCCTTACAGATTTTTAGGTTTAATGTTTATTCTTATGATTTTTAAACAAGTATCTCTTCTTGTAATTTGCAAATATGTTATTGGTATAGCCTTTACAGTGTATGAATACCAACACTCTTAAGTGTGTTTTCATGATTTTCCTAAACCGCACAAAATTCGCAGTGAACGAGCTGCTGTTTTGCTGGAATCTTTCTCACTTAACACCTGACAAAACTATCTTTATAGGCCATCTTTATGCCAGGCAAATTAAAAAAATAGTCAGATAGAATGAATCAAACTATTTGAATTAAAACAGCTCGTGGAAAAGAATAACTCCTGCGCAGGAACTGGGAAACCGCAACGTATTTTCAGAATCTGGAAGCAATAAAGAAGTTTTAGTACATTCACCGTTTGCTCGAACTCCTTGGGCCGTTCACGACTAATGCTTAATGAAAGATAAAAGCCGAACGCACGCAGCACGTGGTCATCAAACTAGGAGGCGTGGGCTTCGGTAAGGGGGCGGAGCGAGCCTCCGTGCTCCAAAGCGCAGCATGCACAGCAGCACGTACAGAATTCGGAACCGAGCAAATTTTGGGCTAAAGACATTGATTATTTACACACACAAGTATGCCCATATACTGTATACATACATATTATGTATATATCACATATATACATATACATACGTTTGTGTTGGTATACATACACATTATAATTTCATTCCAAAATCGACATTTTTGTTCCATCGCTCATTTTGCTTTTGCTTATTTATCATAAGTAACTGTATATTTTTCAGCTTCCGATACATTAAGGATGTACGCTCCTATATGCGCAGGCGCACAAACGAGTAACTACATCTGAGCAGGTGCGATCAACACAGGAACGCTTTTTAAAAGTCTAATCCAAGCCTCAGTATCAAGTGCTTCTCAAAAAGCTCAGAAATGAACATCGACATTTACTTCAGTCATTCTGTACGTATTATTTCTATTTAGCTTAAGTCTCCTAAACGTATCGACTCAAGGCGATCGTTACCTCGATACAGATGCACCCAGACTGACCGTGGTTGCGTAAAACAGTAAAAAAGAGTTACGCGGATTCGGTAAACAGTAGGCATTATTATCATCAGTACTTCGATCCTTCTTCGCTTAAAATTTTGTGCCAACTATAGCTAGACTACAAGCAGAGAGTGCTGAACGTAACATGTTCCCCACAACCCCAAGCATCATCCGCTTTGTCAGTCACTCATGGAATGTTGGTTGAGGTATAAATGAAGTTTCACGCAGTCGTCCTGAGGTCGTCTAGAGAAATCCAGCGGACTCCGAGAGGAGGTGGATGCCGTATAAAGATGGGATAACAAAAGGATCAGACGAGACCCTTTGCTTATTCGTAGGAACACACGACCTCAAAAATCGATAATCGCCTGTATGCAGTTTTTCATATCTTACTGAGTCGTTTTCACATTGAGGTCCCCACGCAGATATACTGTAGAATTTCAAGGGGGGTGGATTCCGATATAATTTAACTTTGTGACACACACACACGCACACACAAGCCACACACGCAGGCACACACATTACACATTATGATTTTGTTTCCATACCTGACAGCTGCCGTTATTACACTGTACAGATTATGGCTTGTGATAGATTCCAACACCACCAGTTAATCGTTTTATCCAAACATAGTTTCTATGACAGGCGTCTGATAAATGAGAAACCGAGTGCTAAACATTTACAAATCATATAAAACGTGTGCATACTGCGTTATGATTTTATGAAACTTCTTGTCAAGTTCTTAAATTCGTAACTGCTCTATCAATTTTACACCTTAAGCTGTACAAAGATTCGCTGTCAGTTCCTTTTCAAGTTTTACTTTATTTTCAATTAATAAGTAGATCATCCCATGGACGTTTATATTCAGGTGGGCGCGCCGGGAGGATGCAAAAGGAGAGCTCAGTTATTTTTACCTTATAGTAGGCGAGCTGCAGGAAGTTGTAGGGGGTCCTCCTGTTGAAGTCCTGGATGACATCCTCGCTGACCCGGTGCACAGACTGCGCTCCCACCCTCCTGTCCAGGCATTCATTTAAGCACGCTGCCCTCCGAAGTACCACATCAAAGAAGGGCAGGTCCGAGGTGGTGTTCGAGAAGGGGTACTGGTCCTCACAGCTCAGGGTGCAGCCCACGCGACTTCGCCGGAGCTCCCAGTAGCTGCTCAATGCCTTCTCCATGTAAAATACGACTCGCTCGTAATCGCTGCTATAGAAAGCCTCGACACCGTTATCATAGAGCAGGTCGAAGGGCTCGAGGCGGGCTTCAGTCCTAACCCACAGCAGAGTCGTCAGAAGAGCGAGCGTCCAGCTGAAGGCAGTCATGTCCGTAGCGCACATCACGTCTAGAGAGCGGAGATAACAGACAGGCGGGCAGGCAGGCAGGATAGACCGCGTCTGGAGCGTCGGATCTCAAAGACAGGAAAAGGTCCGCTGCGCAGCGTGGGAGCCGCAGTGAACAGCGCCGGAGAGGGGGGCAAGTCTCCTCCCAGCTGACCACCCTCCGAGAGTCCAGCTTAGATCCACTCACTTTCACCCGCCAGTTCTTCGGCAGGCGAGGTCAGTTATGCTGACCAGTTGGATCAGAGCAGACTGCAGCAGAGGGTGACGGATTGAGCGCATGCTATTCTGTGGAAAACTTGGCATCATTTAAGAGAAATATTTATAACCGCGGGCCGCTTGCTACCAGCAAGTTATCTGTACAAAAACAGACGTTTGCCAGGCATCCATTCACATAAGAAAGGCATCCAGAGTTACGTTGTTACCTGTTCTTTATCAGCATGGGACAAGTAGTATAGGGCTGCTTAAGGGATGATCTCGAAAGCGAGCAACATATATAGACCAGCATATCTATTATGCATGTCAAGAACTGAAGATGTCAATATTATTGTTGCAGTTTTAACACGCGATTTTTAATTCAAACTATATTTTATCATTAGACTCCGAATAACGCACATCGCGTTATAAGCACAGCATATGTCACATTTCTTGGAGAATAAAGTCGCTTAAACGTGACACAAGCTCATGTTACAGTTACTGCACACTCTTTAGATAAGCAGCCGTTGGTCGGTGACGATTTAAGCTCAGATAAGAACAAATCTATAAAAACGATGTTACTGAGGCTGGAATTTAAAGTTGTACATGTGTCTGATTTGGGCTTTACGCAGGACACAACAGTTTTCTTTACCACTGCACTTAAAATTTGAGGTGCCAACGTGGTTCTTCAGAGTGACGATATGGAGGAACTATTTTGGGTTCCCAAAAGGACCTCCCATTTGAATGTTCAAGAAAGAACTTTTCATTTCGATCCATAGCAGGTTCCATAAAAAAGAATAGATAATAACAGATTTGTGAAATTGTATGGCTTTGTGATTTTAAATAGGCTCTTGCCAAAGAACCAGTTTTATATGTAAAGAACCCTTCCCAGAATGAAATAGGTCCTTGTCATGCAATAGATCAACAAGGAACCACACAATCCAGTAAAGTGCCATTAAAGAACTATTATCCTTAAGACTGTACGTGTTGGTGTGGTGACACAGTGGGTAACGCTGATGCCTCACATATCCAGCATGTTGAATATCATACCTGGGGGATGCCTGTATGGAGTTTGCAAGTTCTTCCTCTGTGTGTGTGGGTTTTGTTGTGGTTCAGCTTTTTTCCCCTCATATGTTGGTGCCACTTAGGTTAACTGGTGATTAGAAATTGGCATTCACTGAGTGTGAGTATGGGTGTGTATGTGAGTAGGGCCAGCAATGAAATGGTGCCTTGTCCGGGACTTGTTCCTTCCTTGTATCTAATGCTGACAGGGCAGGCTGTGGCTGTTACACACTGAACTGGATTAAGCATTTTTGAAATGTTATGTTAGATTCAGCTTGCCCAATAAAGTAGAAAATATACAGAATATGCAAAACGTGTATACAGTTCATACACGATTGCAACACCAGTACATCTGTACATCTTGTGGTGACAACATCAAAAGCATGGCAAGTATCAACCCTGGATAAGATACTTGTCCATCATTGGACAAACACGCACAGACACAGATTTACTAGGCAAATTCAATTTTTTTCAGTAACCTAACACAAATGGCTTTGGGGTGTGGGAGCAAGCCCAGCTTTTCAGGAAATGTGCCAACAGGACACAGAGAGTGACATGGCAGGACATCACACCTATAGGTGACTGGAACCGAATAGCAACAGAGTTTATCTCAAAGTCACCATGTCCAATGTGAATCCATCCAACCATCTGTTAAAAGTTGTTTAAACCAAGGTCATTGCCACATGGACTGTAATTTTTTTTTTTCATTTACTCTTCATTTGTTTGTTTTTGATTCAACTAGTGAAATACACGGACCTACTGTCCTAAAATAAAGGTGCCTCATGCAGAGCATGCTGAATTTGTTTTTGGCAACATGTTCTTTTATTTTCACCTGTACAGAAATGCAGCTTGACAGTGACCACATTGGTGAGGTAACTGTATGAAATAGTACTTCTTTGTCGGCATGTATTTCTCTATTTTTTCCTCATTCTTAGATTCTGTACTGTGGATTTTGTCTTGCATGTCTATGAAACGTTGTGTCTACCTTTGTGATGTGCTTGACGCTTAACAGATGTCGCTGCCAAAGGTTTTTTTTTTTACACATTTAATGATCAATAAACACAACACATACACTTGATATTGAAGTCTGAACACATATGTATCGTGTTTTGGCAGATTAAACAATAGGTAGGCTTCATTACAGTGTTCTTCATCATGTAATCAGCTTCAGAGATTTGCTTGATACTCAGCAAATGTCAGTGCTTTTCTTTTTTCCTTTATTCCTAGTCCAGAGTTTTTTTGTTACGTTCACATGCTCCCAACCTCTCTCTCTCTCTCTTACACTTGATTATGAAGTCTGAATACACATGCACAATGTCCTACAGGGTTATCAATAGATGGGCTTCATTACGATGTTCTTAGCCATGTGATTAGCTTCATTCACTTACTACTTCATTCACTTATCACTTTGTCATAAGACAGCCACAAGAGCAAATCAGTTTGGCGGAGTTGCTGCTATCTCACATTTTTTTTTAGTATCAGCATGTATCAGGTCATAAGCTATTGATTAAGACCAAGATCAAGGTTCTAGCCCCAGTTGTGTGACAGACAAACAGACTTTAGCATATTAGACTTTTATTACAATAAACATTTCTGCACATTAGTAAAATGTCGGTGTGCAACTTAATTTTTTTTCAATATCCAGAACATATCAGACTATATTCAGGATTTCTTGCTGCTTGATTGTGTGTCTCAGCATCTTGTTTACTTATTCTTTCTCAGTGTTTGTCACTTAACTGTCTGATGTGATTTCCTATCTGCTCAGCAGATGGAAAACTGCTCTTCTTCTTCTTGTTTCTGTGTTCTTCGTATGTAATGAGCTTCTGTGATGTGCTTGATCCTCAGCAGATGTTGCTGCTCTTCTTCTTTCTATCATAGTGTTCTTCAAGTAACAGGCTTCTGTGGTTTGCTTGATGCTCAGCAGATGTTGCTGTTCTTTTTCTTTCTGCCATGTCACTTTCTTGATCTCTTTGCTATAGGAAACACTAGACCACAGTTTACTTCACTGAGCTTCCCACTATTTAAATTTTTTTTAAATTTCAAGAACGTGTCAGATCATAAACTTTCAATTAAGATCAAGATGAAGGTTCTAGCCCCAGTAGGAGTAATCACGTGACAGATGGATAGACCTTATATAGAGTAGATTAATAATGTGAATGACATTAACATAATGTATACTATTTTTATAATAGTTCTGCATTGACACACAAAAAACATACCAAATCATTTTGAAATTTCTTTTACCTTTAATTCCTCATTATCTTTGAAATAAACTTGTTGGCTCAGTAGCTGGCCCAGCTCCAGAGACATGTAGTTAACTAACTTAAGTGGGTTTTGGACAAACCAAAGACATGTATCTAGTTTAACTGGTATCTCCAAATTGTTCCATTTATTATAAATGTGGATTTGTGTGAGTCTATTGAGGTCTATTTCCTTTCATCTCCTTGATGCTGTTAGAAGAGTCTCTGGTTATGCATAGCTTTCTAATTTAAAAAGCAAGCTCATAAAATAAAAAGGTCAAATAGATTTTTCTACTACCTTCAGCAAAATTGAAATGTTGTTCTAGCAGAAAAAGACACGAAACAAGAATCACAGCCTTGTCAGAACCCACTTCATCACAGTGCACCTGTGCCCCTGTGCCTACCCAGAGTAGGGCAACATGGATTAATATAATGGGACGTCTCTGGATTTGAGAAGGATGGCTAATGGAACATGAAGAAAACCAAGCAGGCTTTCACCGCAGCCCAATATGAAATATTCATCCAAATATGCTTGGCCAGCTTCTTCATGGAGCTTATAATTGAACGTTGATTCACAAGTTATAAACAAATTAAGTTATCATCCATTTATTTCCTATATGCCTGCTTTTTTCATTACATGATCTCATGAAACCAGAAACTGTCCAGGAGGATGGGGCATAAGGCAAGTCTAAACCTAAATGAAGTGCCAGTCTCTCACAGGGCACAGTCACACACACACACACATAGCCTCACTTACAAAGTTTAGCCCATTAATCAGTCTAACAATTACATTTTATGAGGAAGACTCTTATTACTAGCATAAAATAATGTAGAAATAAGGAGACAGATTGCAACCAGTCCGGGATTTGAACCTAGATCCTCACTGCAGTGTACAGCTATTATGCCACAGTCTGTAGCATTCTGAATGCAAACTGAAAAATCCCAATGTTACAATTCACTAATGCTGGGTATACTGCACATCACTCAGATGTATGGGACATTTTGAAATTTGCAAGTGTACCTCATGCTGCCCCATACCTGTGAATATTGAAAGGCACTATATAATGCACCTGAATTCTTGTGGTTTACAGCCCAACCCTTTAGCCCCAAGGCCATACTTAAAGTAACATAAGACATCCCATATCCTAACCACCTGAGTATTGTGTCAGCGTTTCTTTAAAAGCCCATCCTCTCCTGTTCTAATTCTCTAGTTCCTTCCCACGGCTACCATTGTGTTTGGTGTTCAAAAGCGAATTGTGCAATATACAAAGCATTTATGAGGATGTCATATTTGTGGTAATATACAGTATTTATTTTTTGTGGTCAGGCTGTTCATTAAAATCACAGTACATGCCTAAGGCTTCACACGTAAGGATCTGTCGGTATTGTTTGGTCCCCTGTGGGATAAAAATGTGCTTCTGGGCTATGCAGGTAACATAAAATCCAGAATAGGGAGGACGACTTTGGCATGATACAATAGTGCAGAAAGACAGGAATCTGTGAAAAGTTGTTTTGCAGATGCTACAGTTTGGAGGCAAGTCGAGGACCTAAGACAGATGAATGAGATAGTTTCTGCTGAGTAAAATGAAATGTGAGGAGTGAAGCGAACCTCTCAAAGCTAAGCGTGCCATTTTATTAGCCGCAGACAGGTTGTCTGTAAACGCTGAGACAGGGTGAAGGTTTGTAGACAGATTGACTGAGAAGTAAATGTGACAGCAGGCTGTATGAGCTGAACTGAATCTGATAGGAGCCCATGCCTGAAAAACAAACTATAAAATAACAAAGTGGACACAGTTAGGGATGCAGTCAGTCTCCTTACCCCTAATTCTACCATTTCTTGAGAGAAATCTGCAGCACCAACTAAACACATTCACATTCTTAAAATGTTTTAGTTTACTTAGCAGGATAAACTCACCAAATTATGAAGCGAAGGAGATTTGCAGCCCAAGGAATGGAGTTGCCCGCTCTACTTTCAAGTTAACAAGAAGCCAGTGTCTGCTCAGTAAGCCCTTGTGGTTTGAAACCAGTGGCTCATAAGCACACACGGTCTCAGCTCCAAAAACATTTCCCATTAGCATTCCAGAAAGATTCCAAAAATTCTCCCATTCATTCCACAGCCTGAATCTGCAAATATGAATGAAGGATTTAAAGGAGTCTCATTCTATGGTGTGTATACATTTTTGGAATTACAAGTTCCAGCTTTCTGCCTTCCTGATCTGACTGTACATTTATAAACATGGATGGATGTTTCATTATACATAAGACATTCACTGCCAGATTTTATTGATGTTCCTCAATATGTCATGTCTTGTTTGTTAACTACATATCATATCTAAGTCTGCTGAAAGTCACTCAATCAAATCCAAAGGTATTTTAAATTCTAGACACCATTTCAGAATAATTTACACGTCCACATGTACTTTGCCATCTTCTAGAATGATTAATATTGCCAGTATTTCATTTGAAATTTGACATTTAGCCTGAAACATGAATACTTAAGTAAAAGAAAAATGGGGACATGAAAGCAGACTCCCACCACATGTTTTCTTTTAAATACTCACTGCTCTGTGTGTTCAGCTAGATCCTTTGTCATTTCTTTTGTTCTACTCCCACATGTAGTTTGTATTCTGTCACTTTTCATATTTGCAGTTTCCTGACTGCTTCAATTATCTTATCAGTCCTTTAAGACCTGTTTATTCTTTTCTATGTATTTGAAGGCTCCTTTAAAATCAGACGACATGGTACCATTCTGTCATGCCCTGACCCCACAAACCCCATTCATTCCTTCAAGATGATCTCTTGAGAGTAATATAGATGAAGATCTTTATAAAGAAAGAGATGTGGTAAGACCAAGATGAAGGTTCTAGCCCCAGTAGTTCAAGAACAATACCGTGACAGACAGATAGGCCTTAGCATTTTATATATAGAGAAGATTAATAATGTGAATGACATTAAACCCTGGATTTTCTGTTTTTATGGGAAAAATTATTTTTGAGATATTCTACCTTTATGGTTTCTAGGAAGTTTAAAAATGAAAAAAACAAAAAAAATGATCACTATTATTATACAATAGCTGCCAAATACTTCAGTCTCCTTGAGGAAATAAAATTGAAAATGGTGCGCACAGTGCGGTAGCACTATGTTTCACTTCCGTGTTTTTCGCTGACTGTTTGCCAGTCTCTCCAGTCTGCGCTAATAGTAGCACACCCGGTTCCAATGGCTGCAAACGTACCTGTACTTTACAAAAACGGCTGCATATATATGTACTAGTAATAGGATGTCAGGGCCAGAAGGGTTAACATAATGTAATTCTCAGTGTTTGTCACTTATTCACCTGATGTGATTTCCTATCTGCTTAGTAGACAGCACTGCTCTTCTTCTTCTTTTTTCTATTACGGTGTTCTTCAACAAGTAACAGGCTTCTGTGGTTTGCTTGGTGCTCAGCAGATGTTGCTGCACTTTTCTTTCTTTCTGCCACGTCACTTTCTAGATCTCTTTGCCATAAGAAATACTAGACCAGAGGTCATTTTGCCGAGCTTCCCACTACTTCAGATGTTTTAAGAACCTGTCAGGTCATAAGCTTTTGATTAAAACCAACATGAAGGTTCCAGTCCCAGTAGTTCAAGAGTAATCGTGTGACAGATGGCCAGACCTTAGCATTTTATATATATAAAAGATATAATGTGAATGACATTAACGTGATGTATACTATTTTTATAAATAATATGAACAGTTCTGCATTGATATACAGGGTGTTCTTTAAAAGCAATTTGTTGGTGCATTTAAGGAATTTTAAAGATGGGAGGCAGGACATAGTCAAATTAGACCAAGGTTAACATCCACCCATCCATTATCCAACTGTTATATCCTAACACAGGGTCACGGAGGTCTGCTGGAGCCAATCCGAACCAACACAGGGCGCAAGGCAGGAAAAAATACCCGGGCATGGCACCAGCCCACTGCTGGACACACACACACACCAAGCACAATTTAGGATCGCCAATGCACCTAACCTGCATGTCTTTGGACTGAGGGAGGAAACCAGAGCACCCAGAGGAAACCCACGCAGACACAGGGAGAACAAATAAACTCCACGCAGGGAGGACCCAGGTCTCCTAACTGCGAGGCAGCAGCGCTACCACTACACCACCGTCCCACCCCAGGTTAACATTCAGTCAAAAAATAAACACGAATCAAGACAGAGTTTAAAAAAAAAATAGCCAAAGGATCAAATCTGAATGAAACAAAGCAAAGGTTTAATAATCAGGAGCATAAAGACATTAAACTCAATATTACTATAAATCAAGGATTCATCATAAAGTGCAACCAAGGATTCAATCACCAAGTGAGGTCAGTCCTGAGTATAGTTTGGTCATATTTATTTTTGTACTTGACATGTTTTTATATGATGTTGAAAAAAAATATAATTCTCAGTGGCACTATGTTGTCCTTCCTAGGGGTGCTGCCATTTGTTGATGTTTGCTATGCCATTGCCATGTAAGGTCACCCAAAAGTGTGCAACATATGACATCACCAGATTTCCTTTCCTGGTTGTCCAAGACAATGGACTCTCTTTTCATTCATTGTTGTTTTTGAATGCCTGGTTATGAATGTTTTTTTCCAACTATTTTGAATATGACTATAATGTGTCTCTTTATTTTTGTTTATCAAACTTTCTTGCACCATTTCCAGACTACAATTGAGCACTTTTTTCTTTTTCTGGCCCTTGGTGACACCTCCGAATTCCAATTTCACTGAAAGCTGCTGCCACCTTGTGCAGTCAGTTAAGATGCGGGGAGTCAAAATAAAAGAAAATATTATGTAGTACCAAGAAGATGTACCAAGATGGAAGAAGATTATGTAACCCCTAATAAGTCTTAGCACCTAAAACTAGGAGCTGGAATGGAAATGTTATGGATGAGTCTGCAAGGGGTTACTTCTTACACCTGGTCTTGAGTAACCATACGTCAGTGCCTCCTAACAAGCACACAAAATCACAGTGCTGAAAAAAGGAGAAAGCACAAAATAAACCTACAAAAAAGACTCCTTACCTCTAAAAACAATATTTAGAAGCCCACACACACAAAAATAAACTTTTAACAGCTCTTTAGGAAGAGCTTAAGGCATCAAAGTGACACAGTCTGGCATTTTCAACAAAAGTAAAAAGAGCTAACACTGTTAATTATATCTCCATATCTCTTGTCGGAGATGGCTGGGGTGGCGACCCGGCCGGGACGCCCAAGAGGACCGGAGGAGGGCTTGCTCCTTCCCCAGACCATGTGGGGGTGACCGCCCTGGTACCTTTGGAGGCCACGGGTTCAGAGCTTTGAAGCTCCGCTCTGTAGGAGCCCCTATGCCTTTGGAGCCCTGGACCTCAGCACTTCCACCACACCCGGAAGTGCTGGGGGGAAGAAGAATGGGGACACCCAGAGTGCTTCCGGGTATGCAGCCGGCACTTCTGCCACACTGGGGCGTGTCGGTGGGAGGTTGCCGGAACACACCTGGAGCACATCCGGCTGCTTATAAAAGGGGCCGCCTCCTTTCAGACAATGGCTGGAGTCGGGAGGAGAAGATAAGGTCTTGAAGGAGAGGCAAGGAGGCGGCCTGAAGAGAGTAAAGGCATTGGACTGAGTGGCCAGGACTTTTGGGGGTTGTGCACTGTACATAATGGAAAATAAACGTGTGTTGGGTGACATGAACATGTTCGACTGTCTGTGTTTGGGCCAGCTTCCACACTCTTTTTATAGGACAAAAGACAGCTATCTCTATATATAATCTTCATTTGGATCTTGATCTTTGTTTGTCCGCGAATGAATTAGAAGAAGAAGCACTAGATGGCAGTAGAGAGACAGCTAAAACATAGGCATTGCATTAAGAATCTCCTCCAGGCTTATACTACTGAAGACTGTAGTACGCCAGTCACACCTCAAAACACAAACATTCAAACTAAACAAATTGTTTTGCTTTAAATTAACTAACGAGATCTTAATTTAGATCTTGATCTTTGTTTGTCCGCGAATTCCACGCATGCGAAGACCACCTAACAGTTTAGTACGTTGTTGTTACGCATGGATGTCAACAATGTGCCGGAATAACGAAAGGGGTGGTGGACAGTGTTACGCTGGTTAGCTTGCCTACGTAACATATGAATGAAAGAAAGACAGTGGGTAAAATGAATGACAACGTAACAGCACGTTCCGGAAATTATTATTGTTACGTTGTAGCCGGCGAGTGCTGCACGTCTCACAGTTGTACCGTGGCTTGCTCACATGTCAGTGAAGTGATCCCTATTTATGCTTTAAAGAGCCTGGATACCTATGTGTCCCCCTTTTATAACCATTGCTCCGTGTATATTGCCTTACTCTTTGGATTGCCACAAAGCAAACCTGCGAGATTAGAGAAAGGTTGAGAAGACATCGTGAGAGGAAACGACAGCGTCATGAAAATGAGATGGACTGTGAACGGACAGAAGCAGAAATGCTCCTACACCACCACATAATTATGATTCGGACAGTGATTCCGAGTAGGCCGTTCCTATCGAATCAATATCCAAGGGTTCTCTTTTGTAATTTTATTTCCCTTATAAAAGATCATAATGCTGTGCGATGAAGGGCCCAGTTCACGACTGGCAGCCGCGTTTAAACAGGGAGCCCTTCACAGACAACTTTAACACGCGCAACATAGTTGGGCGCACATGGCTAATAATGCTATAACTTAACTAACATGTGAAATGATAATGTGTTATCCATCTTCGATGGAAACAAATGGGAGTGTGGCAACCAAACAAAGCATCTTAAAAAAAACAAATAAAATGAGAAAAAAGAAAAAAAAATAGAAAGAAAGTAGCATGAAAACATTCTCAGCTGCAAATAGAATGTCCATCAAAAACAAAAATTGACCACATCCATTTATCTTCGAAACCCACTTTCCCAGAGCAGGGTGGCAGGGAAGCTGGAGTCTGTCCCAGCAATCATCAAGCACTAGGTAAAAACAACCCCTGGACAAGGCTATCATACAATGAACACACACACACATGTGTTTGGACTGCGAGAGGAAACCGGAGCATCCTGAAGAAACCCATGTGGATACGATGAGATCATGCAAACTCCACACTGATCTTAATGGAAACTTAAAATCCTGTTCCAGCACACCAGGTACACTTTGATGATAGGCCACATTTATCCTGCATTACAAGTTGCTTTCTATACGCCATACTGGTATTTATGTATTCAGTTCCCAAATCCACGTAGACAAGTATACTGTAAGTTGTGGGGAGTCAGAGTCTATCTTGGCAGCACTGAGAATAAAACAAAAACTATCCCAAGATGTACTAATAGCAGAAGTAGTGTCACGTATACAGAGTGCAGTGAAATTCTTACTTTCATGTCCGACCAACATGCAAATTGTTGGTGTCCTCCGGCAGCGAGATATCATGTCTGGACTGGGATTGAAACACTTTCTCCTGGAACTGTGAGACAGCAACTCTAATAAATGCACCACTCTGCTCTGGTCTGCCAAAGAAATCACAATAATTTATGTACAGTATGTGTATAAATATACTTGATTTGTCCCTGTTTCTTTTTCTGTGTTATTGCACATTTGCTTTGGTGGCTGTTATCAAATTGCTAACCAGAATTTAATATTACATAACAGGACTCTAGGTTAGAAGATACCACTGAAGTTTAATATTTTCTTCATGTATTTATTGAAGAAAGTTTTGAAAAAGTATCTGCCCCATAGATTCAGTGTCAAGGTGTGCTATCATTAGCAGTGCAAATTGCAACCAGCATTTCCTGCCTGTATTGAATGATTTTTCATAGTGCAGTTGAGGAATTTAGAGACACGTCTTTTTCTAGAACTGCTTCAATTCACTGACACTTTGAATTGCTCCCTTAGGATCCTCCCCTCTCAGTAGGGTGTCAGGTAATTCCAAAAGTCTAAGTTTCTTTTCTACTGTCATGCTGATACAGATATATGTGTGTCTGTGTGTTTTATATAATTTTAATGCTGCATGGCAGAACAGTACTACATTTTCAGCTCACATATGGGCATTCTATTATTCTGTCCTGTGCAAAAGGAAATTTATTGCTGCTTCATTGATGGCAGTGTGCATAAATCCTATTGTGGTAAATGACCTCCAAATCATGACATAACCACCGCCATGTCTCATCAATGGCAAGTGGTTCTTATTGCTAAATGTGGTGTTAGATTTTCTGTATATAATGGCAACTATGTTAGCCAAAGTTTCATCTTTAATCCACTGACTCATCTACCCATAGAATGTTGTTCTAAATCTCTAAAGAATAATCCTGTCAAAGTAGAGGTGAGCACTCACGTTCTAATTAGTGTGCAGTCTGTTATTTTATGTTGCCAGAGTAACAATGTAAGCAAACTTGTATAGAAATAAGCGAGAAAACACAAGCGCCAGGGACCACCTTGCTACTCTGCCATTGGTACTACTTTACCAAGTGTATTTCTGCTGGCAGAGTCCTGAATCTTGACTCACATGTGGCTTTTTGTGACTGATTGTCTTCTTTCCGGTGGTAAGGTTCAAAGCCTGGTTTAAGTAAGGCAAGATTATTATGCAAAATATTGAAATGACTTATCCTAAGGATCCATTTAGTTGAAAAGAATTCATTGTGAGATATTTAAGATTTCATATTTAATTACATAGCACAATACATAAATAAAAGTAGCATCAAACTTTAATGCCTTTCTCAGAATCTTGTATGCTACAACAACTCACAAAATGATATGGCCAATTTGATGGGAAAATTAAAAATATTGAAGAAAATAAAACTGTGCAAATAATTAATCATATTATGCCACGATATAATTCCAAAAACGGAATCAAAATTCTGTGCAATATTGATGAAAAGGTAAAAGCGAAAACAGATCAAATATATGGACATAGGTGATATGACAGAAGTCAGCCAAGCCAGCAGCTGATTGAGCAAAGAAGAGGGAAAAAAACTGTATGTGTTTCCCATTGTATCACTGTTTAAGAGGGGGTGTTGGAGGAGAGATCGCATCTCCTTGGGGTGCGTTCAGACCCCCTCTTCATAACGCGTGCGGCAGAGACACAAAGTGGTTGGTGCGTAGCACGAGCGGGGGAGGGAGGGGGAGGTCAGCGAACAAAGCGAGCAGGGGGCGAAGCCCCCTAGTATATAACAAGGAAGACCAACAATATAGTATTCCCAGAATTCCTATGCCATGATTTCGAAAGTCTAGTAACAAATTAGACTTGAACCCTGCCACTCCATTTAAATGTGAGACAACAAAATAAAAAAGCAATAAGTTTTACAGCAATAAATAGGCACACCAGGGGCAGAGTATCACACAACAAAGGTATGACCAACCTGACTCAATTTCAGTAAGTTTGACTGGGGAGATCTGTCCTGTTGAAGGCTCGTCTTTCTGGTGATGGCCATTGGAATATTTTTTGGACCTGAAGGGGCAGGACCATATGGAGTAGCAGAGGCATAGTCAGTAACCCTCTTTGGGTCCTGGGGTGTCTTTTATGTGGTGTGGAAGGAAGAGATATGGCAGTTAGCGACAATGCCTGTACTCGTCTTGGAGCAGTACTGCATATCTGATCAGAGACATCAAGGTGATCCTCAAATCTGCATGTGTGATAGTGTTAATATTTTTTTTAATTAATACTATATCTCATATATAAATTAAGTTAAGGTGATCATCTAACTCACAACAATTGCTAAATCAAAAATATTACAAATATAAAAAATGCAGTTCTATTATATAAAAGAAGAATGGAACATCCGAGACTATCAGCATTTTTAGAGATGTGTTCCTGCTAGGAAACTTTAAACAATACTTTACAGCATAAGTCATTAATCTGCCTTTTTGAGGCTCACTACATGGCATTGATAATGTTCTGTTCTAAATTGAATTCAAACTGATGTAATACTCAGATAAGATGGACACTGTGGCCTGGCATATCTTTCATGAAAGACAGAACCTCTTTAGCAATGAGCGTCACATCTCTCAGAGCTGATAATCCAATCCAACAATTCTCAACTAACCCACCATCTTTGCAGCTTGTGTCATGGAGTGCAGCTCCACTGCCTATGAATCTGACCTCTACTCTTCCACAATAGAAAAGCTGTAACTATTCAGTAATCCATCAGGAAGACCTCTCACTCATTGTGCCAGTCTGTTTGGTGCCATTTGTCAAGAGGAATCACACATGGCTGCTCTTCTCCAGAAATGTGACAATGAGTGCTTCTCTAGATGTGTTTCTAACCCGGAATGTGCGGAACACCCTAGGATGCCAACTACAATCTACTTCACACACTCTAATGGCCTAGAAATACAGTTACATGTTACTTTGTCAGATTTACCTCCAAACTTCTGCTTTTCCATGCACAGACACATGCAGAGCCACTTATAATAACAGCAGTAATGTCTTCTTTTTCTCCCTCATATATATAGTAGGTCAATTCTGTGATGACTGCTCACTCATCATTTCTCACTCATATGTCTCCTGTTCAGTTTCAAAGGTTTTTTTGCAAACTAGACATCTGTATCTATGTACAAATATGTTTTGTTTTTCTCAGTTCCGCTGAGAAACCACTCTTTGAAAGATCTGTTTACAGTAGAGGGGATTCTGCAGGAAATATTCACTGATCAAAAGAACACATTTCCGTGAAACATTAATGCAGGAAATGGCCTAATTGTCCTGTAATAAAACAATTTGTATTTTTGTGTTATGCTTATAAATAGATTAACTGGTTGAATTGATTCTGACAGAAAAGCTATTACGGAAGAGTGGGTAATATCATCTGGGATTTTCCTATTCATATTCCTTCAAAGGGGTGGCACAGTGGTGCAGTAGTAGTGCTGCTGCCTCGCAATAAGGAGTCCTGGGTTCACTTCCTGGGTCCTCCATGCATGGAGTTTGCATGTTCTCCCTGTGCCTGCGTGGGTTTCCTTCGGGTGCTCCGGTTTCCTCCCACAGTCCAAAGACATGCAAGTTAGGTGCATTGGCGATCTTAAATTGCCCCTAGTGTGGGGGTGTGTGTGCCCTGTGCTGGGCTGGCACCCTGCCCGGGGTTTGTTCCTGCCTTGCGCCCTGTGTTGGCTGGGATTGGCTCCAGCAAACCCCTGTGACCCTGTAGTTAGGATATAGCAGGTTGGATAATGGATGGATGGATATTCCTTCAAAGAAGTGTATAACCAACAAAATGAGTAAAGGCTGGAAAATATTTAAGATGAATTGAATTTTAATTGGACATCATAATGTTTTACTCCCTTCCTGTTGTTGTCCGTGTGAAATTTACATGTTTACTTTGGGAAGTCTGGTTTCCTCCGACTTATCAAAGATGTACATACTAAATGAAATAGTATGTAGATGTCACACGCCATGCACTCCCGCTCATCACTGCGTAGCAGGTTCACAAGAAACAAACATAGTGATGCCCAAAATAAACTATAAAAAGACATTGTCTAACATTCAAAAATACACATCGGATAAATTTATTAAAAAAAGAAATGAATTCCTCATGAAGCAAAACCCTCAACAAGAGGAACTCAGGCTCAAGAGATACAAAAGCGAGAGCAGAGATGTGAAACGAGGATTGCAATATTCTTCAATTGTTAACAATATTAATACCGGTGACAACATAATAAGAAAGAGGAAGTAACTAAAAGGTCTGCGGTGCAAGGTGCTCACTTAGAGAAGAAGAAAATGAAGAGCTTAAACATATGGAAAAGTAAATATACTCCATGGAATCGTTGGCTTTTTCATCATATTCGAACAGCAAAATATTAGAACTTCATGTAAACAGTGACAACAGATAAAGGTGATATAGCTGAACAAATGATACATAAAATTGACATGGTGCGTTCATTCTTATAATCTAAATTAACAAAAATGCAGATTTGTCAAGAGTATAAAGTAAGTGCATCCCTACATTTATCACCATTTCAAATCCATAAAATTAGAATCAGATGCTCCAAATTTAGTGTCAGTGATTACAACCTCTCTAGGAAGTGTGCAGGCATAACCAGTCTTATTTAAACCATGGATATGTAGACTATGGTGTTCTCTGCACTATTGACATATGTAGTGTTGTTATACCTTATGTAAAACTGACAGTACCAAAGCACAATATGTCCCAAAATAGCTCAAAATGCCCACTGGGATGGGGGCTATCATACTCTGGTTGTCATAAAAAGGCAATAAAGAATTTTTATAAAGAAAAAGATTTATTTTTCAAAAATGCTCTGTCACAATCAGAGCTCTCAAAGGCCACACAAGGCAAAAGGAGTTGAAAAAAAGGCAATCCAAGGCAACAATGCTGCAAAACACGAATCCAAAGAATATTCGAAAAAACAGAGAACAGAGCTGAAAAATCCAGTAAATCACAAGAAACACAATAACAATAATCAGTAGAGGAAATCAAATTCATGAGCACATTCAGAGTGAATCACAAGGGCCTGTGGGTTTTCTCAGCCTTTATAGGCCTGAGGGCAGCCCTTTGACAGTGATGTTGGTGGCCTCACCTCTTGGTGGATCACCCACACAACCCACAGAACATAAAAAAATACTTAGGTACACAACACCTAAATGACCAACACTATTAACATAAACAACTGAAAAGGAACAAAAAAAATACAAAAGTACCTTTTCAACCCCAGCCAGGGGAGAACCCTGGCAGAAATGTAGCTGTTCTTTCAGCAAATTGACAGATAAGTTTTTGACCTCAACCGGAAGATGCACATAATAAAACAAAACAAGTAAAAGGTTGATAAGAAAAAGAAACCAAAGTCTAAAACAAGAACCAGGAATCAAAGTTGAAGGAACAAAAAAGGTCTTAACAGAAAGTAACACATGAGGCAAGAGTTAACAAGGTTGTTTAGTCTTTTTTGCAAAAAGTTTATGGTATCCACAAGTCAGATAAGTATATGAACCCAAAGCCATCCTTTTATGCAGTTGTATTGATAATCATGGGTCACAACCTCAGAGGCCACTTCCTTGGAAAAATGGGTAGACTTTACAACTGGAATGAAAACGGTGGAGTTTCAGGACCCAAAATGGACTTAAAAAGATTGCAATACTAAATAAAAACATTATAAATAAGCAACATTGAATTGAATCATGACAATAACAATGCAAAAAGAACTCTAAGGCACTCAGACAGAAGGCTGTGGATGCCTTTAAGCCTGGCAAGGGTTTAAAAAAGATCACCAAATTATTTGAAATGAGTTATTCCACTGTAAGAAAACTCAACTACAAGTGGCATAAATTTCAAACGACTACTAATTTGTCCAGGACTGGCTGGCTCAGCAAATTCAACCTAAGCTGACCATTTGATACTAAAAGAAGCCTCCAAGAACCACAAAATTTCATTGTGAGATCTGGAAGTAACTCTGACAAAAGCTGGTGTCAAAGTGCATGCATCTACAATTGGAAAGAGATTACTAGGTGACAGTCCCAGTCTGGACACATACAGGGCTGCATGGGAGTTGGTGCTTAGAAGCGTAGCCCTGTATGGATCCCTGGGGGTGGGCGATAGAGGGTGGTGCCGGAGAAGGACCTGTCTGGCTTTCTTATAACCCAGAAGTACTTCCAACTGGCCACGTCACATCAAGTGTTCCAGGGTCCACCTTAAAATGTGACCACTGCCATAGCTTGGGGACACAGAGTCGGAAGGCTGCGGGCAAAACTCTTTGGAGGAGGAGAGAAGGACAGGGAGAGAGAGAGAGAGAGAGATAGAAAGCAAGCATTTAAATTCTGCTTATTGTCTGAATTAATTGTTCTTTTCAGATGTGTGGATTAAGGAATCATTTATTTCAACCCAGAGTGGGTTTGGGTAATTTGTTTTTAGGGTTTGGGGGCTCACTAGTGCCACCAACTGGTAAATATATATATATATATATATATTGTGGAGCCGACCCAGACACAGACAGGCGGACATGTTGTAATCACCACCACACGTTTATTAATACAACTATTTACAATGGTCACACAGACCCAATTCAGTTCAAATAGTGCACAAACCCCAAACACACACAGTCCTGGCCACAAATGCCTTCTTCTCGGGCCGCCTCCACTCTCCTCTCTTGCTTCGTCCTTCCTCCTCCCGACTCCAGCCTCGAATGAAGGGAGACGGCCCCTTTTATACAGTCCCCGGATGAGCCCCAGGTGTTCCCGGCATTCCTCCTCTAGCCACGCCCCAGCGTGGCGGAAGTGCCGGCTGTCCTCCTGGCAGCTCTCCGGGCGCCGTCCTAATTCTTCCCCCCAGCACTTCCTGGTGTGGCGGAAGTGCTGGGGTAACAGGTCCCCAAGGCATTGGGGTGCCTCCTGGTGGTGACCACGGGCCCCTACAGGGTGGAGCTTCCATGCCCTGTACCCGTGGCCCCCAAAGCAACCAGGAAGGCGACCCCCACGTGATCCAGGGTGGGCACAGACCCACATCCGGTCCCTCATGGCGTCTCGGCCGGGTCATGGCCCCTGGCATCCCTGACAATATATATACACAGTATGCATGTACAATGTATGTGTCATGTTAAAATAATGACCTAATATACAAAGTAATTCCAGCTTTGTTATTAATTTGGTATTGCACAGCCCTACCTAAATTATTCTTGTCACTCAAAAGAATCTCTCTTGGTCAAGCTCTTAATCTTTCTAAATCAAATATTAAATACAAAAAGTGCAATCCTCAATTGGCAAAGAAAGGAGACATCCTAGATATCACTGCATATATGATTCATGACAACCTCGTAGGAAGAATGAAAGGAATAGATGCATTTTGGAGTTAAGTACCCAGTAAATTCATCTGGTCTAAATTTATAGGAAGCGTGTAACGAGACTTAAAGAGTCAGTGAGGTGTTCCACTTCAGCTCTTCTGTAAAGCTGAAGATAGATTTCTGTACTCATCAAAGCAATGACTTCATTTAAATGGCTCTTACAACCTATGCAGGCCACTGTAGTAGGGAATCCTACCATTTGCACCTCAGGCCTGGTCTTTTAAAGGATGTGCAGGATGAGTTGTTAAAGTTTCATACCAAAGTATTTTCAGATTAGGGTGACAGTCAATGCCACAGCTGGGATTGGGCCCACCCACTTTCCTTATTGGCTCACCTTGCAGTTTAGGTCATTATTTTTTTTTACTCAAATGACAATTAGCCAGTACTGCATACATGTATTTTTACACACATCTCACTTGATTAAAATATAAGTTGATTATAAACTTGGACAGCAAAATCCTGTGTTAACTTTATCACCAGAAAAGTTTAATTAATTCTTAAAAAGTAAAAGGAAGGTGCAATTGGTTGGCAATAATATGGCATAAATACTGTATGTATGACAAGTTTTAGAAAATAAGATTGACTTAAAATGTTTCCAAACACAGCTACTCAAAACACGTGATATTAAAAGGAAGGTATCAACTGAAGTTATTTAGCACTCCCATTGAGAATGACTGAATCAATTTGTACAATTCACTGAAAAGAGATGTTGAAAAAGAACAAAGCATTCACAAATCACATATCACTAGTATTAATGTTGGATTAAATCTTGTTGAAGGAAAATTTGAACAATGTCTTGAAAAACAGCCGTAGTAGGTTTTATTAGCGAAAGGAAACAAACAGAAGTGCAAAATGCTCCAGAGTTTGATGTTGGTCCTGAAAATGTTGGTGATGCTCCAATGGTGAGTGGAAACACCACTGCTAGGTGTGTTCACTTTATTGAGGGGTGTGCAATCAATGTTGCTACTGAGTGTGCTGGAAAGTCTACAACCACCCTGACACCAAATGTCAAAGAATCTGCCAGGTCACAGATATGGCTGATGTCCATGAGTCACCAACTCAATCGGTATTAAAGTTTCAACTTCTATTACAGCTGGTAATCCACATGGCTTTGCAGTTCACTAATACAACAAATAACATTGTGTTGGTGGAATATGGGATATCAAAATGTACGATTTTGTCATATTTGTAAACATCTAGTTAAGGACAGATACACTCGCATATTTGGAGACATGAAATGCATATACTGTATCAGATATACATACACAAATTGAAAGGAGTGGTAAAACAGTAATCGGAATATTTGCTTTTAGTAAATGTTATATAAGTCAAAATGATATTTAGCTGTTTGTGCCTTGTGATAAGCAAGTATGTCTTATGTATCAAAAAATGATAGACACTCAGTTTATCTATTTTAGAGAGAGAGAGAGATTGGGAGCATGCATTGCCAAACCCACCACACAACAAACCATCTATACTGGGAACAAAGTGCAGCGGGTGACACCTCAGCATCACACTGAAACAGTGTGAGGTTTTTTACAGTGGCCAGAGTGCCAATCCTGCCACCAACTCCCATTTTAGGTGGATTTATGTTAGTGTTAACATTTGTGCAAACTAGATGTGAACAAAAAAAACATTTACGCTAGAATAACTGGACGTCTAATTTTTTTTAATGAATGTATATTTAATTGTAATTTAGGTCCACCCATTTGGTCCACCCTTGAAAAAATTAGGTCCAACTTAATATGAAATTCTGGCCCCGCTACTGGTGACAGGTATGTGAAGTCGTTGCTCTTTCAGAGCTCCAGAAGATTGTAGAGATTGAGTCCCTAGAACAGCCACTTCACTCTCTGTGTGATGTTTGAACATTGTCTACATGTCTCTTTGGATATCTTCCTCCCAAATCCCAAAAATATAAATGTTTTTCAGTGATTCTAAGTTTACCCATTTTATTTGTAGAATTGTGTGTGCACAGATTTTGATGTGGGTTTGTATCCAGACCAGGGTTGATTGCTGCCTTGGACTGGATGCTGCCAGCTCCTACAGACCTGTGATTTAGTTAAAAAGGATAAAAGAAATCTGGGTGACGTTTTGAATTCTATTGTACTTTTTTCATTGTTACAAATGGGCACTGGCATCTAGAGAAGGTGTGCTATGTGAGAAGAGTCTTTAAGTGACACATTGTCTTGTTAGTGTCTGGTTTCCATTGGCAACATTGCAAGGTGTGTATTATGTGGAGTCTAAGTTTCATCTTGACACCACACTGAAGTCTGCCCAGAATTTTGATCTGTATGAGCAAACTTCAGACTTTCTAATGTCAGAGACTAAAATACTGAACTTTTAGCAATAGAGTAACATCTACAGTATGATCAATTAAATTAACTTTAAATACTTTTTAGAACACCAAGTTTTGCAGCACTAGTGTGCTTTATTATTATGTACATAGTATAGTATGATGTCATGTTTATGATCATATTGTTATAATCTATGTGTGCTCCGGAGTGTCTCCAAGTGTGCCATTCTATGTGATTAAGATTCCTTTGTATCTGTCATTTCCTTCACATTCACCATGAAGATGATGAGATCATATGCTATCAATACTTTTATTACAGTAGTGTTTATATATAAAATGTTCCTATTTAATGATAAGATGTTTGCCAAAGACATTTAAACTATCCAGCCACTTTGGGACCTTCACGTCTACAAAGATATAGGGTTTCTTATGGTTTATATTATTTATATTTATATTGATTAGTGCAAACTAATGTATGTCTTAACTGTGTTTTATCCAAATACTCTCCCAACCTTACTCCGTTTAGCATAGAAAATCAAGCTATTCATATACTGGGCTTCCTCAGGCTTATTTTAATGAAGGACATCCATCTTGGAAACATTAGGATAGTAACCTTGACTCTTATTTAAAGAGAATTTCTAGAACAAAATCTTTTTTTAATTCCTAGTTTTGAGACACTAGCATGTTTAAATGACAATTTACTCACTTTACACTGTTTCTTTATGCTCTTTGTTTCTGCTAATGTGCTACACAATTTCACAGCACTCCCAGAAGATTAGGGCAGTTTGTAAGTTTAAAAAGTCACCCAGGTTTCTCTTAACCTATTTAACTAAATCACAGGTCTTGTAGGGGTTTGAGCTTAGCCTCCAATGTGAGACAGGAATCAACCCTGGTTAGATTAGAACAGCTTGTAAGTTTTTATTGGCAGTTTTCATTTATGTGCGTGTTATGTTTCAATTAAGTAGAAGTGAAGAGATAGTAGAAAGCAAACACTAATCCAGAAAATCTATGTGCATTTACCAGGTTTTTGTGAATAACCGGTGTAATAAAATGAAAGATGCTGGAAAAGCTCCAAGAAGAGTTGGGGAATGACCCCATATAATGTCCGTTGGACACAATGAAAAAAATAGCAAAATATGGATCAAAAAGCAAGAGCATTTGACAGTTTGGAACGGTTACATGGAGTTTATATGGAAAATGGTGGCAGGAAATGATCTAGACAGGAAATGACATCAAAAGGAGACAGACGGAAGTGACATCATCACTGAGGGCCAGAAGTGATGTCATCATGGAAGGGCGGAAGTAATGTCATTATGACAGAGCCGGAAGTGACGTCACTGGTGGGATCATTGGATAGTAGTCATTTTGGGGAACCGGAAGTATTGTTGGTGAGTTATGGTTTTTCCTCTTTGATTCTGTTGATGGAGAGAGAGAGAGGCATTATTATATACAATCAACCCTTCATCTCTTGTACTATCACTCACCTTAGGGCTTGTTGGCTGCCTCCTAAGCGCATGTGTGTGACACCGGGTTATTAAGAAACATTTAAAAGCATGCTAATTTGCTCTGCTAATTGGACTCCTCTCCTGGATTGTGTACTCGGATTTGTTTGCTTTGCATTGCCTTTTAGGCAACACCTTTTTCTGAATCCTTCATTTATAAAGATTCTTTGCTGCACTTTTATCGACAAGATTGTGGGTTATGGTTATTCTCTCTCTTGTAGGGCATTTTTTATATTTTGGAAATTTAAGCCAATCCTTATATCCTAGTACTTCAGACAATCCATCAATCAATTTTTATTTTATATACGACTTCTCTAACATCATGCACCAACACAGAGGAGCAAAAATGGCATTCTAGATACTATCAAATATACTGTATAAGACAGGTAGAATAATAAATCTAAAAATTGGAAAAACACATAAAACCAAAAAATGAAACACAGATAGAACCAAGAAGATCTAGGGAGTAGACCTAATACATTGTCACAGCAAATATCATCCCAAGGTACATAACATTGTCAAACCTGCTTAATCCAGCTTAGTGTCATATGGGACCAGGCCTTATCCTAGTAGCATTTTGTGTCATGCAGGGACCAAACCTGAATAAGGCATCAGTGCATCACAAGGCCTGCTCACTCACAATCTCACAATCACACAATGACAAATTAAAATTGCCAGATCAGACACTCATTGTTGGGATGTGAGAACGAAAGAGGAGTCAAGCTATGCAGACAAAGGGAGAATATACCTGTATAGTCTCCTTACAGAGAATGATCCAGAATGCTGCATTAACAAGGTAGCTGTACTGCTGAAGTTTTATGAAAATATACCACAATTAGAATATCAAAGTGCAAATGTTACATGGCAAAAGTGAGACAAAAGTATAATACTGGAAAAACTGATGCAGATTTTCCAGCTTGCAGTTCAAGTCAGTGTACAGCATGGTGAGGTCATTGTTATCACAATGAAAACTTTTTGGGCTCAAACACAAATCACCAGACAAGAAGTGCGTTTTCAGGCTGGATTTGGCCATGCAATGGGTTCATATATTGTGAGCACCATAAATATTCTGGATTTTTGGCACAGCTTTTAAAGTCAGTAACAGAGTCTTGAAGATGATTCAATATTGCTTTCAGGATTCTTGGCTGGGTCAAATACATTATAATTGGAGATTATGTAATTGAAAATTAAATCTATTTACTGTGTCCATTCTTATATTGTCACTGTCCTGATGACATTATGTCGTATTTTACATTGTGCTGCTCTTTTAAAGAGGTTTTTGTCATGGCAGGGATATACTGATGTGGCCCATTTAAGAGTCTATGTTTGCATTAAAATTGTCTGTACTTTACTTAAAAAATAAACTCAATAGCCATTTTCAACAGTAATTTAAAAGAAAGGCTTTGGTTTTGAATTTCAAGTTTCAGACTAAGAACTCTAGACTAAAATTTCTGGTTATTCCTTTTAAATGAAAGCTTGCTTGATGATTTGATCAGTTGCTTATCCCTACTATGACTTCTGCATAACATATTCAGCCTCTAACACTCAAGAAACATTTTACTTTTTTTTTGTAAAATTGTTCTCTGTGGTCACAGCATCAAAAATGGTGAAATAGGGTAAGACTGTGGTATGGAAAAAAATAAATATTAACTGCAAAAGAGAAGTACAATGTAAAAGCCTTGCTGAAGGGCCCAACAGAGTGGAATCACTTCTGCCATTTACGGGATTTAAACAAGCAACCTTCCGATTGCTGGCACAGATCTGTGGCCTCAGAGCCATCATAACAACAACAACAACATTTATTTATATAGCACATTTTCATACAAACAGTAGCTCAAAGGGCTTTACATAATAAGGAATAGAAAAATAAAAGATACAATAAGAAAACAAAATAAATCAACATTAATTAACATCGAATAAGAGTAAGGTCCAATGGCCAGGGGGGACAGAAAAAACAAAAAAAACTCCAGACGGCTGGAGAAAAAATAAAATCTGTAGGGATTCCAGACCATGAGACCGCCCAGTCCCCTCTGGGCATTCTACCTAACATAAATGAAACAGTCCTCTTTGGATTTAGGGTTCTCACGGAAGGGCTTGATGATGATGGTCACGCAGAATTCTGCCTTTTAATCCATCCATCATTGTTGGAGCATCATGATGCTTTGAGTAGGTGGAGGTGGCACAGGCCACCACCACAAAGAAACCGGAAAAAGAAACAGAAAAGAGAGTAGGGGTCAGTACGGATTTTAGAGCCACCATGAATAGTTATTATGAGGAAATTGAACATATAGAGTATCAGGATTAAGTTAAATTAAGTTAAATTGAAGTTATAAAAAGGCCATGTTAAAGTAATATGTTTTCAGCAGTGTTTTAAACTACTCTACTGTATCAGCCTGGCGAATTCCTATTGGCAGGCTATTCCAGATTTTAGGTGCATAGCAGCAGAAGGCCGCCTCACCACTTCTTTTAAGTTTTGTTCTTGGAATTCTAAGGAGACCCTCATTTGAGGATCTGAGGTTACGATTTGGAATATAGGGTGTCAGACATTCCGATATATAAGATGGGGCGAGATTATTTAAGGCTTTATAAACCATAAGCAGAATTTTAAAGTCAATCCTGAATGACACAGGTAACCAGTATAGTGACATTAAAACTGGAGAGATGTGCTCGGATTTTCTTTTCCTAGTTAGGATTCTAGCAGCTGCATTCTGCACTAGTTGCAAACGATTTATGTCTTTTCTGGGTAGTCCTGATAGGAGTGCATTACAGTAATCTAGTCGACTGAAAACAAACGCGTGAACTAATTTCTCAGCATCTTTCAGTGATATAAGAGGTCTAACTTTACTTATGTTTCTTAAGTGAAAAAATGCTGTCCTAGTGATCTGATTAATATGCGATTTAAAATTCAGATTACAGTCAACAATTACCCCTAAGCTTTTTACCTCCGTCTTGACTTTTAATCCTAATGTATCCAGTTTATTTCTAATAGCCTCATTGTATCCATTATTGCTAATCACTAAGATTTCAGTTTTCTCTTTATTTAACTTGAGAAAGTTACTATTCATCCATTCTGAGATACAAGTCAGACATTTTGTTAGTGAATCAATAGAAACGGGGTCATCAGGTGCTATTGATAAATACAGCTGTGTGTCATCAGCATAGCTGTGGTAGCTCACGTTGTGCCCTGAGATAATCTGACCTAACGGAAGCATATAGATTGAGAAAAGCAGCGGACCCAGGATAGAGCCTTGTGGAACACCATATTGGATATCATGTGTCTTTGAGTTGTAATTACCACAACTAACAAAGAATTTTCTCCCTGTCAGGTAGGATTCAAACCAATTTAAGACAGTGCCAGAGAGGCCCACCCATTGACTAAGGCGATTTCTAAGAATGTTGTGATCAATGGTGTCAAATGCAGCACTCAGATCTAAGAGGATGAGAACAGATAAATGGCCTCTGTCTGCATTCACTCGCAAATCATTTACTACTTTAACGAGTGCAGTTTCTGTACTGTGATTTGTTCTAAAACCTGACTGAAATTTATCAAGAATAGCATGTTTATTGAGGTGGTCATTTAACTGCATAATAACTGCCTTCTCTAGAACTTTACTTAAGAAAGGCAGGTTAGAGATGGGTCTAAAATTTTCAAGAGCCGAGGGGTCAAGATTATGTTTCTTAAGTAGGGGTTTAACTACAAAGCGAATTTAGGTTGGGAATTAATACTGTCAAAATGAATATCCTTCGAAAGCCCCTTTATTTTTTTCAGAGCATCTCTATATGCATCAACAAATCCTTCTTTAATAAGTTAGACTCAACTGTAATATAAAATATCTGTAATTCATAACACTCATATATCAAAAAGGTGACTCGCAAAGATCTAAATCAGAAGGTGGCATGGCACTACCTAGTTTTCAATTCTTTTGCAGGGCTGTGAATATTCATACAATTAAATATTATATACTTTGAGAAATCAACATATCTACGCCTGTTTGGTTTGCAATGGAAAAGAAATCCTGATGAAGGTCTTCTTTGTATGCTTTGCACTGTGTCCAGTTAATTGTTGTCAATTTAACAGCACTCCTGTACAATGTTCTCACTGAATGTTTTAGCTGCTGAGCAGATATGCTAATAACTTATGAGCTGGTACTTTTTGTTTATTATGTTTCAGATTTAAATTTCCAGATAACTACTTTTTTATATATATACAATGTAGAAGCTTTGTTAAAATAGCCTATCCAATTGCCTGCACTTTACACAATTTTATATTCCTCAGGACGAATATTCATGACTTATCTCCAAAAAATATTAAAAAATGTCAAGGTATTTTTCCTTTTCTGATTTAGGGAACAATGGGAAAGAAAGTTTTCAAATAAAATCTCAGAAAAGGAATGGAATTAATCCATATATAAAATACATTTTAGTTTGCACCAAGCATGCCATAATTCCAGTAATCTTTTTTACTGATCACATATATCACATATTTACATCTAAAATGTATGCAGGGCAAGATCCAATGATCGAGTGATTGTCAACAAGCAACTGCATTGCTAGGTCCTATACTTAAACCATAATTTCTGTGAATAGTCTTAGATATAAAATTATTTCTCCCACCTTAACAGCAATATTTGTGGTAAAACTATATGGCTGAAAAGTGTGCTATAAATCAGTTGTACTTTCATATATCACACCAGTAATAACAATACATTTTATTGATATAGCACCTTTCCCATGTTCAAAGCACTTCACAGAAATTTATAAAGAGCAACAGGGCAAATATAACATTGGATACAAATAATATCTGCATAAAACACTAAATAAAGATAAATCCAGTATATACAAAGCATTGAAATAAAATAAATGGCAGTAAACTATAATAATATACAAAATTACTACAAGAAAACCCTGAACAAATAACATAATTTGTGATATAAAAACAAATTATCTTGGGCATCAGGACAGAGAGGGTAAACAGAATGAAGGGACAAAATGTTGGTGAGTTAAACCCCTTCCTAGATAAATGTGAATTGAGTTGTTTTTTGAAAGAATGAATCGAGTCAGTTAATTTCATTAATTTTGATAGGTTGTTCCATAGTCTGGGCACTACAGAGCTCAAGGCTTTGTCACCCATAGAGCATTGTTTAGTTTAGGTGACAACAAGATGGCCAGAATCAGCAGACCTTAGTGGACAGACAGGAGCACAGTAATGAAGGAGGTTACTGATGTAGTCTTGTACAAAGACATATAAAGCTTTATAATCAATCCTGACACAGACAGCAAACGAAGAGGGAGCAGGATGTGTGTTGTGTCTTCAGTGTTGGGGGTCTCTGTAAGGACTCTTGGAGCAGAATTATAAACCAACTGTAGCTGTGATAAAAGACTAGAAGGGATACCTGCAAGCAGACAGTTACAGGACTCAGTGTGTTTTGTAATTAAAGGATGGACAAGGTTCTCAGCTTTGGAAAACAAGAGGAATGAGCAAACATGAACTATGGTACAGAAATGGAAGTAAGACAAGATTTAGAACAGAGGAAAAAAGTATAATGACATCATCACCAGGAGTGATTGTAAAGATGATCAATGCCTTCACAAAAATGTATTTTGCTCAACTGGAAGAATTCAAAACCACCCTTTGCAACTCTGGTAAAATAATGTACTATTCTCCCAAATTGAAAAAAAATCACATTTTCTTTACAAGGATCTGTTCAAAACTTTTTCAGAACTTGGTAAGATCTCTTTAATTTAATTCTAAAGAAAACATGTTATGCTTGTGGTTAACCTTTTTACTCTATACATTGACCTATGTTAGACTGCGCTGTTTATTTACACTGCTCTCTTTTTCGGGTTTGGGCTGAATGCTGAGTTCTTTTAGGGTTGTTTATGGGTTAAATCTTACTGTCATTTGCCCAAATTAGTTGTGTTTTCTTACAATATTCTGTTTTGTGAGAAGGTAAGCAAAATGACACCTTTTATTGGCTAACTAGAAAGATTACAATATGCAAGGTTTTGAGGCAACCCAGGCCCCTTCTTCAGGCAAGATGTAATAGAGCAACTGGAATTCTCTGTGTTTGTATAGACACTAGGACAGATACAGCATTGGAAAACCATTATGTGAGGCATCTTAGATGTAAAAAATTAATAGATCTCTCCAGGCTAACATTCATTTAGCAAGAGAGGACGACACAATGTATAGCCAATATCATTTGATAAGATAACTGTCCAACAAAGTCTTTGATGGGTTTTTCAAAACAATGTGGATCTTTAGTCAGGTTGTCTGGTCAGTCCAAGAGATGCAAACCATCCTCATATCTGGCCGTAAAACTCTTGTCTTTATTTAAACCATGTTGTGATGTGTTAAATTTTAGCCTGAGTTTAATTTCCCAATCTTTTCTCTCTTTCTGTGTTCTGAAGATGCCCATAAGCACTGTGACTTTAAAGTCCCTTTTACAGTGTCCATAGCTGTTGAAGTGAGCTGTTACAGGAACATCTCTGTTGTCATGCTTAATGTGGCACCTGTGTAAGTTCATTCTTTGGTAGAGTGTTTGTCCAGTTTTGTCCAAGTAGAGTGCAGTGTTAGGACATTTCATACAGAGAATTAGGTAGACCACATTAGATGATCTGCAGGAAAAGGATCCCTTAATGTGATGTTCTAGTTGGCAGTGTGGTATAACTACACAATCTGTATCATAAATGTAAGGACATGTTTTACATCTTTTCTGTAGGCAGGGAGATGTGCCATTTTCTGCTGGTTCACTTATAGAGCTTCAGACAATTAGTTGCTGCAGGTTTGGAGGTTGTCTGTATCCCAGGATGGATGGTTCTGGAAATACATTTTTCAGGGTTTCATCATTGTTTAGCATTGGCTGAAGTTCTTTTATAATTTTTCGAAGTGCTTCAAGATATGGGTTATAGGTGACAACAAGGGGAATGCAGTTCTTGTTGTCTTTGTTTTTATATTCCAGAAGTTTGTCTCTGTGTATGTCAGTAGCTCTACTCATTTGAGTGTCTATTTTCATTTTCCTTGCTCCAACAACTCAACAAAGGTCAGCTCTTCCCTGGACTTCTGTTCTTCTTGCTCCATTATGAGACTCCTCTAACTGCTTCACTTCCACTCCACTCTTTCTCTTTTTTGCTTCAGTTTTTCTTTTTTCTCTCTTATTCCCCCTTTCAATCTGCTCGGACCCTTTATATAACACTGTGAGTGTAAGTCCTGTCCTCACTGACCCATGTTACTGCTAATGAGGAATGGCTGTGCAAATCACTTATTCTCACATACATAATTAAATAATTCATTCCCCCATTAGCACTCTGTGACCATAGATCTTTTCCTAAACTTGTGTGTCTGAGCCACACTATTTAAAACAAAATATTTAAGCATTAGAAAGGTATTCTGCTTGTACAGATTTGGCAAGCATTGTCCAGGTGATGCCCTGACCATGTTTCTGATATAACACAAAGTTTGCAAAGTTCTTCATATGTGGCAAAATGTGTGGGAAGAAATGTCTGCACAGGAAAATTTACAAAAGTCATAATCATGCTCGTGTTTTGCTTTTTTTTTTTTACATTGCTCCATCTATTAACTTTCTGAAACTACTTTCTCCACTATAGATCTATAAAGAGCAGGGGCCTCATGCATAACGCTGTGCGTAGAATTCGCACTATAACATGACGTAAGCACAAAAGCCGAAATGTGCTTACGCACAGAAAAATCCAGATGCATAAATCTCTGCGTTTGCCTACTTCCGCGTTCTTCCGCTCCATAAATCCCGATCAGCGTGAAAAGTAATGCACATGCACGTGCCTTCTGTCCCACTCTGTCTCCTCCCAGAATTACTCCTTTTTGAATATGCAAATCAATATAAATAGCACTTAAGCTCAGCGTTCTGTGAAAAGGCAATGGCAAAAGCAAGAGGGAAAATATAAGAATTTCAGCGAATACCAAGTGGAGGCTATTACTATTTGTTGGTTTAAACAAGTGGTATAAACAACAAAAGGAAGTTGATCGAGTGACATAGAGTGTTGGAGAAACTTGAAAGCACAAGTTCACAAAGTCGCACAGTGCCCGACATAAAAAAGAAGTTGTCACATATCAAAGTCACCATGAAAAGGCGAGACATAGCCCACCATCTGAGTGTCATATGAAAGCTTATTAGGGTACAGAGAAAAAAAAAGGCACACAGTGGGGAAAAAAGCATGAAATGTTAACTTCAATCTCGAAATTTCCACTTTAATCACATAGTTTATTTTGTCATTAAAGTAGAACATCATAAACTTCATCTTAAAATCATTTAATTTACTAGTTTCTCAAATCCCATCGTAACTAAAGTAACATGTTAAATGCTTTGTTTTGTATTTGATCTTTTGCTCTATGTGTGTGAATCACTACGTGCTTCCGCTTTCTCTTTCTCCGACTGGACACAGAATCCATTACATTCGTGATAATACAGCTCTCTGAATAATTAAAATACTGAGATGTATACGTGATATTTTCACAATGATAGGAGTTAAAGCATGTCATTAAACAGGGGAACACGGTGCGTGATTGTGTGTGACCTTCGATGAAATTATTATAGCAGTACTGTCTCTTTCAAACGTATTAATCTCCAGTTCCTGTCCTTACTTATCTTTCTCCAAATACCCAATCGCCACGCAATCAGCTCTGTAATAGACGTTAAGCCATCTGTAAGCTTACAACGACGATTCTTCAAAACTTTTAAGGAACATTGAAATATCTTTGTAGTACATGTTTAATTATTCTATCCATCTATCCTTCCAGTGTCGCGTCAGCCCCAGAAAGAATACAGCACAAGGCAGGATCAATCCGTGAACTAGCTAGTGCTGCTGAACCATGTCCTCACATGTTTTATTATCAAAATACAGATTATTTAAATGAAGTTAAAGTTTTATCTATATAATATAATCAACATATTTTGCTGCATTTCATCTTAAAAATGATATCGTCATCATATGTAAACACATGCTTTATAAAGTGGCGCAGGTTGTGCAATATTATAACTGTAGTGCAAGTTTACAGTGAGGTGATTGTACTTATAAGTACAGACAGTTCTACAAGGAGCACTTGATGGACTGATTGATTGTTTAAAGTTCATGGGATGAAACTGTTTCTGAACCACGAGGTCCGTACAGGAAAGTCTCTGAAGCGTTTTGCCGTGGCTTTGGCAGCATGTGCTTGATGCTGTATAGCGATAATTCTCTTTCCGATCAGCTGCTGCTGTGATTCCCCACTCAGATACAGTGATATAAATACTCTGAGTGGTGCAGTGAGAGTAATATGGAAAAAGATGATCGGCTGTGGCAATCCTTAAAGGGAGCAGCTGAAAGAAGAAAAAAAAGGGTGCAGTAAGAGCAACAACGCTAAAGCAGTTATGGTATTTGGAATACTATGGCTATTCCCTGGACCATTATATTGCTACAAGTTAATTACAATCAGATGCATTACACTAATAAACAATATGCGGTTAGCTTCAGTGTGTTTATAAAGCCGCGTCAGGAAAATGAACCACACAGGAAAAGTAGCACTGCTTTGACGCTGGGTGCCGCCAGTCTGCAAAACCGAGTGGAGAACTTGCGTACGACAGGGTATGAGGTACCGTGGAAATGTGCGTGGCTTTACGCCAAGTGTAGGTTTTACACATCGCAATTTGAACATTTCTGTGCATACTCACCATTTATGCATGAGGCCCCTGGTGCTTACATTCTTATCTATCAGTTTTATTTCTATAAATATATGCACTGCATTACTATGAAATTACACCTATTAAAAGTCAAACTATATAAATGTTAAGGGTGATAGAATGTCACCTGACCCTTTTAAACATATACTCCTAAAAAGAAATACAATTGAGCATTCCAGGCTATGGTAGGTAGGATAGTGGTTGGCACCAGTGTAAGTTGACCAGATTTATATAGTTCCAAAAGGTACTAAATAGCCTATCAAGTGTAGTAGACACTGATTAATTTGTCTCATAAAAAATGTATATTACACTACTGGTCAAAAGTGTTAAGACACCTCAGTTTCTCCAGTTTTGCTTCAAACTGAATCAGTTGAAATGCAATGAATTACCTAAAATGGTGAAAAGGTAAGCAGTAAACTGCTAGAGGTTTAAATTTAAAGTTTTGTTTAGCAAAAACTGAAAATATAGGAAATATCAGAATAATACAAATGGGCCTTCTACAAGGAACACCTGATAAATTACAACCTACAGATGTTCTGCAGCAATTAAAGTAAATTAAAGCAAACAATTTGCACAGATGTCCAGTTTCTGTTGATTACTTAAAAACCCTCTGTCTGTCTTAAAGTTGGGACGGACTGTGTTACTACACCCTCTGAAGTACTACTTGGACAATATTACATTACAGAAAGGTGTAAATTCCTGTAATCATGGCAAGAAAATGGCAATTAACAAAGGAAATGAGATAAAACATTATTATCCTTAGAAGTATAGGCCTTTCATTTAGAGAAATTGCAAAAGAAAACAACAAAAAAAAACAAAGTGTCACTGAGTACATTATCCTACACAATCCAAAGGCAATTGGAAACTGGAAGAAATGCTTACAGGAAGAGATCTAGTAGACCCAAAGTCACAACCCAATTAGAAGACAAGTTTCAGAGGGTCACCAGCTCTCCTAGCATAACAACTTCAAGCACAGCTTAACAGTGGTTGAGTAAAGGAAGTCTCAGTTTCTACAGTGAAGAGAAGACTTTGTACTGCAGGTTTGACAGGTTGAGTGGCAGTAAGAAAGCCATTCCTTAAAGGATAAAGTAGGGCTTCGAAATACTGGCTGTGGACTACTGCAGACTGGAAGAAAGACTTATGGAACAATGAATCAAAATTTGAAATCATCGGTTCATCATGCAGGATGTTTGTACGCTGTTGAGTTGGTAAAAGGATGATTCCTCAGTGTGTGACACCAACTGTGAAACATGGAGGAGGAGGTGTTATGGTCTTGGAGTTCTTTTGCTAGAAGCAGGGCTGGTGACTTTCACAGAGTGATTAGCATTCTGTATAAAAAGGGTTACCAACGGTTGGCTGTTATATCAGCAAAAGGTGGCTGCTTCAATTAATCAAAAATATGAATACAATTTTGTACACTTAATGATTCCTTGACTTATTTTTTTTATTTTCCATTATTCATTCTATGCCTTGATTTCAACAAACATTAAGAGATTAAACTGAGTGCATTTCCATAAAAACTGAAAAAACTGAGGTGTTTAAAAACTTTTGACCAGCAGGGGTAAATCTAGGAGAAGGTTCCTTCTAGGAGTTTCATGTGCATTTATTAAATGAAAATAAAAAATGGCAACTTTGGTTAAATTATTTAACGTAATGCATAAAAATGGGACTGTCTTGCAAAACAGGGACATCTGGTCACCCTACAATAAAGACACTGGTGGAGTCCTGGGTTCCTGGCTGAGGATATAAAAGTTAGTATCCCAAAGATGTGCATGTTAAACTAATTACCCGCTCTAAATCAGACCTGTATGGGTGCATGTGCAAGTGTGTCCTGCAATGGCCTGCCACTAGGATCAGTATTGGTTCCTGCTTTATACTCCTTGTGGCCAGTATAGACTCTGTACATTATGACAACCATTAATTGGATTAATTTGGTTTGAATGGAAGATGACATTCTAGGTAGTCCATGTGGAAAAGTTGTAGGGGTATACTAGGGGGCCTTGTGATGATGGATCACTTTGTAAAGCACGGCACAAGTTCCATCATGCCCTGAAAGTGTGTGGCACACCCAGTACCGCCCCATGGCACGGCAGTACCTGCTCCAACTCTCAGATACACCTCTGTTTCATTCTGTTGAAGTTAGCTATGTTGCCCTATTAATTTGTTACAGTTGATTGCTGATGAATACACTGTAACTGGTAGTGTCCAAATATTGTGATGTCTTTTTACTTACAGTAGATGTCTGTTTTATTTTTTTTTTCTTGTCTATAGATTAACATGAAAGCTATCATCATACTAACCACTGGTTTTTGAGGCATATATGCTTTCCACATAAAGGAAGTGCTGTTAATCATGTTGCATAAAAGTGAGCCTTCACAGGTTCTATTAATGTGTCCACCAGAGATATTTATGCAGACAATCCTCTGTTGATTTTTTCTTCGTGTGAAAGAATTTTACTGTCAGCTAAACTGAAACACCAGATTTTAAAATGATAACTGTTTGGGCTCGTTGGTTTCCAAGTTTGGAAAACAAATTTAAAAAAAAAAGAATTATGTAAACAGGGCAAGGCAAAACAAGCAGCAGGCCATGTAGCCTAGTAACTGAGGAGTTCTGTCTTTTAGAATTCTACACTGCCTCCAGTGATCTTCAGAAATTCATATTAACATCCTTGAACTTTCATTTTTTTATTTAAATGCTTTTACTTTCATCACTAAATATAAAAAGCATTAGGCTTAAGAACACAATGAAGGACACATTATGAAATGGACATAAATTCAAAGAAAAGTTATGTTGTCAGAGAAAAACAGAATAACTAGTTTCAAAAAAGTGGCCTTGTGAGAAGTCTTCGAGCTCTCAACAGTAATTCATGAAAGGCGGACAGGCAAGCCAAAATATCCAAAAGCAAAGCATTTTCTTCCTTATATGGGGAAACCTGAAAAGAGAGGTCACTCTGTCAAGGTCATCTTGTAGAAAGAGAAAATTAAGTAAGCAGTGTACATTGGGATTGAGAACTAAGGCTACTCACTGAAATAATGTCAAGAAGACAGAGCGGGCAACTCCAAACATTGTATCCCAGCATTCTTTATTACTTCACCTTTTAAAGAAAACCCTGTTCTCTATAACTTGTAGGTCTTTCTCAAATGCCACCTCTCCCATTCTGGGCCCTGTTCCTAAATGCTTGTGCCCCCCAACTCCCTTGAGGTTTACCTGACTGGTATTTATATTGAGAGTTGGGTTGCAGTTCTTGCCCTAAGTGTGTGATCTGCCTAGATGGCTCTGCTGTAATCTAATCTGACAAAACATAGTGTTATAGAGAAGCAGGTTTAATTGCAATCATATTATTAGAACAGGTAATATTATGAATCATATTCTAAAGTGCTTTTAGTTTGACTCTTTGTGAATGATCAATTTCAAATTGCCCAATGTAAATTTACATTACTGTGCATGGGGATGTGCCTTTCAAAGGATTGGTATGGCTTTCAGATGGGATTCAGATATCCTGACCTTGCTCCAAGTATAGGCTGTGAGCCCAGTGGTCTTCAAACCGACAAAGCAGAAGCAGAAAATGAATGGTGGGGCGATGATTTGAAAGTTTAGTTAGACTACTTGAACGAGAATGCCTGATCTCTTATTAAAGTTTGATTTCAACCCTACATTGGACTTTCTACTCAGTCAACTGGAATGGTGCTGAAGAATATAAGTTTTGGGTAGTTGAGATATTGTTTAACAGATCCAGTGACCTGAGTGAAAATCCTGTTCCTGGAGATGTACTGTATATGTGAAGCCGACATGTTCTCCTGTTGTTTGTATGGATGAGTGGGCACTAAAATGCACTAGTGTCCCATCCAGGGTTGGTTTTGTGTGGCCCTGCAATAAAAAAAAATCAGAGAAAGGATGTGTTGACTCTCAGACGACTAAACTCCACTGATCTCTTTGACAGACTGGACTTCACTGTCAAAATACAACTAGAGGAAAGTATAATAACTCTGTAGGGATCACATCCTGAAACTGAGAAATGGGTAGGGCATTCATTAAGAACATAAGAACATGGTCACACTTACAAGGTGATAGGACATCATTTATTTGGCACATTATCTTTTTGTAATCCAAGTGTGTGTTTAAAGGGGTTATTGTTGTTGTTTGTTATAACATTTCTATATTTCCTGACCTTCTGTAAAAGCTATAATTCCCTTTGGGACATTTAAAGCATCTATCTATCTATCTATCTATCTATCTATCTATCTATCTATCTATCTATCTATCTATCTATCTATCTATCTATCTATTCTCCCCATGCTGCAATACAGGCCGGCCATCTACCATTCAAAAGATTAAGCAGACGATATACATTTCCCTAAGGAATGGCAGTCCATGTCCAGTTGATCTGGAGGTACAAATTGCTGGTGCCTGACATGAGGCCAATGCTCAATCAAAGATAGAGATGTATTGCCCTTGCTAGGCAGGGGAGTTGATGGACAGCCTTAACAGCACAATTAAGTTGCACTGGTAAAATATATTGTTGCTTGAAGAACAAATCTCCCATCTCACTCAGGAACAGGACCAGAACTGGCTGCATTATGTCCCTGATGTACTATGGGCAGTGCTGATCAATGGCCCTTCCACAAACACAAGACACAAATTAGAACTGTAGTTGATAGCATCCCCACATCACGATGCCTGGTGTGGGCCCTGTGTGCTGCGGGCAAATAAATAACTATCATGCACATTCACAACCATTTCTCATTCACAAGCAGAATCTGCCTTTATCACTAAAGATGACAGACGGCCATTCCTCACTCCTATCGGCCCATTCAAGTCAAAACTAACAGTGTGCATGGTGGATACAACAATTGTGAGGTAGTTTTGTTTCAAGAAGATGACTTCATATAATTAGAGTGGACACATCTCGTGCAACAGTGGCTGTTCAGCCTGCCACAGCCTCCCTTACCTTGACATACATCCACATGTCTGGGTTGTCCAGAGCCACATCTCCATTTGTGGGTATCCTCCAGTTCCTATCATCACTAACACCAATGCACTGTAGACACTTTCTATTTGATATGTTTTGACAGGAAATTAGGTCCATTGTGCTTCATGAAGGCCCACTGTATTCAAACTGCATCTATTGAACAGATGTTGCTGTGTTTACCAGGCATGAAGAACACTTTACAGACAGGGGTGTAGTCAGGAATTATTTTCAAAGTGAGAATAAGAAAGTACATGAAACACAATTACGTCTATGCTCCATCAGTTGGAACTGTCATAAAAATACATTTCGGTGGGGTTCAGACCCAAAGTGTGCACCGTCAACTACACCTATGTTTACTGGTCTGGCATGCCTGACCTGTCCCCATTTGAGAAGAATGGCACAAAATAACTCCTGAAACTATTCTTTACTTGGTACCCTCAGTGCCAAAATATCCTTTAAGTGTTGTGAGAAGGAGTGGCGACATTACAAAGTGGTAAATGCTTTACCATCCTGATATTTTTTGCAATGTGTTACAGGCCTGAAATGCAGGAATGGATGTATATTAATAAATTAAATGAAGTTGACCAGACAAAACATGAAATATATTGGGTTCATACAGTGTGCAATGAAATAAAACTCAAAGTAAATTTAAGAAACCACTGCTTTTGTTTTTGCATTTTTCGTACTCTCAGAAATTTTTCTGATTTGGAGTTGTAAAATGTTACTCATTTGTAAGATCAAATTCCTATATATAGTAGTTATGGCCATAAAGTAATGTATTTAAAAATTGTTCAGTTCTGGTTGCTGGATTATGTCATGCTTTACTTGCAATATATGTAATATACATACAATGTATGTTTTAATTATTATGCCGGTTTACATCATCTATATGACTCTTTTTTGAAATGTGTGTAGACCCCAATATTATAAGGAGAGTTCTGCTTCCCTCTGGTGGTGAAAACTGATATGGCGGAAAAGAAGCAAATCTACAAGCAAACTACAGATAACAAAGAATGAATTTACCATTATATTGTCATTAAAACATCCACAAAGTACCACTATAAGTAATACTCAGTGAACAGTCAAAGGATAGCTATGTTTCAGGGAAGGGTACTGTGTTGTCTAGTTATATTCCCCTCTATACAAATGTTAATGAATTAACACATTAATTCATTGCAGGCCCAAGAGAAAAAACTGTGTCCAAACAAGGTGGACACGGGGACCTATCCTGACAGGCATGCCAGCTTATCACAGGCACAAAAGGCAAACAATCACTAGTCAAGCTCAATTATATGGCTATGTTTTATGGTATTGAAGAAATCCCAATAACAAAAGGAAAAAAACATCACGCAGGCATGAACAGTGACAAAGAAGTTCATTAAACCTACATCTGGGGAAGCAGGAATCAATAGCCTGAACTCCTACTCCAGGATGGTTAACCTGCTTCAGTCAAGGATTGATGTAATAGATTGGCCCACTGCTCTTTTGCATCCTCATTCCTTAAAACAATCCTCACAAATGTTTGTTCATGAATGAGTGAGCACTTGTCATGGAATTGTCTTTCATTTTAATGCCTGTTTCTATAACCCCTTTGCATCTGCATGTTTCTTTTCAACACAGGTCTGATCCTAAACTGGACTAATTGGGTGCAAATCATGGTGTGGGCCCTGTGATTAAAAAATCCATCCATCCATCCATCCATTATCCAACCAACTATATCCTAACACAGTGTCACGTGGGTCTGCTGGAGCCAATCCCATCCAACACAGGGCACAAGGCAGGAACAAACCCCGGGCAGGGCGCCAACCCACCGCAGTGATTAAAAAATGGGAGATTTGGAAATCAGACAGGCATGTACCCACACATGCACACGCTTGTCACATACTTCTCCAAGGCTTTTTAAAGTATTGTATGTATTTGGCTGGACATTCATTCCAAAAGAATGCTCTTAATGAAGATGTACTATCAGTTAATTCAGCTCAGAAATATAATGAAGAAGTGAAAACTTTCCACATCTTCACTGCTTCTGCAGCGATGTCCTCCTTGGGAAGAGGATGAGGGAGTTATGATAATGCTGGGCAATAACATCCAATATTACAAGCCCAGATGAGGATCGTATGAGCAAGACCTGGGCCACCAATAAATGAAACAGCTGTCATTCTCCAAATAGGGGGCCCATATGGATTAGCCAAAATTCTTATTTACTTGGGCTAGCCCATGTGGGGCTCATATGGCAAAACCCATGTGGGCAGAACATAAACTGGCCCATATGCACACTGTATGGGGAAAATCTGAGCAACCTGGGCTTCATATGGTGAGCAGCCAGATTATGATTTGATCAGAGAGCAGGGGTTCCCCTCTGACTTTTGAGTGTTTAGACAGAACGTGGCATCATTTTTTTCTTCGAAATTTGACCTCAGGTGTTCACATTTGAGTAAAAAACATGATCTGAAAATTCACTAATTTAAAATATTCTATGGACCAGCTGTTAGCAAAAACTCATTTAAACCTTGGGTTCCCAGCTAAGTCCCTGGGGGAGCCCCAAACTCTTCAGATTTTTGCTCACTCCCAGCACACCTGCAACAAGCAGTATCTAACAGTGTACTTACCCATAGGTGCCCCTTATGATCCCTGGATGCTCAATTGGCTATAGGGCCCACATGAGGCAACCATGTAGGACCCATATTTTTCCCCATACAGGACACATTTGGTGTCCATACAGGCTTGCTACATGGAATTCAGCCACCCACCCATTTTTTAAATTTGCTAAATTCACTTACCTTGTGGCACTTTACATGACTGTACAAGTGTAGTAAAAAATAAGAAGCTCCACAAAAATCTAATTTTTTTAGACTGGACTTTTTACTCATGTGTAGAACTCTTCAAAATTATTAGTGCTTGTACAAAACTCTGCGTGCTCAAAATATGGAATAAAAGATTGTTTTCATTGTGCCTGAACCATGCGGCAAACAATAGGGGCCATTTCAGAATGGGGATATAATATTCAGAAGATAATAATAAGAGACAAGGAAAATTAAAGGTGAGTTCACTTTTGAAAATGATAATAAATTACAGATGTTCAGGCCATGATTGTTTTTTATTTATTGCTTTAATAAATTAATAAAGCACAGATGTCCCATTATGTGACTTTTTGTCAAATTTGTTGACCATAGTCACTGATCTCATTGCTTCCTCATGTCAAATTACACGCAGCCCACATCACATTTATCAAATGAGCACTGATCTTCTATCAGAGTTGTGTTTGACCCCTTTTTTGAACAGTATATAACGTACTGCCTGACAAAGTCAGCGCTGTAAGAAGGATTAACAACTGCAATGACTTCAGCAGCAGTCTCTGCCTTTTTTCCCATTCTGTTATGGTAAGTAAAATATGAGACATCAGACAGAGGACCTTCTGTTCTGTTTGTGTTCTATTGAAACGTGCTATGGGTGGAGCGCCATTGTTTAGGATTACTGGGCAACGCAACGGCACTATGACGTCACATTTTCTCGTGTTTGTTAACAAGTCCATAGTATTGTGCTGCCTGAATTTATAATGGATTCTTCCACATTTTATGATCATTTTTCTGAGAGTTAGACAGAGTTTAAAAAAAATCAGTGTAAACTAATTATTAATCTGTTCTTACGAATTAATAACGCGTTCGAACGTATTACGTAATTCATTCGATTAGATTATTTTTATTTTTTTATTTCAGTAGCTATTTATTTTTCTTGGTATGCAGTTTAGTGGTCGGAACTGGAAGAGCATAGCCAGCCAATAGTTTTAGTCTATTCTCTGCTGTTCAGTGCCATTATCGACTAGATTTTAAATTTACTGTTTCTGCTATTTCCACCACTGATTCCGGAATATCACATTCTTGGAGACAATTCTATAAATCCATGCTCGTAACTTCTCTTGCGTTTGAAACTCGTTTCAGGATTCCTCAAATGAACTGCTTCAACTGCGGTGCTCTTCAAACTAGTTCACTAACACACATTTCACTTATGGTTCACTGAACTGTATGCCAGGAAAGCCGTACAGGGCATCATAATAAGAACTGGACTTGATCGTGAAAAAAATAATAATCTGCTCGAACGAATTAATACAGAACGGGACTCCGTACTAATGAAATCAGAGTCAGAGAAAAAAATAATCAGTTCAAACGAGTTACTTAATTCGTTCGAATAAATTAATTTGTTCAAACGAGTTACTAATTCCTACGAAATTATTTTTTTTTTCTTTTTCTCTTCTTTTTTTTTTTGTTTGACACCTATGGAGCTCCGTAGAGTGGTTAATCTTGACTGATGTCTGTCTCTGGTTTCACTTTTTTTCTCACATTATCTAATCCAGCTCCGTTTGTTAACGGTTTACAAAATAGTTAAAAATACAGCTTCTGGAACAGTTTGAGCATTACGTTTCAGACATTTGCAAAAAATCCAAGTGTCTTCGTTACAGATTTAGCAAACCCTTAGATGAATTCTGCCATCAACATTGGCTTGATTTGTATATGCATACTTGGTTAGTGTCATTCATTCGCACAATTACTTTCTGATAATTGCTTCTGCTTTTTGATGTTAAGGTCGCTGAAACTGTGAGGGGTAGTATTTTTCGATACGGTACCATAGTTTGACAGACATAACTATCGATTTATGCTGTAGTAGTGCAATTAAACAACGCAGGACGAATCGATAAAACGCAATGCACAAGGGGATCGCTGTGGCGAGATCACCAGCACTCTCTTACCCCTTTCTCTTTTTTCCATTGTATTTTAATATGTAAAACACGAAACATCAGAAAATACGAGTCTATCATCGGTTTGCGAGGTTCAAAACACGCGTGTTCTTTATCCCTTGTCGCTACATTCTATGCATTAAATCGGGAATGAACATTCATTGGTTGTCAGGTCTCCTGCCAATCTGCATGCACAGCACGCCACTCTGAGCAAATCAAACAGGTTTGATTATCCGTCAGTCGCGGATTAGATGGTCTCAGTGGTTAAGGATGTCACATTAGACGATCAGCTTCACGGGAGCGGACTACCGACTGTCTCTGACCTGCTAGGATTATATAAATGAAGGCCACTACTGAAAATCGCTGAAAAGTAGTCTAATGTGACATAATCTTAACACGGGTTTAATGCTTTCTGGATGTGACTACTACAGACTGGATGAATTAAGTGACTTTATGCCGTGGTCATGATTTACATAAACTGTTATGTGACACAACTTAGTCCTGGTGTTTGCAGCAGCTTGAGATGGCCGGTAAAATCAATTTCCTCGCTCTCTTAAATTAAGGATTTCTTTTACTCATATTGTCCTCGCTTCACAATTAACAGTATTATGTATTTTATGTGTTTATGAAATTCGGGTGTATGCTTTCATATACCTTTTAGCGCACAAATAAGTGATTTTTCTCTAAGCATTCAGGTTTCCACAAACATGCAATAATGTACAAGCTAAGTTGACTGGCGACTTCAAAATTGTTTGTATAAGTGAAAGTGGGTGTTATTCGGATTAACGCGGGACCCACAGACATTTAATTAGATTTCAAACTGGAGGGATGAATGAAATCCAACAACATTGTTATACTGTTAGACTAGAGCTTCCTGTCTTTGCGCTAAACAAACTTAATAAAATGACTGAAATAAGCGTAACTAGCCCTCTGCTCCGGCAAACGCGTATAAAAGCTTAATCTTACTAGTCAAATCGTTAGAACTAAACTATCAGTTACTTGCTGATCAATAATTTGCATTGGAATGACTTTTACTTGTGCAGTGGTTATCGCTCCGGACTCACGGTTTCACCGTCGTGGCTGTGCATGTGTGTGATTGTGTTCACCCAGCATGCGATGGACTGGCGCCCCATCCAGGGATCGTTCCTGCCTAGGGCCTGATTCTTACTGGTCCAGGCTGCAGCCCACCGTGACCCGGCTCACGATTATGCGGGCTTGGAAAATGGTATGGGTTTGAAAGTGTGTGGAGTCTGCACGATCTCACCGTGCTGAAGTGGATTTCCCAAGGAGAGGTTAGTTTAACTGGCGATTCTAAACTGGTTCTGTGTGGCTGTGGGTGTGTTCGCTGCCATGGACTGACATACTGCCCATCTTGAATAGGATTAAGTGAATTTGTAATGTTATGTTTTAAAATTTAACAGCAGATGGCGCCATTAAACTAAATATATTATTGTGCTTCTGCTAGGCAGTGGTTCTCAAACTCGGTCCTGGGAACCCACTGTGGCTGAAAGTTTTTGTTCCAACCAGCATCTGTTTTTAATTGGACTCCTGAGCTAATTAAGTGAACTGTTATTTTCCAGATTCTGTATTTTGGGAATAATATAGAAATTAAAAAAAAACTATGGTGAAGAAATTATTGAAATGTAATAAGTACTTATATGGGAATAATGTATTTTTTTCTTTTTAACAATATTCTTATCTTGATTTTCATTAATCTTTTCCAGGTGTTCAAATTGTTTAATCAATGCATTATTTACTAATTAGTGGATATGACGCTAAAGTAGCTACAGCCTTTCATAATTCAGTGTTGTTTGCCTGGGTGCCTGCTCTATTCGTTTATAATTGTCATTATTAAGATACGGGCGGCACGGTGGCGCAGTGGGTAGCTGCTGCCTCACAGTTAGGAGAGGCGGATTCGCTTCCCGGGTCCTCCCTGTGCGGACATGCATGTTAGGTGCATTGGCGATTCTAAATTGTCCCTAGTGTGTGTGTGAGTGTGTGTGCCCGCCCTACGGTGGTCTGGCGACCTGCCCGGGGTTTGTTTCCTGCCTTGCGCCCTGTGTTGGCTGGGATTGGCTCCAGCAGACCCCCGTGACCCTGTGGTTAGGATATAGCGGGTCGGATAATGGATGGATGAATGGATTATTAAGATACAACGAAGGGGGCAAACTGCACAGAGAAAGGGCAAATATAATGAAATCACAAAAAAGAGTTAAGCATTTAAATCTATAGCAAAAATAGAAATATTTTTAAATGTCTTATAAATGTAAAATCATGCTGCTGTGCTTTTCTGAATGTAGAATAAGAGAATACAAAACATTAGTTAATTATATGAGATCAGTGTTATCAGTTGTCGTCACTGATTATGAATCTGGTTGAAACAAAAACCTGAAGCCACAATGGGCCCCAGGACCGAGTTTGAGAATCACTCTGCTAGGGAATACTCTCTTGCGTGTGAATGAATGAATGAATGAAAACACCTGTAATCTTTGGCTAAATCTTGTTTTTTTTTTTTTTTTTTAATGAAAGCACACAGAGCACCTCATACAGAAGCATTTATTTAGCCATACTGCTATGTAAAATAACTCACTTCAACTTCACTTTTATGCTGATATGCGCAGTTGTAAATAACGGTGTAATACAATCAGGAAACTCGGCGCAACATCACACAGGAAAGTTATTTCCTGCACGAGATTAAAACCTACAATGATTTATGATAGATTTGTAAAGACTTGATTACCAGTTTCACTTAAACGTGCCATTTGCTGAAATGAGCTCAAAAATAATATACTGTAAAAGGAAAAGAGAGACAATATTCTAATTTCATAGAATAAACAGATACAGCTAATTATAAAACGATGACTAAGGATTCATAAGTCGTGGAACTCTTATCACACCTGCAGACTTCGAGGTGAACGGGAGGATAAGCAGTCCACGACAGGAAAAAACTCGAAAAGTAAGAAAGCTGTAGAGTCCATCCATCCATTACCCAACTCGCTATATCCTAACTACAGGGTCACGGGGGTCTGTGGAGCCAATCCCAGCCAACAGAGGGCGCAAGGTAGGAAACAAACCCCGGGCAGGGTGCCAGCCCACCGCAGGGCGCGCGCGCGCACACACACACACACACACACACACACACATCAACACACCAAGCACACACTAGGGACAATTTAGAATCGCCAGTGCTACTAACCTGCATGTCTTTGGACTGCAGGAGGAAACTGGAGCACCCGGAGGAAACCTACGCAGACACGGGTAGAACATGCAAACTCCACACAGGGAGGACCCGGGAAGCGAACAGCTGTAGAGTCAGAGAGGGGTAAATGTGAGATAAATTGGAACCGGGGGTGGGGGCACTGACGACGTCAAACTGTCCCTTTGTAGAGTGTAGAAATAGAGCGAGTGCACGGCGTCAAAGTAAAAGCTCTGATTCTGATGACAGTAGTCGGAACTCCGCTACGGAATTGCCTCATATGGCTTGTACAGATGAGGCTGAAGTTGGATTCTTCTCGCCAAGTATTTTTTTACTCAGATTTACCGTTCCATCTCAAGTTCTGCTGTATTTTGGCGCATTTAGCCAGAAGGTATAATTGAAAACCTGTTCTTGAACATGCTATACGTATAACATTTTTTAAAATGATACATTGTCATCCATTGCAGCTTTATCTTTCTGTTTCTCTCCTTTTCGCAATGATAACACTTGGATAGAAAAATAAATGTGTTCCATTACTTACTGTACCTGTATATTCACACTTAAAAAGCATTTTACTGCGGGATTTTTTTTTAATTTGCCTGTGTAGATTTCTGGCAGGAAACGTCTACTTATAAACAAAAATATAGAAGAGCTGTTGGAAGAAGTTTTTTTTTTTTTTTTGCTAACAATTCAGTACATACTATAGGGGCGTCAGAATGTGTTTCGTTCGCCTTTTACAAAGCAACGTTCAAAACGACGAAATCGCTTGTAATAAATGTGGTGGACACCTTAAATCTGAAATCCTTTAAATCGACTGGTCCAAGAAATCATTACCATGAAGGCAAAAAATTGAATAAACTTAAACGAGGCGCTTTTAGTAGCCATTCATTCATTATCGAAGTCAATCAATCCACTCGAAACTGCAGTTGCAGCTGCCGCCCGCAGGAACCAATCCTGGAAGGGACGAAATGTATTTGTTCATTCATTTATTTATTTTTAAATTTAGTGAGCTGGTAGTATGATGATGCAGTAGTAGCGCTGCTGCCTCGCAGTAAGGAGAGACGGAGAGGGTTCACATACCTGGTCCTCATTGCTATAGTCTGCATGTTCTCCCCCTGTCGACGTGGGCTTCTTACGGGTGCTCCGGTTTCCTCCCACAGTTCAAAGATATGCAGCTTACATGAAGTGGCAACACTAAATTGTCCCAAGTGTGTGTGTGCTTGGTGTGTGATGTGTGTTCGCCCTGCTATGGACTGCGCCCTGTCTGGGGATTTGTACCTACCTTACGCCCTGTGTTAGTTGGGATGGGCAACAGCGGCCCTGCGACCGTGTTTTGGAATAAGTGGGTTAGAAAATGACAACTGAAATGTTGTGGGTTTCTGAAATTGCGTTTTTTGGAAGCTCCGTATTAAAACAACCAGTCAATAAAAATAGTTATCAGGTGGACCGCACAAGAACTTAAATTGAAATAAATGGGTTCAGAAAATAGGTGGGCACTTTTAGTTCAGGGTTAGTTGTTTGATTTTTATTTAATTATATTTGGTGGACCAAAGTTGGCTACATCAAAGTAACTAAATAATATAAAATCAGTTCGTTCATCTATCCACGCCCCCACACTCAAGCACCCGGACGAGACTGAATTTAGATGGATATTTTGATGGCAATAGTTATTCTCATAGATATAGAATTACTAGACGCCGCATGACCAGCAGCATCATCCGTTAACGTCGCCGCCATATTGCGAGTAGCACTGCTGTGGCGTGAAGTAATGGATAAAGATGCCTCATGCATGTGCAGCTTGGGTTTGTGCAAACCGCTGTAGGCTACACTCCAAACCAGATCCCCAGGGATTAAATTTCATAGGTAAGGCTGAACAATTGTTTTGGTTATATTTGGCCATTAGAAATTCAGCGGGTTGGAAAATGGATGGATGGAGGCTAAAATAGCAAAGCTATGCATTTATGTGCTCAAGTGAGCCTCCAAACAACGTTTTGGCTAAACGTATTTAGTCACTAACTATGTAGATTGTTGTTAGCTGTTAACATTTTATTCTGAAGGTTTCCCAAAGAAATCCACCTCAGGAAGCAGTGGGAGGTAGCCCTAGACGGGATTTTGAGAAAGCTGTTCTGTGATGTGTGCCATGCTAGTTTGGTAACAGATGCTCTACCGGCATCATATGATCAAAGCTACCACTTGCTCACATTAAAAAACAAAGGAGGTTTGATGATTCCTTTTGAGGATACAGTCAAGGTCGTCAAAGTAGCTGAGCATGTTATCCGACAGTCGACATTATGGCAAGCTGTCAGTGTATCTTTGATCAATCAGTTTGTTCGGGCTGAGACTGGTTCAGATGATGTGTTTTTTCTCAAGGAGCACATTGAGGAAACACAGTTTGAAATTGACAACCATCATTTCATGCTCATGTCTTTAGTTGTGTCTGTCTTCCACAAAGGCTGCACCATATTGCCAGACTGAATACTCTCACATTACAGGATCTGAGTGAGGGAGAGGGAGTGTAAGTCTGTAGGAGGTCAGTGAGGTAGGGGGGAGCAAGACTGTGGAGAGCTTTAAATGTTAAAAGTGGTATTTTGTATTGTATTCAGCAGTGAACAGGGAGCCAGTGAAGTTGAGAGAGAATAAATGTAATATGTTCAGTGGATTTAGAACAGCAGATTATTATCCTGGCAGCAGAATTTTGAAGAAGTTGTAAGCGATGGATACATTTTCGTGGTATGCCAGATAGAATAGCATTACAGTAATCTATATGTGAGGTGACTAGGGCATTAATCAATACTTAAGTACTGTGTTGCGTAAGAATAGGGCGAAGTCTAGAAATGTTTCGGAGATGGAAGAAGGCAGTCCGAGAAATGTTAATTATATGGGAGGAATTATTTAATAATAATAATAATAATAATAATAATAATAATAATAAGTATTATTATTATTATTATTATTATTATTTATAATAATAATTATTATTATTTAATAATTACCATTATTAGTGTATAAATGGATATAAATAATTGCATTTAAACGGTTCGCCAAACTCTGTTGTATGTAAACGATACTATTTTACATGTTATTGTTTTTTCATCAGAAAACCTGGTTTCCACGTCTACCTGTATTAGGTTTAATGGCACTTTTGCCACTCGCAATATGGCGGATGCGCAACGTAGCGTGTCCACTTGGCAACACAGTGAATGCGGCTTCTATCTATATACAGTATGTCTATGGTTATTCTCATCTAGTATTCTGAAGAAAATGAAGGTTACCCAATATAATGTAACCCATTTATATTCGTGCAGGGCCAAATGTGGAACAATAATTTCTTGAAAAAAGTGATCGATTATAAAGACTCAAATCATTGTGTACATTAGTCACGTGAATAAGGAGCTGGGTGCAAGTGAATAAGCAGTAGCGAATAAGTAGCCAATTCAGCTTCGTAACACACGGCAGGTATTCTAAAAATGTGGCGTTCGCGTGCCTATGAGGGTTTTCGGAATTTTCTCTTTTTATGCCTCACCTTTCATTTTCTTTGTTGAGTTAATCTGAATTTTCGGTCGGCGTTTTGCCGAAGATAATTAAAGATATAGTATTTTATCGTAAAATTAAAAAGCAAATTAAAAACTCGAAGTTTTTAACAGATCGTTCCAAATTCAGTTTCTGGTCAACCTGATATTTATTCCTTATTTTTTCCATTATTGTCCTGGAACTTTTCCTGCCATGCGTCCTGTGCTAGCTGGGATAGGCTCCACCTACCCTGCGACACTGCTGAGGATTAATCGAATTTGGAAGATCGATGGCTGGATGGACGGTTAATAGTACTGTACTACCAGTTCTTAATGATCTTGGCGTGAGATTCTCTAGTGGGAAATTCACATTTCCCGTCAGTCCCAAGGCATGGGAATACACCCTAAATCGGGCGTATTTGGGTTTGAAAATATAAACCTGATCCTCTGGAAAAAAATACGCATACGTCGGGGGACATGCCTCCATCCATCCATTTTCCAACCCGCTGAATCCGAACATAGGGTCACGGGGGTCTGCTGGAGCCAATCCCAGCCAACACAGGGCACAAGGCAGGAATCCAATCCTGGGCAGGGTGCCAACCCACCGCAGGACACACACAAACACACCAAGCACACACTAGGGCCAATTAAGAATTGCCAATCCACCTAACCTGTATGTCTTTGGACTGTGGAAGGAAACCGGAGCGCCAGGAGGAAACCCACGTAAACAGGGGGGAGAACATGCAAACTCTACGCAGGGAGGACCCGGGAAGTGAACTCGGGTCTCCTAACTGCGAGGCAGCAGCGTTACCACTGCGCCCGGGGGACATGCAACGGCCACATATTAACAGTGGCAGGGCAGATGAAGAAACGCGGTCTACTAGGGGGTCAAGGCAGCAGCTCAAAATACTGCGGACTTATATATTTTCGAAATCAGTTCAGATCATTTAAACAATAATAATAAAAAAATATGAATATTGTACTGCTTGCGATAGTTAACAAATCATCGATTTTATTAACGATTTAGTTCATATTGGCTCCAGCGGACCCCCGTGACCTTGTAGTTGGGATATAGTGGGTTGGATAATGGATGGATGGATGGATGAATTTAGTTCATTCGTGAAGAGCTACCACTGTAGTTGACAAATGCCAAGCACTTCCAGCTGAGGGAGGCGGAAATTGGGTGGAGGGCGGATTATTCGCTCCACACTGTATATGCTAATTAACTAAGCAAACTTAAAGTAATGCAAAAGGGGCGTGTCCACATAATCTAGCGGCAAATAGAGTGGCTCCGCTATTGTGCTCCACCAGTATTCCTTGAGCTGCGCTGCGAACTACACCCGTGCGCTCCTGCAGACGGGATAGAGAGGGGCAGGGAATCGGTCTTCCCTCACTTTTTTTCTTAGTGTGTATTTTATTTGGTAAATGTAAAGTCGCAAACCAAACAAAGAATAGTTCAACTTCAGTAGAAACGGGGTAAAAAAAAATTCTGCGGTTTCACTGCCTTCGTCACTTCTTTCGCTAATTTCCCTTCGTCAGCGGGGAGATGTACATCCACTGCGCCCCATTCTTATCAACCCTGCTAAGACGATTCCTCTGACTCTCCAGTTAGGTGTAGTATGTTACAAAGTCAGTCAGTCGGTCATTTTCTATCCCACTTAGTCCAGAACAGGGTTACAGTGGCTGCTGGAGTCTATCCCAGCTAGCAGGGTGCCAGTACATCACAGGGCAAACACACACACACAGGCCAATTTATGATCGGCAATCCACCTAACCTGAATGTCTTTGAACTGTGGGAGAAAACCAGAGCATCTGAAAGAAACCCACGTAGACACTGGGAAAACATGCAAACTCCACGTAGGATCTGAGATGCAAACTCTGGTCTCATTCTGCAAGGCAGCAATGCTACCCCTGCATCACCATGCCACCTGTTACAAAAGTGACTATAGTAATCTCACCAGAAAAAAACAAACTCTTATGTTTAGTATGTGAACAGACGTTTTAGTTGAACCATTTTTTTTATGACTATTTATGTTTTCCCACCTGGTTGCATGCATTTTTTTCATACACCTAATGAAACATATGGTAGCAGCAGCTCATTCCAAAATCCATCTATGTGCTTCACTGACTTTTAACAGAAATAGTCTTGGGGTTCCATGATAGGTTTTCAAACTCCATAATCTTTTCCAGAGGCTGTCTGAACTTTTATATGTTGCAGATTCCTTTTTGGGACATGTAGCTACAGGCCAGGAGCAATTATCCCAGACTCGCCCATTCCTTTTGCCTATGGGACACGGGGAAAAGAAAAAGCGGTTTCTGTTTTCTGATAGTTCAAGGCACTCCTGTTTGTTCTAAATTGTTTTGCATAACTCCAAAGTGAATTGTTTCCATGATAACGGAATGCAACATCAGAGTGGAAAAAGCAGAGAATAATAAGGAGGATAGATCAAGATCTTTCATTGAGTGTCTTTCATAGTGAATTCACTCTCAAAATTTAATTCAATCTGCACAGCACAAACACAATGAAGCTACAAAAAAAAAAAAATTCCTTTAAGAGAGCACACTTGCTGGCATCTGCAATTTCCCTTTTGGGTTTTTGGCCTGTCTGTTCATCCCCCTTTCCCATTTTGTTCATATTTATCCAAGACAACTTACGACATTTGAGTTATAAGTGTACTGATTTGCTCTTGATTGGTAGTGAGATTTGAGCCCATTTGAAGTCCAAAGCCTTATTAACCAATACACCACAGTTTTAGGGTAGCTTCCACTTTTAAGCGCCATCATGGTATCTCTCAAGACTGTCTTGTTTAATCCAGAGTGCCAAGAGACCTTCTGACATTTGAGTAGATGAGATGAGTAGACCAGTGCGTAATTTAATTTTCTGTTCCTACCGCCAAGCCAGCAGAGACTCACCCCATCTTTTTTTTTTTCTTTTTAACTGCAGCAGAATCAAATGACAGGCGAAGTGCGTAACTTTAACATGTCTTCACAAAGCCCCCATGAGCCATGCATGTTGCAATTTCACTGGGAATACCTGCCCTGAAAGCACACAGGCACGCTTTACTAAATTTCACACACAAAAGCTGAACCAAACACTAAAGAGAAGCTTACATTTAAAATAAACCCTAATGAGGTACCCAGAAGGTGGTGAACAGCTCAGGTTCGAGGCTGGAGTGTGGACATAAGAGGGCCAGGGTGGCACTGCTCCACCCAGATAGACAGATAAGCCTCCCAGATGGAGAGTAGGACATTTTATTGTTGGGATTTAAATAGGAGAAAAAATAAAATAAAATGGAGTTTTGTCGCATGCAAATAAAAAATAAATCCTTAACAAACTGTGACTTTCAGAAATGTGTAATGATATAATTTATTTCTAAATACTCTCGTTGGGTGGTTAGGCTACTTGCACAGCTAGAGTTACTAACCTCATACTTCTTTCCCAGCCTTTTTCTCTCTGTCCAGGTCATTTTAGTTATTAGGTCAACACCTAGATGTGATTATGGCTAAGCAGAGTTTTTTATATGTTTGTAGTGTTATTATTGTCATATGTACAAAGCACAGTGTAAATTCCTAAATGCATATTTAATAGCCACCTTTAAAAATTAGGAATTGAACCAAAAAAAAACTCCTTCCTCACTGCTCCTCCATCTTGTTACAACCAAAAGTACAATAATTGAAATCACCAGCATGAAAACAAACCCTTCAGACTACTTCCATTAGTAAAGCTTCCTGCCTGCTGATTTCTCTCCACTATATGAGCTGCCTGCTCAACCCCAGATGATTGAGTTTTCTTATATTACAAAGGATAGGAAACCTTGATATTTTACAAGTACAGTAGTTTACTTTCTTAGACTGCCCATATGTAGAAGGATGTCATAATCCACTTTCCTGGCCTCACTATTGGGCAGAAGTGAGGGAAGTCAAAGGCACTCTAGAAGTTAATGGCTTATATGAGAAGACACCTCAGGAATAGAATTAAGTGGACACTGTCACCTAACTGGCATGAAATGTTTTCTATTCTAGAACATTAGATGAAGTGTGCATCTTTCTGGATTACAGGACAATATGAACCCTTGTAGGCAGGCCATTTTCTATGACTTCACAGAACATGAGTGTTTTGTGCTTTGGCATCATAGCAGCTTGGCCACATTGTGGTCATGAGGCAACTGTAGATGTGAAACACACAACAACAGAATGTTTTTGTTTTGGGTGGGTGGACGTTAACCTTCAAAACAAAAAAGTTAAAAAAAAAACAACAACAACAAGGAGCTGCAGGACTGTAATTATGGAGCTCACATTGCTCGGTGTGGTGGTGCGGCTAATTAACTCATTCAAACTTTCTGTAGCCGAGATGTGTAAGCGGACTCTAATTAGCATCCTTAAACTTCAGTGAGTCACACAAACATGCAATGAGAGATGAAAATGATGTTTACTCCTTGTGCGATGAGCACTTATTATACACACCTCCTTTTATTAAGTAGGAAAAACACATAAGCATTCAATGGGAGTGCATGGGAATGTGGACATGCGTACAGTTGACATTGTGACGTACAAGCACATGTGAGGACGGGCATCTTCATGTGTGTTTCATGTGTTTGGATTTATCCACATGCAAATCTGAGTTTAACATGGCAGAGGAGTGTTCACGTTAGCAGGTGGGAGTATTCTTGTTCATTTAGAGGATGCTTTTATCTGAGGTGACTTCCATGATCTGGACACATTAATATTAAAATAGTTTGTAATTATAGTTGCCTCATAAGTAGAAGGTGTGGACTGGAGCACCAGCCTTCCAGATTAAAGCCCAAGTGTATGTGACAGTGGTACGTCTCTAAGTAGGCACATTTTGCAATGTGCATGAACATACAATTTGTGAACATACCCCCCAAACAGTATAGTGTACTGAATAGTATGAGACATATATGTCTCCAGTAAAGACATTAACATGACAAAAAAGGGACTTATCTAATGACGTAATAAGAATCAGTGACTAACAAAGAAGAAGAAAATCCAAAGAACAACATAGGGCCTACACGTAAAGTGAAGATTAATACTTCACTCCAATAAACTGAATGTCAGTGGCTAAGGCCATAAGGTGCAATGTGAGAACAAATAGGAAATCTATTGGAGATGAGAAAATATCAGTTACTCAGAAACATTTCAAGGTAATGAATAAACTGGGAGATAAGAAGAATTGTTGAGGGTCTAAGGTAAGAGGCTAATTATGGACAGAAATGGATTTAGGGGCTGACCACCACCATGGCACTCAATGTTTCACAATGCAAAGTAGGGTCACCAAAGACTGCGGCTAAAATTAAATGTGGTTATGAGACACACAGGAAATCTGCAGATGAATGAAGAAGTGAGACTGCATTCAAGAGTTGGTGAGTGAAATAGGGTAAGACCAAGGGTCACAATGGCAAACTGTGGACCATTTCAGGAAGTGAGCAAGGTCACAGTGACAGTTAATGTCTGTTCCAGGGGCTTTTTTAATATATAGTTTGGAAATTACTACTTGGGTATAGTAGAAGAATACTCTAGCCTTTTACGGATTAATTTCTGCATATAAAATCTAAAACCACTTAATTCAATACAGGGTTGTGGGGGTCTGGAGCCTGTCCTGGCAGTACTGGACACCAGTCCGTCACAGAGTCCACTCATGCTCCCGCTCACATGGGTCCAGTTTAAAGCAAATAATGTAATACAGTAAGTGTACTCCTGGCATTTTGGATGGAAAGCTGGAGTCGGTGAACACCCAGGGATGATGCTGGTGTGCAAACTCTATACTGACAACAATAAAAGCTTAGATTCTGCGCCAAACACTCCAGATCTGTGAGATGGAAGTGATAAAAACTGGACCACCATCCTGTTCACTTCTCCATACACATATAGATTAATGTTGCTGTAGCTAAAATGCTCGTAGTTAGATATTGCGATTGAGAGGACACTAAACTAACATCTTTGTGTTTTCTGTATATATTTTTATATTCAGCATCCTTTACAGTGTCATTAGAGAGTCTTCACATTACAACAAGATAAAGAACCATTCACAGAGCTCCATTCCAAATGACTGGAGGCAACCTTGCCAAAATCTTCTTTGTTCAATTTAATTAAAACAAAGTCTGCAGTCACCAAAGTGACTGGCCATAAAAGTCGCCAAAATTTGTTTTGAGTAATTCACAGTGTACTGCTGCCTCATAACTCCAGTGACTTTCGTTCAATTTCTAGTCTGTTCAATTATGTTTGCATGTTAAATCAGTTTTTTACTTCCTTGTGAATCTCCAAATAGAGACTTGTGCTAGTTGTTGTCTTTCTAACTTGGTCTGATAAGAACAAGCATGTACATATCAACTGTGTCATGCAATGGGCAGGCATCACATTCAGGTTTACCTGACAAGATAAATTCTAACATCCTGTGACCATGCAAGAAGAAGTGGGGTCAGTTAATGGATTGATGAATAGAAAGTCAGGCCACTCAGCCTACAACCTTGCAACAGGCTCATAAAATGAGTAGACTGAAATGAGCTGACTCAGAAAAACAAAAGGAGCTAACTGCCAATTTACTATCTTTGTTTTCTCTTATGAATGCACAAAGTGGAGCACAAATAGGATGGCACAATGGCAAGTTGGCCTGCCACACAGATCTGGAGTTGATTCCCTGACTGTCAGAGTTGAGGGTACACATTCTCCCTTTGTCCATGTACTGCTGTTTTAATTTCCACATCCCAAGGCTGGCTCAACTGGCTGTTCCCCTTGAAAGACCCAATCCAGACTCCCCGATGACCTGTAATAGACAGAACTGGTCCAGAAAAAAGGGACAGATGGGACACAATTGATAAAAGAAAACTTTATGTAAAATATGTCTAGGTATTTTATTTTGCCTCTAAAAGGAACTTTGATACAAAAAAACCTTTCACATCAAGTAACATATATACAAAACTTTTTCGCATTTTCTTCTTTAACAAACGAAGTAACAATTGTAAAAGTACAACACTGTCACTGATTTGAAATTCAGGATATACAGCAACAGTGTCTAATATCTAAAAATTAAAAGAATAAAGTTTCCTCCTGAAATGCAGTGGTTTTCTGCTGGTCAGCTTACTATTTTTGCAGTGCAGTATCACTTCAAAAACATTGCCATTTTAATTACACATGCTATTGTAAAGGAGATCTGATTCATTCTTGGAGCTCACCAAGGCTCGATTAACCCCCTTTTAATCAAGACAACAATTACTCTAAAATGCTGCTAATCAAACCGACATGTTTAGCAGGACGAATGAAGATTGCTAAAGACTTTTTGAGAGGTGTTAGTAAGATGACTGGAGATCATCACTGATTTACAAAAAGTTTCAGGAAATATAGAGTTATTTTAAGATATAACATTTAAATTCAGTAGTTGGCCTTACACAGTCTTTTTTTTAGAAATTCTGCAGGCTAATAATCTATACAAATGAAAAGCATTAAAATCTGTATATATATATACATCAATATAATACCATATTTAGCCCATAGTGACACATGCGGCTGTGGTAGAGTATGGTAAACTCGGCCACTAGTGGCATAGTTCATGTCTTGGGAATTGTATCACAATATGTATCTCAACCAAAAAAAAAAAATCTAAAAACACCAATCCCGCACCAACTGCACAAAAATAGATTGAACCTACAGCACTGGTATTTGTAATTACAAGCACTGGGCATACGATACAATGAAATAAGACACTTCTCTTTGACCTGCATACAGCTATGGAAGGTGCTTGATGCCTTCTGCTTATTGTTAGAGACCACCTTGCCCAGCTCAGTCCCATAACATGGCCAGTGCAGTCATGAGACCTGACATTGTAAGGCATTTTGAAGGCCTAGTAGAATGGCACAAAAGGTCCAGCAAACAGTGAACCATGGGATTCAAGGACACTTGTGAAGTGAACCATTACTATTTCTGGAGAAATGTGAATCCTGGTCAGAGCTGGCACAGCATTAGGCTCTACATTTAAAAGAAATTGTCTGCGTCATCTCAGTAAAGCTCATTTATGTATGCTTAGATTTTTCAATATAGTGCCACTGTGAATAATCAAAGACCTGGGTAAAAGTGTACACTTGTTCTTTGGAAGAATGATACTGCTTTAAAATGGATGACACAGACAAAGGATTTCGAAGTGTACGTCATGCAGTATGTAGAATACCAGCCACAAAACCTAAATAACCTCTACATTAAGCACAATGTACTTGTTCCCCTCCTTGCTAATGTATACTGAACCACAGTTGTTTATATGAATCTGCCCTGCAAGACCATAAAAAAGATGTAAAAGCCAAAGGCCTCTTCATCAGCCTGAATTTGCATCAGTGCAGAGCCTATCAGACTGCTGCATGGCGGCCATGGAATTGCAGGCACAGTTTCTTTTTAATGTTTCTATAGTCAGAGTATAAAGATCTTTCTATGAAATCATTCTTCTAAATGTGTTAATTTCACTAGGTGCTTTTAGAGTATAGATTTCTTTAAAACTAGAATATTCTATCCATCCATCCATTATCCAACCCGTTATATCCTAACTACAGGGTCACGGGAGCCTGCCGGAGCCAATCCCAGCCAACACAGGGCGCAAGGCAGGAAACAAACCCCAGGCAGGGCGCCAGCCCAACGCAGTAGAATATTCTATGTTTTGCAAATGGTACTATTTATTCAGTTGTTTGGATTAAAAATGAAGAATTCAGATATCTGACCAGGTCACAGCTGGGGGCTGCCTAAAGAGAAAAGCACATTAAATACAGAAACTATAAAATTCAGTATATAACACTGTTTTGAGCAAAGCCATTAGATCTATTTATGGTAAGAGGGTTCTGACAATGAAGTGTGATATACAAAACAAAACAAAAATTGTCTGCAGCAAACTAGGTTTTGTAAGGAATGACAGCTTTCTAGTACATTTGACCCCCTTGACCATGACTAATGCACAAATAAAAAAACATTTGCTGAGGAAACTTGGACCTAATATTGGTCTCTCCCTCCAAGCTGATGGGCACATTCAGTGCCAGAAGTTCCCTTTTTATAGAACATACCATTATGCAAGCATTAAAAAAATAACAGTATATACAAAGAAACATAAAAAGTTCAAAAAAGAACATCTGAGGAAATATAAAAACTAGTACAAGTCTTTGTTATATAAAAAATTAGAATAATTCTGGTGCTGCTGTAAGATTGTGAGTCTTCAGTCTATTTGTCAGCAGCTGGTCAAGTCACATTTTCCTGTCATCACAGTAGACAACACATTACTTAAGCATCTTCTTCTTCTTGTAAAGGTGCTTTGGTGTTATACATAATCCTTGCCACCAGCGGGTGCTGCTCTAGATTTTGGGTATTGCCTGGGTGGGCCTGACCTGCCTGCTCCGTGAGAACATGAAGAGCAGAGGAAGGCGCCTCCTATAATACACAGGCCAGCAGCTCCCCAGCCCAGAAACAAAGCTGAGCCAAACTCGTATCTGCAAGAAAGGAAAAAGAAGTTGAATAAATGGCAGTGAACTGTGAAAACTTTTTTTATTCTAATACACTAGTGGATGGCACATGTGGGGGCCTCTGCATGAGGGTTACTTTAAGCAACAGAATTATTTCTTTAAGATACTGTATGTTTATTGTAACAGATAATCAGATGCTTCATTGAGACAGATATTTATTTACCTGCTGTTAGTTGGAGTAAATGGGTTATTAAAGTCCTTTGCGATCCTGTTACCATACCAGGAAGTAGCTATCAAAGCCAATAGACCTGGAAACAAAAGAAAAGAGTAAGACATCAGTCAGAACTTTCTAAAACAGAGGTATAAGTCAAGCTTATTGCACATAAACCACATTTGTCTTTTCGTAACAGAAAGTGTCTTGGTGATGGGATGAACAAATGCTGGCCTGCTTAAGATCAAAGAGACAAAATTCTAAACTTGCATCTTTTAGCCATTCCACCTATCATTTTATCAATTAGTCACTTCCACCACATCGCTTAAATGGACAGTTTCAGATTATAAAATGTGCTATCTTCCAATTAGATGTTAAATTCTGCTATAATGTATATAATATTATGAGATGCACCATCACAAGGCACTTTCTCTAGTGAGATGATCTTTGAACTGATTCTGGGACAGGCTTCAAAAAAGGTTTGGTTGTTTTATGTTATTCCTCCAATTGACCATGTATGTCATGATTAGGTGGTTACATGCATGCTGTGCATTAGCTACATGTTAATTAGTTAATATTTATTATAAAGCTCTTATAAAAGGTTTTTCAAAGCATTAATGATGCTCATTATCCTGTATGGCTACTTGATTTTAAATAGAACACAGGTCATTATAACTGGGGCTGTAAGCAGCGAGCAGGGTGTCCTACTATTATCAGGGAAGCAGGGCTGGAGACCTCTGCCATGGAAAAGGAAAGGTTGGAGACTTGACATGCAGTTAAAAACCTTTACTCATGCATACATGGAGAGTATCAGCACATAGGGCAATAGCTCTGCCCAAAAAAGGCCTGTCAATTTACTTTTACACAGTGCATCAGTGTAGGGGTATGGGACTATGGAGTTTCTCTAAGCATCTTCTTTTTGCTCTGGGATTTTATAGAAATGTTGAAAAAATTCATGCATTTTGCAGAATTACATACTATGAAAATAAATTATGTTTATAGGGAAATAGGCTTATGCAAGTTATACAGAAAGGCTGTAAGTAATAATGATGCTTTTAATAATGCTAAATATCCCACAAGGCTCTGTTACCACACCACCAGGTAGTAAATTTAAACCCTCTTTCTTGACTTCACTTCCAAATTCCTTAACCTCCTTTTGACATCTTTTTTGTAAAAACACTGCACACACAATGTACCTTTGAAAAGCTGTTATATAAAGCCATTATATAAAAAGAATTTTTAAAATGCCCCACGTTCTCAATTCCTTCATAAAATAAGCTACCAACAGCGTGCCTACTAGCCCAATTCCAGTGTTCAATATTATCCATACCTCCAAAAATGAAGATTCCTCCTCCAATTGTGGCAATGCGGTTCTTCTTTTGTTTGTCCTCTGCAAAACAAGTGGTGCACTTCATCCCCAAAGATGCGACCAAAATAGCCATACCCGAGAAGAAAATGCTGGCAATCATGAGTGCGCGGGTAGCTTGCATTGTTGCTGCAAAGAAAAAAACAATACTGTTTACACAGGTATTCTCTAGAACTGAGGATTTCCTAGTACCTTTTCCTACAGGCAATGCTATCCTTACATATCACCTGCAGTCTGTACAAATGTTCTGTTTTTACATGTATAATTTTGCCTATCATTTCCTGTCCACAAACTTGTTACTTGTGATAAAAGCAAGTACAGTACCTGGTAGACAATGGTTTGAAAAATGGCAGCGGAATTGTCACAAGTGCTAAGGAGTTAAACAACACCTTGCATACTCAGTTGCCATTATAGGTTCTGTGTCTCCTGTGACATCGTTGACAGATAAATCTCATTCAAACAATGAATGTATGTCCAGATTGCCCTCTCAATTAATGACTTAAGCTGAGCTCCAGCTCTGCCATTTCAAGACTGCAGCATCACATAGTAAGAAGCTGTGCATCCCCTCAAACATGCCCCGTATGGGCTGAGGTTGAATGCATGTCATTTGAGCCATTCTTCAGCAACAATGAGATGGGCAAGCTTAGCCTTCTCTATAGGTGAATGCTGGGAAATAACATTTAATAAAAAAAGGGAATGATTGAAGTTATGGCTGAGAGGCAGAAGCACAACTTTGATTTGCTTTAAAGCACCATTTACAGAATATTTTTGGTAAAACAGTGCTCTTTAATGCTGTCTTAATAACATATAATTACAACACTGAAATTAATTGTTTTTGTTTATACCAGAATATTCATTTAAATGCTGTACTTAATGGTAAACCTTTGTCTCACTTTTAATTTCACTACATCTTCAGACACTTAGCCCCAATTTTTTGGTTTTGGTATGCGAGCCACCTCAGTAGTTAAACTGATAACAATAACCTCTTCCATTAAAGCCTATTATACTCTGTGGTTCACAGCATATGATTACATGAGTGCCAATAGCCACCAGGCAGTGCCAAGGGTAACACACTAACGCCTCTGGCAAGTATAATCCCAGCCATGTCTGTTTTTCCATGTAATGGTATTTTCCTGTGAACAAGTAAATTGTAAAGATTTGTGAAACAATGAAGAAATCTCCTTAGGTGGAGTATATGCGGAAAAATTATAAATCTCAATCCATAATCTGTGTCAGAAAAGGCAATGTGCTCCTGCTCCTGTGTTACCTTCACGTGACGCAGAATAAGATGACAACATCTCTTAACAAGCTATTCAAGCAGGAAACCAAAAGGCCATGTAAACCGTTAAATCACTTTCAAGGATACAGCTCTCTTCAGTTGCATGGTATTATCCAAAACGAGTTCTAGGCATGGTGATGCTCTAACATCTAATATCTTCAACATCCTGCATCACTTTCAGACACGTCAAACATAACTTCCTAGTACAAAGTACTGAAGAGTCTAGGGCACTATGCCACATCACCCTCTTTTCATTTACCATTCCTGCTTTATTTAGTATTTTTGGACCCAAGCATTAAATCTTGTGAGGGAAAGAGACCCCACTTTGGCAAATAAACATGCTCAAGTATTTCAACTTCAGGGAAGAAATGCTCTCACCAGCACTTGTATGTATAGATACACTTGTGTGTATAGATGAAACGGCGGACTGATGTAACAACCCCAACCCCCATTCCTACCCTGCAGCTTTGGCTCTGCCTGTCCTGGCGAGCGTCGACTTGCAGGTAATGCTCTTCCTACACATTCCACTTTAGGAAAAACAACAATAATCATTCGTTGTGTAGGCTTGGCAGACATCAGATAGAGCTCTTTGAAGCAATAAATTCCAAACAGGTAGCTTGTCTTTTTATCTTTTTATCAAGACTTTTTGATTTGCAGGGATGGGTGTGTAATATGGAGAAAATAGAAAATACTAGAAATGCATCTTTCAATTCTCACTCATGAGGTTTCCTTTTTAGTCCTTTCTCAACTTTTTATATATCAGATGGTGGAGTGACTGAAAAATAAAAGGCTATGAATAAACAATTTTCCCAAATCCTCTCTCTGTACTTCAGCTACCCATATGGTAACAATGGAACACTGAACCGTTTTACAAAAATGCTGTATACCTGAGGCAGTTATAACATCAAATAAATCTATCCTTTATTCTCTAATCATTTTTACTTATTAGTTAATTTTTTTTAATGTCTCAGTTAAATCCTAAATGAAATATAAAGACTGCTATTTTTGCTACAAAAAATGTATCAACTTATGAATGTTGAACACTCAAGAGAATTTCACTAAATGAAAAACCCTTGAAGGTAAAAAAAAAAAACTCCTGTAAAAGATCTGCAAGATACAGGAGTTTGAAAAGGAATGAGAGAACTACTATATTGCTGTAAAAGGTAAAAGGAGTGTCCCTAGGAAAATAAGATGCCCATAGTTCTTTTCCACCCAGAAGCTTCACTATGCTCACAAACTATACAGATATTGTGCAAGATTTGACTTGCACTCCCTGTTGAATTCCATGTTCAGTAAAAAAAAAAAAAAAAATCAGACTTGAAAATGTATATATGAAAACAAAGCTTTCTTATAAGCAATTTTAAGTGTTTGTTGAACAGTATAAACGTTAATGTAACACTGGCAATTTTATTGTATATAGTTTTTGATGAAGAGGAGATCTTATTAATATCTTTATTTTGATAAATATTTTAATAGATGTTACTTGAACTTTTGTTAGTTTTTGAGATTGGAAAACATGAGCAAATCATAGATCAGGTCAAAATGAACAAATTGTTTTTCATATGAGACTCCAGTACAATATCATAATAATATTTTGTCACATCCTTTAAATATCAATTAAAACATTTACAAAAAGGAGTCATACAGAGGAATGTGAAAGCCAGCCAGTATGAAGATAGATACTTGTATTCTTGTACTGATACCTTTATTTGTATAAATAAAATGTATCATTCTCATCATGCTATTGGAGATTGATATCAGAGTAACTCAGTTGTTTATTGCAATAGACTTTGAAGAAAGGCCTATAATACTCAACAGTAACGCACAAGTAAATAAGCATAAATAACTAAACAGAGAAAAGCACCTAAACCCTATATAAAAGATATTGAAGCCAAGTTTTTAGGGGGTATTTTTCTAATCAGGTTACAAAAGAAACATTTTAAGAGCTCTTCTAATGTAGATTGTCATATGTGATGAATGGACCAAATCTTCCTTCACATTAATTCCAGATTAAAGGCATTAACAATATAATTCTTATAATTTTAAAATAGTTGCAGCATCAAACTTTCAATACTTTATACCTATTGATCTAAATATATGATCAAATACCAATATTTCCAGTTGTAATGTAAATAATAAAAGTCACCAGTAATTTTGACACCTGTTGTCAGAAAATATAATTAAGAAACGTAAGAGCCATGAAACTCTTGGTGAGTTTATTTGCAGTGGAAAGCATTCGAGCCCCACCTGAAGGCCCACACCCTTATTTTCAAGCTCTTAACATCTGGCACACAGTGTATGGCGAAAACGCTTCTAAAGACTGACCTCAATGTATACTCTCGGAAATCAGATGAGGCGTGAATCTAAACTGGCCACGCAAGAGGCCAGTTGTTAAAATGGATTAAAAACGATCGGCGGGGACGACCATTTCACGGGGCTTTCAGTCTAATGGTCCAGTGACAGAAGACCACCATCCCATCTACCACTCTCTTTACTTTTTTCTCATATCAATCACACAAAACGAACCCCGATGGAAAACTTACAGTCAAGTTTAAGCAGAGAGTCGAAGTTCTTGCATTGAATCTGCCCGGTGCTCTGCGCAGCACACGACATCCACAGTCCCTCGTAGATGGCCAGGGCAGTAACGATGTTGTCCCCAGAGTAGGATGAGGCTTTCCACTGTGGCAGGGCGACAGAGGCGATCAGCCCGACAAAACCAATGAAAGCCAGGATAAAACCCAGCATTTGCAGTCCGGCGTTGGCCATGGTGATGGTTCAGAAAAAACAGCAAGAATGTTAAACAAAACTGCGGTACAATTATTCAGGTTAAAATAGTTAATTTAGAAAGGAAAAAAATGTTTAAAGAAAAATCTTGTGATAATTTTCAAGAATAAAAATAGTCTGTACTTTTGACTGTGAAGTACTGACAATGCCTTCTGAACTCTACTGCTATGAAGTTTATAGCGGATCTTCAAATACCTGAAATGGGTTCGCCACACCTCAGCGCCGCATTTAAAGCGGGACAAAGTTGTAGCTCTCGGCCCCCCTCTACTGGCAGCGGCGTGACCAAGCAGTAGCGGCTCAAATTCCCGGCCTCCAACCTTCACTCCTCCCCCTACCCAAACACACCGTGCTGGCCCTTCACGGCCGCTTAATTAGCGCGAGATGGCAGACACTGCCCGCAGGCACGAGACTTGCAGATTGGCGTGCGCACGCGAAAAAGCACAGGGCATGGACTGGAATTCCTACAACGAAAAATAAACGAAACGTCATCAGGTCAACAACATTGTTTTGAAGATGGTTTGCTCACCTCGGCACACTGGTGAGTCAGTTGTGTTATTTTCCTTACGTTCTGTTGGGTAGTGTCAGCAAGAAACTAAAGTGAATGAATCATGGAGGAAAAATGTGCATTTTAGAAACTCACTAACGTAATCCTGAGATAAATTTATGCACCAAAACTGAAAAACATTATGTGCATTCATCATTAAGTTCCATATTTATAAAGCCGAAGGGCCATGACGTCAAAAGTGGAATCGTCATTGCAAGGTGCAGGTTCTTGAACTGCCTCAAATGGACAACTATCCACCACGAACACCACCCCAAACTGTTTTTCACATACAATTGTAAAGTACACGTTGTTTACACTACTTGAACTTTGGTGTTTTTTGATATTCAGGGTCAAAAGTCTTCATCCACTAAGCCATATATTACCAAGTTTCCACATACTGTTCATTTCATGTATGAAACCACAAAATGTATAGACAATGAACAGCTAAATATCATTAAGCATTTTGTCCTGCTAATTCATTCATCCAACTCAAAACTCATTTTGTTCATTTCAGGGTTGCAGGGAGTGACCACTTAATTGGCAACATCATTTGTAAGGCAAGGCATTAACTTCGGATGAAGTTCCAGTGTATTATACAGTTCACTCACACACAATTACATTTTTTAAAAATGATCAGTTAATCGAAGTTGCTCATCTTTGGAATGTAGTACAAAAACTAACCTAGGCATGGGGAGAACCTGCAAAGTCCACAGCTCTGTGAAAGCTCTGCTAACCACTGTGCCACAGGGCCACAAACAATACATAGAAAAACACCCAATTCAGCAGCAATAAATAAATAGGAGTAAGTGCACAATTAACCATGTCTACTGGAAAACATAGCATAGTTCTTTTTCATTTCACAAGTTGATGTTACTTGCCCACAGAGAGTACATAGAAAACCATCCGATTCAGCAACAATAAATAAAATGTAAACAAATAAATAAATAGGTGTACAGTGCACAATTAACCAGGTCATGCTGGAAAACATAGCATAGTTCTCTTTCATTTCACAAGTTCATGATTGCACTCAGGTCCCAATCTGGGAGGTTTGTCGTGTGTTTTGGTGCAACAACACGCTGTAATCAGCACATGCTCCCTGCCTCCACCACCTCCTCCTTCCTGAATAATGAGTATCAACTGATTCAACAAAGGAAGGGATTTCATTTTTCCTTTAAAAAAAAGTGGGCATAATGTCATTATGGAGCACATAAAGTTGTACTGAAAGTCTTTTCTTCACTAAGACTCTCTTCTTTTTTATCATTTCTCATGTGTATTCACCAAGCTTCTCCAAAAGACATTTGTTAAGAGCAGAAAATAGTCTGTAAGCCCCTCCAGCAAATGAAGTGTAATGTTAGAACTCTACAGGATGGCTAAGGTTTCTTACAATCTCCAGAATTCCTACAGAGAATTAAATAATTGGTGTGGGTTACCTGACCCATAGGCAGAGGGTACATTTACATCTACACACACATTATATATATATATA
>JANRMT010062813.1:105080968-105111169 GCA_026402145.1 Polypterus bichir lapradei | reverse complement strand
TATATATATATATATATATATATATATATATATATACACACATGTTACATAGTTTACTGTCAAATAATGCAAAGAGTACGCGACACGTGTTTCGCCATTATTTGGGCTCATCAGGCGTACACACTCCACTGCACCTCTCACGGGGATCGAACCTCTTATTTGACAGTAAATTATGTAACATTCTATGATCTGCTTCTCGCAACTGAGAGGGCCCATGGCAGATGTTTGCAGACTGGCAGACCAACCACATGCGTTCCTGGTAGGTAACCACCCATACAATCAGATCGAGACTCAGACTACGGATGCTATGAATATATATATATATATATTGTCAGGGATGCCAGGGGCCATGACCCGGCCGGGACGCCTTGAGGGACCGGATGTGGGTCTGGGCCCACCCTGGATCACGTGGGGGTTGCCTTCCGGGTTGCTTTGGGGGCCACGGGTACAGGGCATGGAAGCTCCACCCTGTAGGGGCCCGTGGTCACCGCCAGGAGGCGCCCCGATGCCTTGGGGACCTGTTACCCCAGCACTTCCGCCACACCAGGAAGTGCTGGGGGGAAGACTTATGACGGCGCCCGGAGAGCAGCTGGGAGGACAGCCGGCACTTCCGCCACACTGGGGCGTGGCCAGAGGAGGATTGCCGGGAACACCTGGTGCTCATCCGGGAACCCTATAAAAGGGGCCGTCTCCATTCATTCAGTGCTGGAGTCGGGTGGAAGAAGGACGAGGCACGAGAGGAGTGTGGAGGCGGCCTGAAGACAAGGCATTGTGAGGCCAGGACTTTGATTGGGGGTATTTTGTGCACGTGACTGGGGTCTGAGTGACCATTGCTGGGGTCTTTGTGACCATTTACAATTCTTGTAAATATTGTAAATAAACGTGTGGTGGTGACAAACCAACATGTCCGCCTGTCTGTGTCCGGGCCGGGTTCACAATATATATATATATATATATATATATATATATATATACCAGTAATGCAGTAAATACACTTGACTTGAGCATTCACAGTTTTCAAACTCTCTGTATGTTTAGCATTCGTTTGCTCAGAGGTTGATACGCTTGCTGCTTCCTGAGGATCTCTTCTTTTCTCTACCCTAGCAGCCCGTTTCTTCCCTTCTTTTGTCGTCATCTTTTCACATTAAAACGACTAAGTTAGTGTTTGTGTTGCAATTACTTAGTACGTTTTTCTTAATTTTTCAGTTAAGCTGGCAAGTGTTCATTCTGCCTTAAGAATGATTTAAGATATGAAGAGGTAGGGGAAGTTACGGCGAAGGTGGTAGGGATGAGAAAATAAAAAGAGGAACAACCTTGGACGTCAATCATCTACTCAAAAGGGGATAGTAGACATCACGTAGTATATGTGTACCATATTTTAGGTCAATAGTTCAAACGGTTTGCGAGCAACATATTTAAAATCCTGGACAGACAAATAAATAGCCACGGTAGCGTATTTTTTATATATATATATATATATATATATATAAAACGATTTCATATCTGCATGCATTGGAGGCAAACTCAACATAAAGCAAGAATAGGGAACACATTGATCAAAAACAGCTGGCACTAGCCTGTGTTTCAAATTAAGGAATAATAATGGATTGTAAAAAATGATAACTTTTGACTTTTAGTCAACATTGTCTGTCTTGCTTGAAGGGGGCAAACTAACATTGTTAAATTATTGACATTTTTAAGTTACTCTGCAATGCAGCTGTCTCAGTGATATTTAGAGAAGCCCAAGGAGGGTCACAGTGGCTACAGGACTTTCACTGTAGCTAATCACTTAATTAATATTACATTTTTTGTTTTTGCATTGTTTTGAAACTGACTAAATGATTAGTTACTCCATAAGGCTTGTTTTAACTGAGACCTCCAAACGCAGTGACACTTGTTCCCACCCACAACCCAACAGTATACTGTTCAACAGTGCCAATTGAAGTCCATGTGCACCACTGGGTGGTGGGGGGTGTTGCGCTACTCGGTGTCTATAGTGTGTAGTCAATATTAGATGTCAATGACTGGGGTCCCCCTTGGTGGCCAGAGCAGGCAACTCTTAACATTTAAAAAATGGCACCCCTAATGGACTGACTTGGTCAGGGTGTAATTACTATTACAGATTCTTGGTGTGCCCTGTGCTGCCCCTGGTAAGACTGCTGCCCATGCCTAAATCTACTAATTTTACTGTCATACTAGGAAACACTCGGACCTACTCTAAATACAATCCCAATTTTCCTAACCCTTTGGGACCACAAAAGCCTTAAAATTTTGGGGGCTTTTTTAAAATAAATTTAAAAAATGTATCATAGTTATATAAATCACCCACTACTGGGTTTATGAGAAAATAGGCTCATACATGTTCAGGTAAAAATCATTGTTAGTGTGTTTTTTTTTTTTTTATTTCAGCCTGGTTTATCCTCACAATATAAAATTTTAATCTATACGTTTAACCAATACATAATCATTTTTACAATTTAATACAAGTATATACTTAAGTTAACTTGTAACAATGAATTATTAACTATAAGGATAAGAATTTAATGTAACTAAAGGGTTAACTAAATGTTGTTTTAAGCCTAGGCACACAAGGGTTTTGCCTCATCTTAGAGGAGCCACCAAGTAGTTACTAAGGTTAAAATGAAATAAATGAGTAATGATCACCCCTTAAAAACTGAGGACAAACTAGTGGGAAAGTCCAAACACCCCTGTTATGAAGCAGTGATAAGGTCAATGGAAAAACCCATAGGACACCCTATTAATGGAGTGATGTTTCGAATAATGGAAGAATCAACATGTATACAAAATTCCTGGTAGTTATAATGGATTGGCTAAGATGGCAGAATTCTGCATATTAAGAGTCAGATAGTGTTATATATTAGATAAGGTAATGGTAGTACAAAAGTATAAAATGGAATGAATTGTAAAAATAACTACTCACTCCATGGACAGAGACATTTGTGCATATCTGGATTTAAAAAAAGAATTGTTCTGTATTCACATCTGACTCCATGAATGACTTCTTAGATAACAGAGGAAAAGTTTTTTTTTTTCCACAGCAACAGTGATGTATTTTTGCCATCCACACTTTTAACTGTCTAGAACTGCAGCTCTTGTCTGTAGCAGGGTGGCGCAAATGGTGTTTTATATAGCCTAACATTGGCCCTAATTAAGAAAAATACACAAAGTTCTCTGCTGGTAAATTTTGAGATTACCTTAAAGTAAATCAAACGTAACATTGAAAATGTCTCAAACAAAGAAATTTCAACAGACAGTTTTGCTGTTGTTAAATTGAGCATAGGCACCCATTACGATGAGTGAGTTGGTGGCTTCTTCTTTTCTGCACAGAAATGTGTGAGTGTTCTGCGTAATTTTTGTCAAGTACAAGGTGTGGCGCCTTTCCCTTGCAGATTAGATATGATATTATTAATATGTTTAAAAGATTTATGTCTTAAGTGGCAGCATTCTATATAGGTAAATGTATGTTTGTTATACAATACCAGAGTTAGGTTTCAGTGTTCAGGGATCAACAGAATACTAATGAGGGATGAACAGAGCATTAATGGGACCTGCACTTACCAATGGTATCCATAATTCTGAACTTCACTGAACATCACAGTCACTGACTTAAAACGCATGTGCCTGGATTAACAGGCATCAAGAATTGTCAAAGATGGTGTCATTTTTAAAACATCAGATTATTGTAAAAGAACAAAAGGTCACATATACTGTATAAAAACAGCAGAGCAAGCAAGCAGGAAAGGGGAGAGAGTGACAGGATTAATCAGTACTCTTATTTATTATTATACAGGAAAAGGAATATGGTGGATATGTATTTGTACATACAGGGGAAGAGGAGCTGCTATCTATCTATCTATCTAAAATGTTAAGGGTTGTCTGTCTGTCACGAAAAAACTTGCAAACCACTGGGCCTAGAACCTTGATGTTGTTCTTGATCAAGAGCTTATGATGTGATACACATAGTGCAACTGAAGAATTGGAGATATGGGCTACCTTGGCCATTAATTTGGCTTTGAGTCCTTCTAAAGGCAAATGGTTACATGGCCACGTACCCTAGCTGACAGGAAAAGAACAGCAGCGTGGACACGCAGCATTGCTGGTGGTAAAAGAACCACAGTGAGCTCTGCTGTGAGGCATATTGCACAGGCTGACTGATCATTTTCTTCACAAAAGCAAGTCATACACTCTGAGCGCAAAAGAATGTCATACATAACCAAACAATTGGAGCAATGGGCATCCTGTGTCACGTTATTGGTTTCAGGTCCTTTGCCTTGGGATCAGCAGCATGGCCCTGCATCATGTCCTATGTAGCATGGCGGTCAGAAAAACAACTGCAGTGACTGATGACACTGAAACACATTGCAGGAGCCTGTTGATTTGTGGCAGCACCCTCGACAGAGTGACCTGTGATGCTATGTTTCGTGAAAGCACATGAATCCCTTTTTTCAGGACCAAAGGTCCAAGTGTTTTCTAGTATGATATTAAAATTAGACAACGTTAAATGTGATATGCATAATATTTCCTTTAGTACTTTAGTACTAGGCAAGTATGAAGTATCTTGGGCCTTATCCATAGTGTTCATTTATGACATTATTAACCCTATAAGCCTACATAATTGCATGCAACTGGAGTGCTATGGAAATTAAGTGCATATCCTGGAAAAGTGTTATCTTTGTGCATATACTGTAAAATCGTAATATATAGCATTCTGATTGTAATTTAATATTATTCAGTGATCCGGGTGAACATGTCAAAGAAATAACACAGCTATTTTGAATTTTACAATATTTAAATTAAAATATTAATAGAAAATTCACCTTCTTTGGCACAAATGTTAATACATCCCTAAGTAAATTCCCCCTTAAACCAATTACATCATTTAACACCAGAACAAATGCAAGCGATTAGCATATAGACAAATTGAATAAACTACCGAATAGTATGGTAGGCAATAGAACTTTAGTAGCCTTCACAACTTGACTTGATGTTATTTTGGAGAAATTAGGTGAATAGGATCAATAAACCCATTGAGATGAATAACCTGTTGTTCTCAAAATTGTTCTAATGTAGTAATATCATTAATGAAGCCCCGATATACGCAACAGTGAGAAATTTGTTTTGGTTTGTTCTTGTTAATTGAGTGAGTGGTACTATAATGCCAAGATTCTGGAAGCCCTCAGAAATAAAGACTGTTGATTTTGTAATATCTGTGAATGTTCATACAGTAACTTTAAAGGAATGTTAATTTTTTATTCTACAATATAACAGACTGTTTATGAAGAGGGAAACAATTTGCATTAGTGGAAAACTTCTATGAGTAGATTATCTCACTAAATTCCTTCACAAGATGACCAAAAGAAAAAGAAACCCAGGTTAATATCAAAGAATCTAATGATATCTCTTGTTGCTGTTAGGGGAAAATATTAGAATTATTAGTAATAGATGCAAACTTTGTCAAATGGTAGGTTAGAAAGGAAGGAAAAGTTTGGGAAAAATGAACATAATGAAAAAGTTAGTAGAGATCGTGAGAATTGTCAGTAGAATTTGTCAGCAATAAATAAAAAAAAGGAGAAAAAGGAAAAGGAAGAAAAATTCAGTTAGGAAAAAAGAACATAAGGAAGAGTTTGCTGGAGATTGTGGAACAAGAGAGGAAAATCAGAATACTGTATTTATTTTCTTATAAACCACTTTCCCTGTGTCTCCCTTAATTTGGGAATTTTGCAACAGCACAGTGCCCTTTTATTAAATTCAAAACTGCATGGCTCAAAAAGAAAAAAATGTTTTAAATTGCTAAGTTAAAGCTCAGCTCAGAATCTTCAAAATCCTGTTGAAACAACGTGGACTGAAATGAGCTGTACATGGAAGAAAGTCCTCAAATATATCACTGTCAAAGCAGTTCTTTGGAAGAGCTGATAAAGAGTTCTCCAGATCAATGTAAGAGACTGATAGACAGTTACAAAAAACGGTTACAAAACATCTCTGCGAAAAGTTGGAAGTGCAAGCAACGTTTACAAAACTGATCAACTATGAATTATCTATTCTTATTATAATACAGCTCATTCAAAAATAAAGAACTAGTGCCTTAGAGGTAATAAACATAATTAAGTTGTTTTTATCATAGTTTATCTCACAAGAATACAAGATTAATATAACATCTAAATAACATCTTTTTTTTACTTTATGCAAACGATTCTTGTTTTCAAGGTCAAACAGCCCTTATCTGTGTGTGAAGTGTTTTCCATTTTTAATATTTTTTTCCATTCTGAGTTATTTATTGTTATTGTAAGTTAGTTGATTGAAGTTGAATGTTTTTTTAATTGAGTATTTGCAACAAGTCCATTGGAATTCATACCTGTTCAGTTTAATTGGTTACTTTCCAAAAAAAAGCAATAAAGCAAATATCAAAAACTAGCAATTATAAATAGCTCACTATATCAGTTATAAACAGGAGTTACTAAGATAGTAAAACAGCAGTAGATTATGCTATTAACACAGTGCCCATTTTGCATCAAGAGTGCAAATTTAAGTATCCAATAGAATATTTATGGGTGTAGCAGCATGTCTTTGACTGTTCTAGGAGTAAAGTGCTAGAGGCAGATTTTTTAAATTAACATCTACATGGTTGTTTAGTTAAAGGGTAAACTTTGTATCAACTTAAAGTTATTTTTTCACCATTATGATAGAGTTAATTTGTTATGGGAAATTGTCTTCTTAAATGAAGCAATTTTTATAAATTAAAAAAATACCCTGCCTGTTCTTCTGGTTTAAAATGGCATTGTGTGTTAGTTCAGATGTAAAATCTGTAAAACTTGCCAAATACCTTAATTTTCAAGCTAAAAAAATTCTTGACTGTTGGTCCACATTTCAAAATTGCACACATATTGTGAAACAGCTTGTCCATGTCGTTTTTGAAAACAAAAGTATTTTATTGAGATTCTGCCATTTTAAAAGAAGTCCAGCTATGCCCTTCACCTCATTCTTTGTCTTCCTCGTCAGCAACCTTTTGCCATCTGCGACTTGGTTTCCTGTTGCTTGTTTCATTAATACCAATGTTGTTATTGCTCTTTTGAGAGTGATTTGAGCACTTTAGGTAAGATTGTTCTCTGAATTTAGACAAATAAGCTGCCATTTTATACTCATTCATCCACATCAACCACTTGCTAAATAGGGGAGAATTGCAAAGTCCACACTAATGTTGTATTGTGATTCTGTAAAGTGTGATGCAAAACGCCATACTAATTGGCATTAATCTGCAATGTAGTCTATGCTTTGCACATGGTTTAATTATTCACTCTCACTAATATTTATATTCCCCAAACAGTATATATTGTACGCACTGGTTTAATTCATAATTCATAAAAATTAAGAGAAATTATGGCAGTGTTAATGTTCACACTGTTTAGTTTAGGGTTTTCATGTTCAGTATGCTGCGGTGGGCTGGCACCCTGCCCGGGGTTTGTTTCCTGCCTTGCGCCCTGTGTTGGCTGGGATTGGCTCCAGCAGACCCCCGTGGCCCTGTGGTTGGGATATAGCGGGTTGGATAATGGATGGATGGATGGAAGTTCAATATGAAGGCCTGTGGCTGCAGGTTTTCATCCCAAACAATTTGTTCTTTTTAAATGAACTTCAGTAATTAAGCAAGCTATCATTTTCAAATTTCTGTGTTTTTTGTGTGAAAAGAGAAATTACAAACTAGTTATATGCTAAATGATTACTGTAAGAAGTAAGCATTTACATGTGTAACAGATTTCATGTGTGTCTGTGTTCACTCTACTGATCTTTAAATCTCAGGTAATTTTGCATTTTATTTTTGAAATATTCCAAATTAACCTTTATTTGCATCAGTATCAATTTGGTATCACTAACAAGGCCAACATTTTAGTAGTGATCTAACACTGCTCTACACAGTTAAAAATCTAGCACAAGCTTCAGACCCTAGATACTAGATCTATGATACTGTGATGTTCATGGCTGCACTGCCATGCCATCATACATATATTCTACTCATCTACATAGCATTCAGTTTACAAGTAAATAAATTTATACTGCCAATAATGTATGCCTCTATTTTGTCACCCTGCTTTACTTTCATGTGCTGTACTGAACTGCATGGGATGGCACTTGATTTAAGGAATTGGAATCAAGATGCAGAATGAGGTCAGGGTAAAAAGGCCAATGCCATAACTGGGAGTTAAAGAATCTAATAGACAAGGCCCAGGAAGTTAAATAATAGTCATACATTGCACAATTGCGCTCCGGTCCTAATTTGGGATTCTGAGGTGGTTCGTCATTGGTTGATGTGTCAACACACTGTATCAGTGCATGCTCCCAACATAATTAAGTAGCAGAGCAAGAGTATCAGAAGCCAAATGTTCACTGAACCTGAGCCAAGACGTAACACAAAAACTGTCATCAAAACACAAAATAGGAATTCGTAACCATAGAGCCTTTAAACACACAGTATTTACTCTAAGAATTTTTAGGACAGATCCTCAAACTTGGACAACCTAAAAGTGCATGAAAATGGCTTTTATACTTATGAATTTGTGATGTCACACACCCCACACTGCCAGTTTACCTTTTGCAAGCAACACCATAGCAACTATCAAGGAAAATGTCCTAACATGGTAACACCCACAAAAAATCAAGATGGCACTTTGGGAAAATGCAAAAAATTACTAACATAAGTAAAATGGATTGAGATATAAATAAATAAATAAATAAATGAGACTATTGGATTCCTGGGTCTCAAAAACTCCCTAAATTGTGAGTAAATTATTTTTAGAGCCCTAAAATCTGTTTAGAATAATTTAAAATGAGTCAAATCATGACAGTTACAGCACATTTCTCTCACCAGGGTAATGTTTGGAACTTCAGTAGGCCTCAGAATTAGGCAATCAGGAACACTGTCTTCTTAGGCTGCAAGTAGTCATTGTTGGAATGACTTACAGGTCACAAACTTATAGGTCAGTGTTTTGTCAGTTTTCCATTGGTTTGCTCACATACAGTGATGATCACATCAAAAATGGATTATTTCCAGTGTTCTTTTGTTGTCGTAGACATACCTCATAAACACAGAAGACATGTTTTCTGAAACTAAAACCTTTACTCACTTAAACTGGGTGTACTTGATATGTTTTGAGGCTCTTTTTCACATTTAGAATACTGCCCCATTGACCCCATTTTACAATGCAAGTGTATGCATGGTATTAAAAAAATCTCTAAACAACTGCAGGTGTGCATTTTAAACTTACAATGAACATAGTGCCTGAAAAGTTACATTATTAGAGGGGCTGAGCTCAAGTCCGCCCATTATTACCTGCCTGAAGTGTGGTCCGGTTTTAATACTATTACACAACAAGGAAAATAGTTGGATTTGTTGATAGGCAAACATTAAAAATACCTTTTTGTTTTGAAATGTATTTTGTTGCATTTTGTATTATAATGTATACATCATTTTGGCTGTTTAATGGATTCTGCTAATAAAAATGTGCAAAAAAATTAAGCAGTTATAGTACCTTCAAGAGTGACAGTTTGAGTTATCTAAGTCATTCAGTTTTAATTGTGTAGAAAGACTGAGATTATTGCATTTCCATTATGAAAGTATGAAAGTATCATAGATCACAACCAGATAGCATATGAAAAGACTGGCAGAAGCCTTTGTCTGAGAATGAAGAGACCAGATAGTAGGAAAAGGTATCTGTTCACTTGTTTGCTGCCATGAGCATTCAATCAAGAGGTGAACAATTGAAACAGATTTGAAATCTGAACAGGAATGATTTCAGGATAAAGTTAGAGGAGTTGTCAGACTAAAGCATGGGTCGAAACATTAAAAACCTCATTCAAAGGGTACAGCTAAACACATGGACAAAACCTGAAATAACTCCTGGTATTTTGTGGGTTTGACACTGATGTCTCAAGCAAAGTCTTTCTTTTATTATAATCAAATTTTGGGATGCCTCTGCTGTCTGCACCTGCAGTTCACTTACTTGACAAGTCCTTCATGTTTTTGTTTGTCTCCTGAGAAAACAGTTGGCCATGTTCTGAGATATCTAGACTTCTTCGCCTGTTCCACCATGGTTTTCTCTGTGGTTGCAGCTTGAATGTCACTCAGAGGAGAAGCAAATCGTAACACAACTTAAATTGAAACAATTAGTTGTGTGGGGTGTTATGTATTGTATAAAAAGCAGTTATCCAGGCAACGCAGTATGTTAAATGTAGTACCTAAATTTTATAATAATTATTAGTTACAACCCCTTTACTTCAGCACATATATTCAGCATTCAAAAGATGTTCCATTGTATTTCCACTGGAAAAGCTGGTATCAACATTAAAAAAAGTCCCTAACCAGAGTTGCTTACAACTCAACACATGCTATTACCATAACGTCAGCTGCTTGCTAGTGCCTGTAGCTAATTCCCCATGTAACTAAGAAATTTGACATTGTTGATTTTCATCTTGCATGAACCCTTTAAAGTTATCTTAAATATTACACCTCGCTTTAATATCTAATAATTATTATAAATGTTTAGTTACTGCATTTAATTTGTATACCACATATAAGACATACTGTATGCCTAAGACAACTAAAAATTCCCATTTAAGTTGGCTATTTGATATACAGGTATATGTTTGAGAGACATTTGCTATATAATCTGGATATATTACATATATAAGCAATACATTTACCATGTATGCTGAATATTTTATATATGTATAAGTAACACATTTGATGTATAAAATGGATATTTGATTATACTTGCCATATGAATTTTCTGTTTTACATAACAGAACACACACATTTGAAAAAAAGGCATTTAAGTTGGCACTGAGCCATATAAACATATATGCAGTGAGACATTGGAAAGGAGTTAGACATCAGTTAAAACATGCATTTGGCTAGAACTGGAAATTAAATAATGATCAAAGTCATTTTCTTTATACTGTGCCTGGTACTCCAGCACATACTAATTACTGACAGTCTTTCTAGAAATTCTTTGGTCCACCACTTGCTTAAAATGTTGTATCACTGTAGAACACATTGTAAGGCAGGAACGCTCTTACCGGCTGTAAGCCTAGTCTTCTTTAACCTATTCAGTATGTAACATATAGAAATAACTAGGTATCCAGTCCTACAAAGATCTTTATATAGACAGTATAAGGAATCCCCCCTTAGAAAATCTCTGGGGATGTCTGGTAAAGGATATTTCAATTCGAGTTTCATATAATGATTGGAAAAGTTAATTATAAGATGCATTCCTCTTCAATTTGTGCAATGTATGCTGTAATACAGCAAAAAATGTACATTGGTTCAGATATCTAATTTAAAATTTAAACTAAAGTAAAATTTATTTTGTTGGTTATATTTTTCTGTCAGATCAAACTTCAAAATCTAGGCAAGAATCTGTTGTGCTATCCTATAATGTATTGCTTGCACAAAGACTCATTTGCTTAATTGGAAGATCATAATCCACCTTTCATAACTTAATAGGAAAATGATGTTTTATATTATCTTTAATAAAAAAGAAATTCTCTTTCACAATGGAACAGTTGTATAATTGTTTTCAGCTCTTTTTGCAATATAGCTTTCTCTTGAGGGAAGGGAAGGAAAGAATGTTGTGATTTTTTGCTTGTGTGTGTTTTTTTTGTATTACTGTACTGTACACAACATTGACTAAATTGAGTGTTACTGTATGTGTTTTGTTCGTTAAGATAAAACGAAATACTGTAGAGAAAAAAATCAAAAGAGAGCATTTGTACATTAGGCATTGTTTAAATGTAGAAAAACACAAAGAAACTGAAAAACACCTTTTGTACAAAGGGCACCTCACTTTGGATAGTGGTTCAGTCTTAAATAGGTAGTAACTGTGATGTCACACATCATGTAATACTTACCTTGTGTGAATAGCAAAACCTAGTGTCATTGCAACCAGCACCAAACTTACCTGACAAAAGAGAAAAACCAAATTGAAAATAACATGAAATGCTAATTACTCATTAAATTACGTCATTTTTTTCTCACATTTTATGACTTCAATACTAACTAAGCCTAGTTGGAAATCTTACACCTCATACAGAATGTGTGAAGAAATGTAAAAATACAGTATAACAGATGGAAGTACTGTCAACTTAAACATGAACGTTTACTGCTACTAGTATAGATAGCAGTTAGTATGAAACCTTTGAAGTACACATAAATTGCATCAGGTACCATATCCAAGGTATTAATTTTTAAAAAGAGTCTAAATAGCAAATGAGGCAACTCCAACATACAAATTACAAAATACCGTATATTTTAGGCCCATGCAGGATTCATTACCTCAAAGTGCAGTTAACTTTTCTGGATTTGGATTATGGATAATGAGTCCTGTTTCCTTTATATTTAATTAAATGTGTGTTATTTTCTCTCATATGGTCTTTTTAATATTGCTGTGATGACTGCCAAGGTGGGCAGAGTGAAATAAAGGACTGGAGAAAGGACGAAACAGAGAAATGAAGTCAGACTACAGGAAATGGCCGGAAACTGCAAAATCAAAACTTAAGAGCACCGACGGCAAAATACAAACCAAAGAATCGCAGTCAAAATTCACACAGCAGTCTTTGTTTAGAATACAATAACACATGTTAAATATTTTGCTCTTTCTCCAAAATCTTGGACAATTCACTACAATGACAAGTGGGTTAAAATACTATCATATGTACTGAAATCATACTGGTGTGGATTCCTGTATGAGCCCCTAGTACCCATCATTGTTTCATGAAAAAAAGGCCACATGCATCTCAAAACAAAGATGGTGTTGCAACAGAATGGTAATTGAAAACAATCAAATATCACATACTTAATATAATACAATAGGCATTAGCAAAAATACAGTAAAATGATAAAATCCACAATGTAAAGCTTACACAAAAAATTTAAACAATCAAACAGAAAAATGTGTTAAATGAGAATTCAAATGTTAAGTGAACTGTTATGATTGAAGTGCACTACAATAGCGAAGAAGGTTTGAGTCCTCCTAATAACTCCACAAGCCAGATAGCACCTCCCCAGCCTGCCTATAATAGGCTTCACCTCAGTCAGTCTGGCCTCCCAACTCACATGGAGGCTTTGGCCTATTCAAGCTCAAAATGCAGAACTGGGTTTTAAGTTTCAAAATAACTTCCATGTCCTAGAATACACAATATCAAAAGTTCCCTTCAGGGGAGAGGATAAATTGTGAAGAAACTCCGGTTTAAGAGCAACACTAATGCAAAATCTTTATAAACAAGAATATTTATTTGAAAGTCACAAAAAAAGCACAGAGAGTTGAAAAGGCAAAATAAGAATAAAGGACTTTCCTAAAAAGGCAATTCAGACCAAACAAGTCTCAGTGTTTAATCTAATAATCAGAATCTGCAAAAATTGGGTTACACCCACAAAATACAAAGTATAAAAGATAACATAGATAAAATACATAGTGTCACACACATGCGATTGGGAGGCAGCTAAAGGGCCTAAATAATGTTAGTTTCACGCAAGACCAGGGGGTGACAAGGTGCACTGACTTTCTCTCTCAATCATCTGCAGACTATACACGGGAAATCCCGCATGATTCTGGCGCCAATGATGACATCACTTCCGGTCCAGATGACATCATTTTCTGTTCCAGTCCTGAAGACGTCACTTCCTGTCTTGGCCTTTAAAGCTGCCATCTTTACAGCCCTAAATCAGTTCTGTTTTGGACTTGAACCTGAACACGACTCCTCTTAAAACCAACCCATTTTGCAGCCAGGGCATAATACAATTTGATAATTTGATGTCTTCTGTCTATTCTTGTGACAATAGACATGTAATATTCACAAATTACATGCAACAGAAAAAATATTAACAAAAAATACTTAAATACAGTACCATACATACCTGAAAAATAATACTTACAACAAACAAAGAAGATGTGGAAAAGAAAAATAAACATAAGCCAGGCAACACTTCCTTGCTGAAATATGACAAACTCCAGATTAATGACAAGTTCCAAGGAAACAAATGCCTTAATGAGTTTTGATTGGGTTTAAACAAGTCACAGCAGTGGCTTACTCTTCCTGTCTCTCCTTAAGCTGTCAGTCCTTTTACCAGGGATAAAACCTTAACTTTGAGGCTTTCACTCCATCTACGTGCCTCTACACCCAGTAAGGACTCGCAAAAAACGCACCTCTCGGACTCTGAGTGACTGTATATGTGCACCTCTCACAGTACCCAAGACACAGAAGTGACAGATAAGAGCACAAGTGTAGTTTGCTTTCACTGTGTGCCGATGAATTCTTCATCTTTACATCACTAGTTTAGATAGCACACTGTCCTTTAAAGGATGGCTCGCATTGCTAGATGGAATTCATATGCAACGTTGGCTTGCCACATTTTTAGGCTTCCCTGCAGCTGGTTCTGAAGCAGATCATTTGCATGATGGAATGTCAGCTCATATTGTTGGTGCCCAGCAAGTCCTTTTTTGTATCTACAGCATTCCATGCTTTGCTATGTTGGACTGTAGTTCTTCTCATCCCACTTCAGACACCAATGTAATGAAATCCTGGTGTTTGCCAACGTTGAATGCTAATGATTTATTGCACTTTACATTGCTCTTTTAGATAGCTCACTATCATTAAAAGTATGGCTTGCTGTTACCACAGTTTTTGGAATTTATATGTGACTTTGGCAAATGCCAATGTTATTTCAAGAAGGTAACACAGTGTACAATCAAACAGATAAAATATGCAGAACTTATACATCAAAATCAATCTAGAAAGAACACCAGAGAAATAAAAATAGGAAAAAACAAAGCCAACTAAACAAGAATTCCACCCAAGAAGCTACTTATTTTCATGATTGAATTACAGTTCATACTATTGGTGACTCATGCCCAGGCTGATGCAATTTTTCAGTGCCATTACTCAATTGTCACATAATTTCAGTTAAATCTTTTTAAGTGTTCAATATTAAGCAATGCAGGTCTCACTCAATGCAGTAGTACCCCAGCTATACCAATAAGAACAGTTAAATATTTAAGGATACTTTCTAAAACGATTTACAACAGGCAAGGAAATATAGGCACCAAGCCTCGTAAGCTCTTGATCTTGGTTGTTCAATTCTCTGAATTCGGCAGTTGGATGCATTTTTATCTTGATGAGCCTTAGTCAGAGGTCAATCTGTCTCTCCCTCTCTCTCTCTCTATTTGTCTTTCACTCTCTTTCTGCTATAGCAAGTCTCTGCACTTGGTGTTTTGGCTCAGCCCCTCTTAAAGTACATTTCAATTATGGTAAAATGTACTTGTTTTTATTAATTGCTAATATTTGCAATACAGTAATATTAGTCTTTTCTTTCTTTATTTTTTAGCATCATTTTCACTGATACAGTGTGACAGAGGGGCTGAAATTCATTATGTAAACAAGTGGTCTCCTCCTTTCATTTTCTTATTTACTGCTTGTTGAACACTTTAATTTTTTCTTGATCACATCTCAGACTTTACTAAAGTAAATGTGGCTGGTCTGCATTGCACAGTTTCAAAAGTTTTAATGAAATGATAAATCATTTGTTTACTAGGTCTTTAGATAACTGCTACTAATGCTTCATATTTATTGTGGAACATAGTGGAAGCTCAACCTCTGATGATACAGACCTCATTTTTGAGGGTAATAGGTTACATTAATATCTGGTGCCCATAGCAAATATAGAACTAAAAAAAACATTCTTTTTGAAATTTACCAACTACCTACTACCAGAAAAATAGTTAATGAGCTTTAAGGACATAATTCAGAATACTGGGATGTATTTAACAAAGACAAGCAGTTGAAGAATAAATACCATACCAATAGGTTGCTCTTAACACATATGGCTAGGTAACCTGATAAATGCCATGGCATAACCTTGAATGTCAGCATATAATTGCAATTTTCTATACCTACCAGTTACAGTATGTGTTGCTAAAGTAAATTGAGTTTATTATATTGAATGTATTGGGTTGTGAAACTGTTCCATTACAGTGTGGACAACCCAATTGGTCACTTCCTTTTTGCTCACTGATTGGGCAGTGACTTTTTGAATCAATCCATAACTCCTCTTGGTTTATTTTATGTATTTGAATCTTTACCTTTTTGACTTTGACTAAGATTTTTGCCTTTTGATTAGTGCACTATAATTTTAATTAAACCATGAGACGTGTTTTAAAAAAGATGACAATAAAGTCCATCTAGCTCAGTTAGTTAAATTATAGAGAAATTGTTTTTAATATTTTTTCCAGCCATGTTTTACAATCCATCATCTAGATGACTTGGCAGTTTGTTTCAAATTCCCATGACATTTCTATGTAAGAAGCTGTTTCCTGTCATGAATGCACAGTTGCTTTTTTTTGTGCAACTTAATATTTAACTGAAATAATTATTTATTTAATATTTTTTTAGATTAACTTTATCAATGTCTTTGATAATTTTAGAGACCAGGATTAGGTTACCCACATAGTCCCCTCAGCCTAAAACTAAAAATATTCAGTTACCTTATGCCCTTACAGGGATGAACATTGTGCTGCTGTCTGCACAGCTTTTAGAATAGCTATGTACTGTACTTGTATCATGGTGGCCAGAATTGCACACAGCACTCCAGATCTGGTTTCAAAACACATTATTGAGTTTTAGCATAACATTCCTTGATTTATGTTATGCTTTAACATAACATGTTATTTGCCCTTTAAATTGCTTTTACTTAGAAAGGAAGAGGAAACTGCTGTGTCAACGTAAACCCCTTAAACCCTTTACAGAGTTTTTGCTTTTTTTTTGTCCTCCACTTGCTCGTCTCAAGAATTTAAATACACATTTACAGCAATGTCTCTGTCATTCTAAGTAAATATTCAACTTAATTCTGCTGTACTGTTTTGACTAGTCCCTCATCTGCGACAGTGTGACAGTTTTAGAACATCCACACAATCATAAGAGCAAGAATGCATACAGTTTAAATGGTCCCCTTTATATTTAAATATATATACAGTAATCCCTCGCTATATCGCGCTTCGACTTTCGCGGCTTCACTCTATCGCGGATTTTATATGAAAGCATAACTAAATATATAACGCGGATTTTTCGCTGCTTCGCGGGTTCTGCGGACAATGTGTCTTTTTACTTCCTGTACATGCTTCCTCATTTGGTTTGCCCAGTTGATTTCATACAAGGGACGCTATTGGCGGATGGCTGAGAAGCTAACCAATCAGAGCATGCAGTTAAGTTCTCCTGACTGAAAAGCTAACCAATCAGAGCACGCAGTTGAGTTCCTGTGTGCTGAATGCAGTGTTAACCAGGAAGTCTCGTCTCACTAATTCAGCATCAACGTGTTTCGCTGTGTAAAGAGTTGTGCTCTTTAGTGTTTATCTTTGTGCATTGTCAAGCCCTTCATTATGGCTCCAAAACAATCTGCTACTGCTTCAGGGGCCGTGCCCAAGCGCAAGAAGAAGATGTTAACGATTGCCGAAAAGGTAAACGTTTTGGATTTGTTGAAGGCTACGATTCTTTTTATTTAAAAAGTAGGAAAGGAATATAAGATCTACGGCTGCAGTGTCCTTTTAACCAGGGTGCAAAACGAGTTGTAAGTGGATGTAATAAGGCGGTAGTCTGGATGGAATCAGCTTTAGGGATTTGGATTGAAGACTGCCAGAAGAAGAACAACGGCAGTGCTACACAATCGCCTGAAGTGGCTCCTTTACAAGGGCTGCAACGCTCTCCTTTGTTGTGCAGTAAAATTAAACTCATTGTTATTGGACAAGTCATCGTGTCATTGTTGGTGAGTAACCATAATTAATTTTCTTCTTACAGTGCTTAGTACATGAACGTACGTTTAGTGTCACTGTACACACATTTATTGTATACTATTTTTCTTGCATTGTACATATTTATTGCTGGTGGCCTGTCTTTTATAATGGCTGTAACATATGTGATATCGGAGACACTCAATATCTTTAAAATAATATTTAGGTTTTACTGCATATAAACAGTGTGTTTATATACATAATTTCAATGAATCTTACCTAATATCTAAGAGAATACAAAGGGATTATGCTGTATAACTCTGCGGGGAATATTTATAAACAGTGCGGGAGAGTTTATAAGGGCTTAAAATATATAAAAATAACCATACAAACATATGGTTTCTACTTCGCGGATTTTCACCTATCGCGGGGGGGTCTGGAACGCAACCCCCGCGATCGAGGAGGGATTACTGTACTGTATTTTTTAAGAATAGGTTGACTACAAATGTAGTAAAAAAAGATTGTGTCAGAAACTAAAAGTCAAGAAACAGGGATTCACACATTAGCCATTGTTGAATTGAGCAATTTTAATTTTTACAACATAATGTGTTAATTCATTTATTGTCTGATATTTTTTGAAAGTTTTGTGTTAAAATGCACAGTGCTGGAATGTCTTAGTCTTACTTTTCAAAAATATGATAGATCTGCTGTCTGCCAAAATTGTGGGGATGCATAATGCAAAATAATCATAACCCTCTCCCCATTTGGTAACATAAAGTAATGCATTAGGGTGCAAACCCATTCCTTACTGAAGTTTAATCAATTTAGCTGCTTATGAACAATGCACTAGTAACTGCAAACCTATCACTGCATCTCACCCTTCATTATAGACAGTGTCAGAAAGAAATGCATAACTTTGACAGTCAAATATCAAATAATACTGCAAAGAAGATAAACAAATCCATGACATAGGATGGCCCACTGTTTTTGGTTACAAGACAATCAAAGGATTCTGTTATTTTACAAGAATCTATCAAACACTGCTAAAAATGTTTCTTCATACAAAGATGCAATTTTATGCCATTGCTTATAATAATTGTGCTTTTTTTTTTAAATGTATTTGAGAGATATACGGGTTACTTTAAATCATCCACATGACAATAATTCCATGAGAAGCAGCACTGTGGTCAGAAATTTAGGCTATTGCTTTCCAAAAGTTTTTAACTGGCTTCCTGTGTTGTAGAGTATCAAATCAGGTTAGATCCTGCACGTCTGTGATACATTGGTTGCATTTTTTGCTGGATTGCGTTTAACATGTTTGAGCAATCATAAGTGTCTTTGTCTGGGTTTTTTGTTTGTAAACTGCTATGCTTATTCTTTAATTTGACATGCAGAGAATCACATTTTTGTGAAGGGCAGCCTTTTCTAGTGTCATGCTTTACAGCCATACCTCAAATTAAAAAAAGTAAAAATATTATTAATAGTAAGCACTATAATAAAACAACATACTGTACAAACATGTATACAACACCCAGAATATTATGCAAATTTAAATTTCTGAGTAATTTAACTGCCCAATTATAGATTTGTTTTTTTAATAGTGAAGGATAAAAATTTAATTAGAGCACCCCGAAGGGTATCAGAATCCAGTATGGAAAGCAATTGCTTTAGCCTGTTGATTAAAGGGGCAGAGAGAGGCTAGTGAGGCTTGTAAAGGGTATGAAATGGACCACCTTTGTTTCCCCAACTTTCAGCTCAATCAACCTGTACAGTAAGACCTCTAAGCTCTGCTTACCTGTCTCATCGGTGGTGGAGAAATTCAAAGCCACCAAAGCAAGAGCAGTCAGCACACTGCTTCTGTCAGAGGATGAGAAAGTCAGACATGCCAGTAAGACTATCAAGTGTGGCAGGAAGTGTAGGCCTCAGGGAGGATTGAGGGAAGCTGAAATGTACTGGTAACATCAGGAGATTGTTGGGGTGGTTTTCCAAAGACGACTTGGTCTTGGCAATTATAACACTAAGAAATGGAGCATGGCCAGTGCCAAAGGCAAGAAAGAACTGGTGGAGCAGAGGGCCAGAGAGGCAGCAGAAGAAGAACATTCAATAAGAGTGGTTGAGCTTGCATACCAGGGACAGTGGATGCAGTGGGATCAAGCACTTGAGTGATTGTTGTCCTGGAATTATGTGGCATCAACTAGGGCAAGTTGGCTTTCCTTCTTGCGGTGGCTGACCTCTTTCCAATCCCAAGCAACCTAAAGATCAAGGGCAAGGAAGAAGACCCTTCCTGCAAACAGTGTAGAGCAATTCTTTGTACCCTGAATCATATTTTAACTGGATGCCTCAAAGCACTGGGAGAAGGCTGGTGCAGGTGGGGGCATAACAAAGTTCTTACAGAGATCTCTAAATGGGCGGATCTTCAGCGGGTCAAGGCTAGCAAACAACAGGCAGCACCACCTGAGATTATCCATTTTACCATTTTTATCCAGACATAATGTCCCAAAGGCAAGGACAGCTGCCAAAATCCCACCCTCCATCTTGCATCAAGCGTCATACTGGGAAATGCAGGTCAACCTGGAGAAGAGATTTATTTTTCCAGAAGATGAGGTATTAACCTTGCTTTAACCAGACATGTTTCTTCTGTCTAGGAGTACAAAAACTATCATGGTGGTCAAACTAACAGTACTCAGGGAGGACAAGCTAGCTATCTCCCAACAATTTAAGAAGGCCAAATCACAGGATTTGATCAAAGAAGCTGTAGTCAAAGGATGGCATACAATCTTATTTCCCAACAAAGATGATTGCCATGGCTTCCCAGCAACATTAGTGGGTTATTTCTTAAAGAAGATCAGTTTGGAGCCTAAATCCCTGAAGAAAGCCATCAGATAAATGGTGAGAAATGTGAGATAGCCATGGCAGCTAAAACTGACTCAAGATGGTTGTGGCTGACAAGAACTCACAGTTGGAACCTAACTTAGCCATCATTGCCCTGCTCAGGTGAAGAGTACAGGTTAAGGGACGAAATGCTTATGACTCTGAGGTGCCTGCCAAAGATGCACAAGGGCTTTCCAACAACGCATATGCTCTGATTTGCCACCAGGGAAGACCCCATCAAGAAGACGAATGTGTAGTTTGCGATTTCATGTAGCTCCTGCAGTTTCTGCTTGTAGCAAAGCATCTTCAATGTTTACTTCACCTGCAGGAATATTGCCATTGGCATAAATGAGCCCCAGTAACATTTTTGAAACACTTCTGCTGAATAATTAATTAGCTGAAAGTCCTCAGAGGATGTGCAGCATTTTTCATAATGGCACTCATTTTTGTTTTCTTTCTCTCCTCCTCTACTACCTCCTTGGGGTTCAGAGTGCATCCCATAACTGAGCCTATTCTTTTAATTAGTTTGTTGATTAAGCTGGCTTCTCTTGAAGTGATGTTATCGGAACAGCACCCCACAACACAGAATATAAAACTGGCCCTTACAGAACTGTAGAAGATGTGGATAATGTCACTACCCACATTAAAGGAGCACAGTCTCTTAAGAAAATTGAGTCTGGTCTGCCTTTTCTTATATTGTGTTATGTGACTAGTCTAGCCTCTTGTTGATGTGGACCATCCGTCCCCCCCCAACAAAGTGCTTGTAGGAGTGCACCACCTCTACATCCACTACCTGAGTAGTGACCCGACATAAACAGAGAATTTCATGAAGAAATGTGTATTGGGAAATTAGCAATTCTTAATACTCAAGCTTGAATAACCAAAGCTGGAAAGAATATGGGAGGGTGACATTCCTGAGCAAAGACAATGACTTTTTTGTTATCAGCCTAGTAAAATAACACTTCAAAATCTAAATGCCTGAAGAATCAAAATACCTCTTTTACTTATTAGTACTGACTGGGAGTTTTTAACATTGTAACTTCCAATTATTGCTGTTTACTGTAGTACCTTAGTATCCATTTCTGGCGCAGTCTCGTGGCATCATGAATCATCATGTGGCCAGAGATGCTGGCCTTGAGAAGAAAAGAAAAACATCTTTATTATTCTTTTACCAGCAACATCAGCAAATAAAATGTAGCCATGGAAATCAAAGAATCTGCAAGTAACAAGTAATCATTTGTGGTCGAGTGGTACTAGTGATTATGTAAAGTATTATATCTGCTGGATTTTGTATTTTTTGGAAATAATTTTTTTTCTATCAAAAACTATCCAATATAAAATGTATTATATTATTTTATTGCTTATTATTATTGTTCTTGCTATTATTAATATCGTTAATTGACACTAGAGTTAAAGAAACAATATGCAGTATGTAAGGATGTTAGAGGAGGAATTAAATTGTAAAAGGATTAAAAGGTAAAACCTATTTGCATGCTGATAACATGGAAATGAGACCAGGAACAAATTAGTTGAATTAGCTTAATAGCATTTGTTAAATGACAGTAAAGGTATAGCCAAAGCATCCTGTTTCTAACCTTCTAAAGGCTATAAACACAAAATGTTTCTAACCTTCATTTTATTTTTTCAAAGTGGAAATAACTTTTACCTATTTTTCCTTTTGTATTTGTAAGTAAAGCACCATTATCTCCAAGTACATATGTTGAGATCTCTATTGCATTTTTAAAAGCAAACTGTTGGTCTTGTTCTGTGGGTCTTTTCAGACAGTGCCTCCTTTCCAAATTGATCTTGGGCTCTTGGCGCTTTCAGAACTTGCACTTTGTTCTCAGACTATCATGCTTCACAGGTAATGACAGCTGTGGAGCACTTTGGTTATGCTGTTTACGGGCCATGTTGACAAGCTTTCAGCATAATTCTGTGCAATTAACACTGGCAGCTAAAAACGCAAATGTGTTTATGAAGTGTGCAGGTTTCTGCAGAGCATGTCTCATCTAGATAGTTGTCCAGTGTAACCTAAGATTAGGGGAAAAGAATTGTTTGATGTGAATAATGGTCAGAATGGTTGGAAGAAACCTAATATAAAATGCATATTCAGAAATGTAGTAACTGAGCAGTCTGTCAACAAATTACTCCTCTCACTAATATATAATTATATATATATACTCGTATATAATATATATATATATATATATGTCTGTGATATGAGTAAGAATGTTTATCTAGATTACTGTTAATAACCAGACTGTTTATGTTTCTAAAAGTTTACTTTCAATTAGTGTTTGACTAAAATCTGAAAAACCACAGAAGCCAAAAGTATTTTATTTATTAAAATGTGGCTTTAGTCATTGAACACTTGGTAAATACAACCAACGATGTCAGAAAGCAACATTTCTGGAATTTACAGAATTTATTTAACATTAATTCATGTTAAATATTGTAAGTTGACTTTTGTCTCTTCTTCCTGTGATATTTGTAATATAACAGTAAAAATGTGCCATTTATATAGTAAGCTGTACAGTGACTAGTATGGTTTAGGTATCACTACATGTAATTATTAAATTAAGGCATTTTATGGGAGTTACTTACTTAAGTCAATGCGTGTCTAAGCCAAGTCCATTGGGACAACTGTTTTTCCTAACATCCACTGACTAAAAGTGTTAAAGTTACAAAACAATCTCTATGAGGGCACACTGTTATTTCTTTTGCACATTAGCAGATGAAAATATTAGTTACCCTGTGGTTGTATTTGGATCAATAGCCAACATCACAAATAAGAAATGTAACATGGTTTACATAATTCCACTTAGTATTGGTAGGAATAAGTCTGGGCAGCCAACTTCTAGATCAAGTAGTAAATCCAAGTTCAAGCTTACTGTCATCTGTATGGAGTGCAGTGAAATCTTTACTTCTATGTCTGACCATCATGCAACACATTGCTACCCTACTACCTGAGCAATTCCATGGCTCGCTTGACCTTGCTAAATATTTGGAACCCTTCCTAACCTGGAAATGCCATTAATGGGGCATTAGTTAAGGAATGTCACTTTAAACCACACAATTGCTGCCTCAATCTCTACCTGATTGTGGTTCAGCTGTGAAAACATTAATGCTATGGATATGTGTTTGCAAAGTGCTTTGAGATGGTGTTTTTGTATAGAAAGGTGTTATGTAAAATAAGGTTGGTCTGTTTGTGTGATTATACCTAATAGAATCAAAATGTATGAAATGTCTCATTTAGAATTCTTGCTTGTATATACAGGTAACTATGCATTCAGCTCCCTTCTAGTTCTTATAGTTAGATAGCAAAATACCCGCGCTTCGCTGTGGCGAAGTACTGCCTTAAAATTTTTATTAAGAAGAAAAGTAAACCCTTTTAAACTGAGGGAAAATATACCAATAATTATTTGTTAAGGATCTCTTTGTATGCCACATTGTCAGTTCGGCCCTCCGGTTGTAATATGACCAAGCTGTGCGCTGAGCTTACTCTTGAGCATGCAACGTACAGTTGGCCATGTGAAAAGCAGTCTTGCCTCAAATCTCACAGCTTGGATTGCTGCTGTCATAATCGGTTTGAGTTTCATGGTTTGTTTCAATTATGTTAGTATTTGCTGGACTTGTTGTGTTGAAGTGACAATCAGTATCTGTCAAGCGTTGTAAGCATACAACCGGTTTCATCGATAACTTCGCATCCAGCTTTTGAGAGTTTAAACATTCATAAACATCAAAGTGTCCACTACTCAAATCGTCACCTGTGAATCTAAGATGTTTAAGAGGCATTGGTGGATGTCCAAAGGTGTAAAATATTTGGCCATTTCAGTACATTTGAAAGCGAAAACCGAACAGTTCAGTGGCAGCCATCAACTCACATGCAGAACCATAGGTGAAGGGCTTAAGCATTTCACTCTTCTAGTGCTCCTGTGTAGTATAATTATCTCCTGTACCGTCATCAGTCCACACCTTGAACCTGTCCCAGTCATTCAATACATAAGACACAATGTTCTTCCGGATATCAAGAGTGAGCCTGATATGGCCGTGCGATATGTAACACAGACAATAGAAAAGGCAGGCGCCATCTCCGGGCATGGAAACCACTCGGTAAGTGACAGTTCTTTGATCGATGGTGATCACCTCGATAGACATGTTAATGTGGGTACGGTTGGAACAATAAAGGAAATGGGTACCTGAGCAATGTAAACTAAGTCTAAAATACCTATACTGGAAAATGTGAATGCCACCCTCTTGTATGGTCCTCCAGTTTTCATGTGGTATTATTCCTCTGGGCCACCCAGATTCTTCCCATTGAACATGCTGGTCTTTCTGCAGCCATCATTGGTAGCACCACGCCACTCTCTCGTCCATTTGGCCAATATGTAATTATATACATCACAAAGACCCAATCAGACTCAGTTGTTTGTACTATGGACAAATTCATCATTTAAGCATGCCTGGTGTGCTATGAAAACTTTTTTGTAAACGGATTACACTTTATTAAATTGACCTTTATTAATGACTGTGAGTAATTTCATTCACAAAATAGGCCAGTGTGTAGTAATATCCATCCATTCATCCATTCTGCTTAGTCCTACAATGTCCTGAGGTTTGGATTAATATAATCAGTCAGTCAGTCATTATCCAACCCGCTATATCCTAACACAGGGTCACGGGAGTCTGCTGGAGCCAATCCCAGCCAACATAGGGCACAAGGCAGGAACAAACCCCGGGCAGGGTGCCAGCCCACCACAGTTAATGTAATCATTTTGTGTTAATTTAATTAATATGTTTTTGCTAATTCATTTTATAGATTAAGTAGTATGATTTTAGCTATCTGTTGTAATATAGTCTAGAGATCTTTTTCTTATCAGCCATTTGGTCAGCAGTTAAGCAGAAATCTACTGGCAGGATTTGATCCAGAATTGTACCATCTTTCTTTTTAAAAGTAAGCAATTAACTTAAACAATTTAGTTAAAAGGTTTGTTTATTTGGCCTGAGAAGTTGTTAATGCTTATTGCTTAGGAGATACAGAACACCTTTTTATATACATAACACAGGTTAGATTTTCTTAATGCCTCAGGTGACTTTAATTAACTATTCATAAAGTCACCATAAATCCAATTCCTGGACCTATATATTTCAAGGAAGGCTCTTAGGGAGTCTAAGCTTAGTCCAATAGCAACAAGCAGAAAGCTAAATGTTGTCCTAGATGAGTGCCAAACCCTTGCACATAATGGTCTTGCACATGCCTACACTTGCCTTCCATTTTACGTGATGGGGTCTTGGGAAACCAGAGTCTTCTATAGAAACATCAGGAAGAAGTTTCTAAAGGAGAATTAAGACACCAAAGAAAAACCCATACAGAAACAGAGCACAGATTTCTTAAGTATCTAAAACAGCATGATTATTTCTCTCTCTGTCTCTCTCTCTCTCTCCCTCTCATCTTTAAAAATGATTCTATTTTGCACTTAGTAAAAGTGACTGGGCAAACCCTACAGCCATCACACAACTCAAGTCCAGATAATACTTTAATCAATGCCATTCTGTGTACCATTTTTCAAACTGACAGTTAATCTGGCTCTGCCAGGGTTCCTTTAATTTGATTTACAGTGCCATTGATTTAAAACCATTAAAAGTATCACAATTGTTTGTCATTTACAGGGAAAGAAATTAGCAGATAGTGTATTACTGCATTCCTATTAGAAGGTTGTGCAGTTAGACACCGAAATCACCAGAGATTTTGAGTGGATGTATGTTGTCTTTTTAGCAGAAAAATTGCATTGTGTTGCTGATTTTTTTTTTAATTTTATTTAATAATGAGTCACTAGTATTACTCATATCTACTGTAAGCAATATTATTAGATAAAGGAGACATTGGACAGTGTCACTCAATTTTTACTTAAAATCTGTAGCTAACACTGATGTGTTAAAAACTGGCCATTTCTCTACTTGAGGATGGTTCATTGCAAAACAATGCTCCTTCACACCTTGAAAATCCTACTTGCAAACAGTATGACATTTATATCATTCCACCATTGTTCATTTTGCAGGTTTTCCAGTTTTCTCCTGTGTAGTGTAGGTTAGTAAAGTGAGCAGACACCCTGCGTATTGGTTCTGTTCTTATTTTAATAAATTGTTATTTTTACACTGTGAACATTGTCACTGAAAATCGATCACTAAATTAATCACTGCCCACTCCTGTCATTGACATTGGTTCTAGGAGAATCTTGTCACCCTAATGGTTGGTTATTGAGACTCTAAACTGCCTCCGTGTCTGTATGAGTAAGGGGGTACATACCCTGCATTTGCAGCCCATACTGGAAGAAAGCATATTCAGAAAATAGCTCAATGTTGAAACATTTACTGAAAATACATTTAAAAGCAGTACATTTTGTTTTAACCTGTCCGTTACCTCATGATTAGATAAGGACATTATTACAAAACAGTCCACTCCCAGTACATTTCTGAGAAGGCGGTGCTTTCCAGTTCTAAATATTTCACAGCTGGTATTCATCAGTAAGCCCACAGGCAGCAGTCAGAAGAGTACAGTTGTAAATATAGGTTTCATCAGTGAAAGAGGTGTGTGCAGTTAGCCCAACACGCCTCTTAAACTTTTGTGCAGAGAGCAGCTGGACACTTACACTATACATTTTGTTTTCTATTCTTTCCAGTTGCTGGATGAATTTAAATACAGTTTTTCTCAAGTGTGAAACTGTATAATAAAACCACTAACAGTATTACTACAATTTTAAAAGTTTAATACATTTGATTACATTCCAGTGTTATTAGCAGAATTATTATTTCTAGCTTTATCATCAAGCTCAGACCTTTCCTTTGATTATAACTGATGAAAGTTTCTCCAAAAACTAATGAAAAAAGGTAAGCATAAACAGTAATATATACTCTGCATAGTATATACATATATATATATACATATATATAGTATATGTATTTAGTACCCCAACTATATATACTCAGCAAAAAAAGAAACGTCCTCTGACTTTCAACTGTTTTTACTTTCAGTAGACTTAATGTGTAAATATTTGTATGAACACTAAAAGAGTCAACACCATAAGACATAAACTAAAAATGTTTCACAAGGTGTTGTTACACGTGGTCTTCCACTGCGAGGATGATCAGCTGTCCTTCCTGTCTCCCTGTAGCGCTGTCTTAGGCGTCTCACAGTGTGGACATGGCAATTTATTGCCCTAGCCACATCAGCAGTCCTCATGCCTCCCTGCAGCATGCCTAATGCACGTTCACGCAGATGAGCAGGGACCCTGGGCATCTTTCTTTGGGTGTTTTTCACAGTCGGTAGACAAGTCTCTTTAGTGTCCTGCGTTTTTAGAACTGTGACCTTAAATGCCTACTTTCTGTAAGTTGTTAAGGTCTTAACGACCATTCCACAGGTGCATGTTAATTAATTGATTATGGTTAATTGAACATGCATGGAAAACATTGTTTAAACAATTTACAATGAAGATCTGTAAAGTTATTTGGATTTTTAAAACATTATTGTTGAAATACACAGTCCTGAAAAAGGGACGTTTCTTTTTTTGCTGAGTTTATATATATCATTTGAGATGATTTCCAAGGCATTCAACTTTATATCTTACTTATAGTAAAAATCCTTGCTAAATGTTTCATTATACTTTGTATAATAAGCATTTATAAATGAAAGTACAGTATGAAGTAATGACTTTTCATTCAATGGTCGTATAGAACTCAGCAAATTACATACTAAAATGTCCCAAAGCTTTTACAGTATACTGCCTTACTTGGTGAGAATCGTAATCAGAAAGTGCTTGGATCCTTCAAACATTTTTCAAGAGTTATTAGTTTATTATAAAGACATGTTTCTTATTTGCTCCTCCATACACATCACTCAGCTGCCTGTTTTATCATATATGTTGTACTACTGTTAGCCTACTTACTAATGACTTTAAATTATTAATTTGCATGCACATGAGAATACAACTCATAATAACGTTTCTTTTAAATCCATCCTATCCCTTCTGGCGGTCCTGAGGTTTTCAGTCATGTGACTGATTCTTTATTATCATCCACAAATAGCTTCTTTGTAACTGTTCTTCACAAAGAACAATGAGAGGCTTCTGTTTTCCACATAGGTGTGACTGAGACTTTTATTGTATACTAGCAAAATACCCACGCTTTGCAGCGGCGAAGTACTGCCTTAAAATTTTTATTAAGAAGAAAAGTAAACCTTTTTAAACTGAGGGAAAATATACCAATAATTATTTCTTAAGGATCTCTTTGTATGCCACGTTGTCAGTTCAGCCCTCTGGTTGTAATATGACCAAGCTGTGCGCTGAGCTTACTCTTGAGCATGCAACTTACAGTTGGCCATGTGAAAAGCAATCTTGCCTCAAATCTCACAGCTTGGATTGCTGCTATCATAATCGGTTTTAGTTTCATGGTTTGTTTCAATTACGTTAGTATTTGCAGGACTTGTGTTGAAGTGATATTCGGCATCTGTCAAGCGTTGTAAGCATACAACCGGTTTCTTCGATAACTTCGCATCCAGCTTTTGAGAGTTTAAACATTCATAAACATCAAAGTGTCCACTACTCAAATCGTCACCTGTGAATCTATGATGTTTAAGAGGCATTGGCGGATGTCCAAAGGTGTAAAATATTTGGCCATTTCAGTACATTTGAAAGCGACAACCGAACAATTCAGCGGCAGCCATCAACTCACATGCAGAACCATAGGTGTAGAGCTTAAGCATTTCACTCGTATAGTGCTCCTGTGTAGTATAATTATCTCCTGTACCGTCATCAGTCCACACCTTGAACCTGTCCCAGTCATTCAATACATAAGACACAATGTTCCTCTGGATATCAAGAGTGAGCCTGATATGGCCATGCAATATGTAACACAGAGAATGGAAAAGGCAGGCGCCATCTCTGGGCATAGAAACCACTCGGTAAGTGACAGTTCTTTAATCGATGGTGATCACCTCGATAGACATGTTAATGGGGGTACAGTTAGAACAATAAAGGAAATGGGTACCTGAACAATGTAAACTAAGTCTAAAATACCTATACAATAACTATAATCATAATAAACGAACAATAAAACAGCGGAGAAGCCGTGGATTAAATAAAACAGCTGCAGTTATCAGCAGGGAGACGTGAATACCGTCGCGAAGCAAGGAAGGGAATGAAGAGACCGGAGTGATGGACGGCCTTATATAGGCAGGCAGCCAACAACGTGGGAGGTGTGGGGATGGGGGACCCAACACCACCTCACATGGCGACCGAGCTGCAGGTTATGGACGTATATATGTACGTAAGTAGGATTCAGTTAGCGTTGGGAATCCGCGTACCAAATTTCTTGAAGATGGGCCAATAGATAACAAAGACCATTGGAAAGTTCAATATGGCGGCCGAAAGTGGCGTCATACCACCGAAATAAGTACGTACATCGGTTTCGGTTAGCGCAGGGAAGCCGCCTACCAACTTTCGTGAAGATGGGGCCATAAATAAGAAAGTTTAACATGGCGGACGTTGTCGAC
>JANRMT010062813.1:105000334-105080190 GCA_026402145.1 Polypterus bichir lapradei | reverse complement strand
TAGCAGAATACCCGCGCTTCGCAGCGGAGAAGTAGTGTGTTAAAGAAAGTATGAAAAAGAAAAGGAAAAATTTAAAAAATAACGTAACATGATTGTTAATGTAATTGTTTTGTCATTGATATGAGTGTTGTTCCCATATCTATATCTATATATATATATATATCTATATATATATATATATATCTATATATATCTATATATATATATATCAAAATAACCGCGCTTGGCAGCGGAGAAGTAGTGTGTTAAAGAAGGAAAGAGAAACAAAAGGAAACATTTTGAAAATAACGTAACATGATTGTCAATGTAATTGTTTTGTCACTGTTATGAGTGTCGCTGTGATATATATATATATAGCAAAATAACTGCACTTCGCAGCGATGTCGTGTGTTAAAGAAGTTATGAAAAAGAAAAGGAAACATTTGAAAAATAATGTAACATGATTGTGAAAGTAATTGTTTTGTGTATTTGGCGGCAGCGTCACAAAGTTGTTTTCGTCTAGCTGCATTAGAAAATGTACCACGACATCTGACACACCTCCTTTTTACTGTTTTCTCACAGCTTGGATTGCTGCTGTCATAATGGGTTTGAGTCTACATATATATATATATATATATATATATATATATATATACATACACATACATATCTTCATATCTATATAAATATATACATATGTATATACATTAGATATCTACATATACACATATATATATACATATCTATCTACATTATATATACACACACATACATACATACACACACACAAATTATATATATGTGTGTGTGTGTGTGTGTGTGTATATATACTGTATATATACACATACATACAAACATACACACAGGTATATATATGTGTATATATATGTATGTGTCTATATGTGTGTGTATAGCTTTGGTCACTGAGTGCAAGGGAAAAATAATAAAATATAGTCTATTAGTTATTAAACAGTAAAACATTTACGTTTTAAGAAGTACAGGTACATTGAGCACTACTCGAGTGGTTGCGGGTAAACTACATTTTAAAAGACGGTATAACAGAACAGGTAAGTAGTACTAACAGCAGCTAAAATGTATATGGATCATCGCCTTTTGGGGACAGTCGCGGTGGGTCTTGTGTAGACTGGTGAGACGTCTCTGCCATTAATCGGCTGTGATGGCACTGTCAGTCCTTCACTCGTGTGCGTGTCTTCATAATCCGAGCTGAGGACCTCATAATCGTATACGTGCAAAAGAAAGTGTGAATCGCCTTAATATTATTTTGCCGTGGTGTAGAAAAGGGGTCCCGTGTTTGCACTTGTCTGGGCTATAGCTCAGGGGGAGGATGAAAAAAATTAAAGTGCTCACTTTGACTTAAGGCAGAAGCGCAGTCAGCGTCTCAAATCCTGGCACAGCTATGCGCGCGCGCCGGCTGCTTGACTTTTGTTGGGAAGGAGACCCCAGTTTTTGTACACACGTTCCACAAATGAGACACACGGGTTTACCGGCAATGTCAGTAAATATATACTCAGCCTCCCATCGGTTTTTAAAGGCTCTATGTTCAGAATCACCTTTTCTCTTTGGCATCGTGTGGGCTAGCTTGGCAATAACTTGTAGCATCATAAGCTAGACTTGATTAACGTGGTAAGTGTTCGGCAAGGCAGCTGAAGCGCTGGATTATGGGATCTGTAGTTTATTGTGTTACCAGCGCTTCATATCCCCGGGCCATTAATAACATTAATACAGTATATAAAATGATCTCGCGGGCCGGATATAATTACAAGCCGGGCCGGATGTGGCCCGTGGGCCTTGAGTTTGACTCATATGGACTAAATAGAACTTGAAAAGAAATATTTTTTGGAATGTGATCGCGCAAGTCAGATCTAGTTGACGCGCACTACAGTACATCGAGCCCGCGTGCTATTGTGGTTTTGCTTGTGTGCTTCAGTAAGTTACCGTCCCCTCGTTCTTACTTTTTTACCGTTCATCTAATGAATACACTGAGTATGGCTTTACCAAAACAACCATTGATCGCGAATAAAGTATCCATTATTCATGAAGCTTCAATAGGTGATCTGTCTTTCTGCGTTAACCGCATGTGTTTTCATACGTCTCAAACTAAGGGGATGCGAGGTTAAAAATAAATCGAGAAGCGTACGTACATACTTAGTGCATCCCCTCTCGAGAATCGAACCTCGGACGTGGGCGCTACAGGCGAATGCTCTGCTATTGCGCCATGGCGTGTGGTTTATCTATTTGAGCGTAGCAGTGTAATTCGTTTTTTGTTCAGCACTCTTTGGAACTGTTGCTTTTTGTCTGCGCACTGCGTCAGTTCACGTGAGCCGCTGAATATGGTTTTATATGTCACTCACTCGCTTCTAATTGTTTCGCTGCCTTCTTAATTATATAATGCATGTTTTTTAAAGCGCGTTTTGTAGCTCTTCCTGGCTTTCTACGTAATGCGTGATTACGTGAGAGGCGTGATGATGTCATACGAAACTCCGCCCCTCAAGCTGAACTCCATTACAGTAAATGGAGAAAAATAGCTTCTAGTTATGACCATTATGCGTAGAATTTCGAAATGAAACCTGCCCAACTTTTGTAAGTAAGCTGTAAGGAATGAGCCTGCCAAATTTCAGCCTTCTACCCACACGGGAAGTTGGAGAATTAGTGATGAATGAGTGAGTGAGTGAGTGAGTGAGTGAGTGAGTGAGTGAGTCAGTGAGGGCTTTGCCTTTTATTAGTATAGATTATAGTTGCTGGACTCACACATTTTAAAGTAGTTGCTTTATAAAAGGTTAGATGCCATAAGAGTCCACAAGGGAGCAGCAAACACAAAGTCCCCTTAAAATGTGATAATGTAAATCTAAGAAGAAGATAAGAGGGCATACAAACTTAAAATCAAAATTATCGCTGAACACACTTAATATGCAAATACGTATTTAGATTCTTCTATGTTAGTTTTCTTCTACTGAAACTTGTTTTGTATTGAGGGGTCTTTTATTTTATTTTCTTAGTTTGAGTTCTGTGTGACATAGTCCTGGGGTCAAATAATGAGTTCAGGGAGGACTTGCTATGCAGAATTACAGATTCTGCCCATATCTGAACATTTATTTTCTCTGTGTGCTCTGGTTTACCTCCCATATCCCAAAGAGGATTCTAAATTGGCCTCCATCTGAGTGAGTGAAGGTATGTGAGTGGACTCTGCTATAGACTGACAAATGCAGTCCAGGGATTGTTCCTGTCTTTTGCCTGATACCCGGTACTGACTAGGTCATCCCTTTCATTGTCCAAGGACAAAGCAAAAACAAAAAGAATGCTGTTCAGCATATGTTCTGCATTAAAACTCGGGCAAATCGTTAGTAAGGTGGGCTGGGTAGCCTAGTCATTTCCAGCAGAACTCCATCTGGTAGATTGGCTCAAGCACATAAATGACGCCTCCTCCTCAGATGCCTGAGGTTTTATGAGGCAGGACTAGATGAGGCAGGGTGAAATGCCCTTACTTGGGTGGCTTTTTGGCACTGTGGAAAAAGAAGGAGAGGACAGTATTATGAGCAGTGGTCTATCTCATCTCGGCAGGTTATTACATATCTCGATTGAACCTGCGAGGAGGTCCTCCGACATTTATGCATGACATGAGCAAAGGAACATTAACTAAACTGAGATACAAAGACTGGGAGGCATATTTTTATTTGGTAGTACTAGTGCTGACATGTTAGGATGAATTAAAATAGTTTTTAGCAATAATTTGTGGTTCTCTTTTTCATATATTTTTATTGTCTATAAAAAGTACACCATCCTTATATTGTATACAATATATAGGCACTACTACATATGACAAATTCATTTGTCTCTCTGACATTACATAAAATGTGTTTGGCAACTTGAAATTTTGGCTTGCAAAGTAAAGCTTTGCCTTTGGGTTCTTAAACTTTTTTAGTTATACTTTAACATTTACAATGAATGCTGTCCTTCTTGACTTATCTCTAGAAAATGTTCGAATCCATTTCACATTGGCTATCTCTATATATAATCTTCATTTGGATCTTGATCTTTGTTTGTCCGCGAATGAATTAGAAGAAGAAGCACTAGATAGCAGTAGAGACACAGCTAAAACATAGGCATTGCATTAAGAATCTCCTCCAGGCTTATACTACTGAAGACTGTAGTACTCCAGTCACACCTCAAAACACAGACATTCAAACAAAACAAATTGTTGTGCTTTAAATTAACTAAAGAGATCTTCAATTAAATCTTGATCTTTGTTTGTCTGTGAATTCCACGCATGCGTAGACCACCTAACAGTTTAGTACGTTGTTGTTACTCACGGATGTCAACAATGTGCCGGAATAACGAAAGGGGTGGTGGACAGTGTTACGCTGGTTAGCTCCTGAGGCCTGGTTAGAGAATGAGATTGCCGAAGATAAAAGGTACATGCCTATGTAACATATGAATGAAAGAAAGACAGTGGGTAAAATGAATGGCAACGTAACAGCACGTTCCGGAAATTATTATTGTTACGTTGTAGCCAGCGAGTCCTGCACGTCTCACAGTTGTACCGTGGCTTGCTCACATGTCAGTGAAGTGATCCCTATTTATGCTTTAAAGAGCCTGGATACCTATGTGTCCCCCTTTTATAACCATTGCTCTGTGTATATTGCCTTACTCTTTGGATTGCCACAAAGCAACCTGTGAGATTGGGGAAAGGTTGAGAAGACATCGTGAAAGGAAATGATAGCGTCGTTAAAACGAGATGGACTGTGATCGAACAGAAGCAGAAATGCTCCTACACCACCACTAATTAATTACTATTTGAACAGTGATTCCGAGTAGGCCGTTCCTATCGAATCAATGTCCAAGGGTTTTCTTTTGTAATTTTGTTTCCCTTATAAAAAATCACAATGCTGTGCGACGAAGGGCCCAGTTCACAACTGGCAGCCGCATTTAAACAGGGAGCCCTTCACAGACAACTTTAACACGCGCAACGTAGTTGGGCGCACATGGCTAGTTGATCAATATTATTAGGTTATTTGTGCTGATTTATGTTTTTTTTTTTTTTTCTCTCTACCCACATGTGGCACTGTGCTATATACTGTATAGGTACTGCTTGTACCCTATTGTTACCATGATGGTGTGTGGCAGATGGCCGGGACCCATGCCTGGTCGGGACGCCCCCTTGACACTGGATCTGTGGGAGCAGTCATGGGTTGCACACTACATCCCTCAGAACACTTGTTGGCAGTTTGGAACACTGGAGCTCATTCCTGTAGGGCTCCGTGGCTACCACCAGGGGGGCTGCACAGCCTAACGAGCCCGCCTGGATGGGAACACAGCCACACCCAGAGGTGCAGCTGGAAGTAGGTCAATGAGCACATGCAGCACTTCCGGGTGGGCTATAAAAGAAGCCGACAGTCACCACTCCGGTTGGCCGAGTCGGGAGGAGGAGGACAAAGCTGTCTTGGAGGAGTGGAGGAGAAAAAAGAGTGTTTTGTGGTGTGGTTTTTCTTTTCTTTGGTGGTTTTGGGGACTGTGTTGTTCCAGTGGGACATGGGGAAAACATGCCCCACAGGTGAAGAAAATAAATCTTTTTGTTAATTTTTAAAAGTGCCTCTGCAGTCAGTCTGTGTCGGGTCGACGCCTATATAGCACCTTTGCCACAGGTGTTATTGCCTTACTTTCAGACACTTTAGAAATTTTTGCCTCCTCAGATATTTTGTGTAGCTGCAATGAGGCAGCAGGTTTGGTTAAGCAAAGGCATCTTTCCATTCATGTTTTAGACCCACTTACTCCACTAGAGTAATGAAGGTTCCTGGCACTTCTTACCCAGGCCGAAGGCAAGAACTAATGCTGAATGGTATACCAGTTCTTTGCAGGGCATTAATCAAATCAAGTCAACTTTATTTATATGGCTCATTTAACACAACTACAAGTTGACCAAAGTGCTTTAGAGTAAAAACCCAAAACCCAGTAAAAATACAGTTCCCTTAAGCTAAACGCTAATAAATATAAATACAAATAAATAAATATCTAAAAAAGAATGCACTATATTAAAACATAAAAATCTTAAAAAAAATTTAAGAATAACTCCTTTACTGTGAGTCAAATGCCAGTGAATAAAGGTATGTTTTTAAATTTTTATTTAAAACTATTAATCAAAACAGCAGCTCTTATTTCATAAGGCAGAGTGTTCCAAAGCTTGGAGGCCACAGCTGCCAAAGCACGGTCATCCATGAGCGCAATGCATAAATTCACCCTGCACTCACTGTCCTGCATATGACGATAATCTGCACCCAGCCCTGCAAGCAGGTCCTCCATCTTACAGGGAAAACTTTGGGGTTGATGCTAGGATTGGCACTCCAGCCACTGTAAAAACCTCACACTGTTCAGTGTGGTGCTGAGGCGTCATGTATTGCACGGCTGCACTCAGATCTCAATCCGGGTTGTTTGCTGTGTGGTGGGTGCAGTAACACACTGTAATCAGCACATGCTTCCAAATTCCTCCTTTTCCTCCTTCTCCTTCTCTACTGGAAGCCAGTACAGGGGTCCTAAAACAGGTGAGTTATGATATATTTATTTTGGTGTCAGTTAACACCCCTGCAGCCACATTCAGAACCAACTGGGGACAGGACAAAGATGATCAACATACACCAGCATAAGAGAATTGCAATAATCTAGGTATGAAGAGACAAAAGCATGAATAAGCTTTTGTAGGTCAGTATAAAATGGCTTGATTTTAGTAATAACCCCAAGTTGAAACAAAGCAGCTCTTTATCACAGCATTCATCTGTTTATCAAAATCACACCTAGATTTCTTACTTGAGACCCGATATATGGAGTCAAAGGTCCCAGAGTATTTGTAATAGCATTTGTAGATATAAAAGGAGTGAACAGAATAGTCGCTCTTAGAGGGTCCCTTTCAGGGTTGTTGGGAAAAGCTGTAGTACCCAGGGAAAACCCATGAGGATGCAAGGAGAATGTGCAGACTGAACACAGACAGAGATTGGGGCCATTGTTCTTCCAGAGACGGATTACTCTCCTGTAGCCTGTCACTATGAAATGCCATGAGTAAATGTCTTTTATTTTGGTTATATAAAATCAGTACTGATTTGTTAAATGTACATAGTCTGCAAATTTAAAAATGTGTCTTAGCAATTGTGCATATTCCACAATTTCAGTTGTGTCATCTGCAGTATTGGATGTGCCCCAATTGTCATAATGTGTCAGCTGGGTGTGAATGACAAATAGTGTACCTTAAGAGCTTTAAGGTAGTCATTGAATGTACTTTTTATAAGTGATGCAGCATTTTTCCTAACCTTTTTTTATGAACAGGCAAAGAGCTAAAAATAAAATCTGACTGTCAGAAACTGTGCTGCTAACTGAATGAAGTAGTGCTGCCCAAATCGTGCTCCAACTTGCACAGCAGTAAAAAAGGTTGTTTCATTTCAGGTTTCTGTGAATCATAGGTTGACAGCAGTGAAACTTGTGCAGAGATGAGAGCCGGATTTCTCCAGAACTGAGGGGGTGTCAGAGAGTATTGAGCAAGGGCTGAGACCACAGTGAAACTAAAACTGGCCGTACACAGCAACAGATTTTCTTTTCTTATTACTTTTGTCTTGCTGTGTGCACATTTTTTATTTTGTGTTTCATTTAAAATTTTACATAATCATCTTTTGTTCAGTTTCATCTAATTAAAAAAAAATGTTATCATTCAGGAAAAAGGTATTTAGTTTAAGAAATCACTGTTTAGTCAGTAAATGCTGGGATCACATAGTGTGACTGCCCTAGGATGCAGTCCCATTTAATAAATCTGATTGTCCTTTCATATTCTGCTAGTACAGTGTGCCTTCAGAGGACAGTCGTACGGTGAAGTTCATTGTTGGCTCAACTTTTCTTTGCATGGTTGGACATTGTTCTTTGCATTGACTAGTTTTAAACAAAGCTTCCTTTTTTGTCTGTGCTGTACATCACATGCTGTACAGTTGTGGCCAAAAGTTTTGAGAATGACACAAATATTGGTTTTTCACAAAGTTTGCTGCTTCAGTGTTTTTAGATCTTTTTGTCAGACGTTTCTATGGTATATTGAAGTATAATTATAAGCATTTCATAAGTTTCAAAGGCTTTTGATAATGACATTAAGTTTATACAAAGAGTCAATATTTGCAGTGTTGGCCCTTCTTTTTCAAGACCTCAGCAATTTACCCTGGCATGCTGTCAATCAACTTCTAGGCCAAATCCTGACTGATGGCAGCCCATTCTTGCATAATCAATGCTTGGAGTTTATCAGAATTTGTGGATTTTTGTTTGTCCACCCGCCTCTTGAGGATTAACCACACATTCTCAATGGGATTAAGGTCTGGGGAATTTCCTGGCCATGGACCCAAAATTTCAATATTTTGTTCCCCAAGCCACTTTTGCCTTATGGCATAGTACTCCATCATGCTGGAAAATGCATTGCTTGTCACCAAACTGTTCTTGGATGATTTGGAGAATTTGCTCCCAGAGAATGTTTTGGTACCATTCTTTATTCATGACTGTGTTCTTAGGCAAAATTGTGAGTGAGCCCACTCCCTTGGCAGAGAAGCAACCCCACAGATGAATGATCTAAGGATGCTGTACTGTTGGCATGACACAGGATTGATGGTAGCACTCACCTTTTCTACTGTGGATGCCACAAACAATCGGAAAGGGGATTCATCAGAGAAAATGATTTTACCTCAGTCCCCAGCAGTCCAATCCCTGTACCTTTTTGCAGAATATCAGTCTGTCCCTGATGCTTTTCTTGGAGAGAATTGGCTTCTTTGCTGCCTTTCTTGACACCAGGCCATCCTCCGAAGGTCTTCGCCTCACTGTGTGTGCACTCACATCTGCCTGCTGCCATACCTGAGCAAGCTCTGAATTGATGGTGCTCCAATCCCGCAGCTGAATCAACTTTAGGAGACGGTCCTGGCTTCTGCTGGACATTCTTGGGCACCCTGAATCTTTCTTTTCAACAGTAGTGGAAATGTTTTTTTTGGAATTAAGTTAATTTTCATGGCCAAGAGGGACTTTGCAATTAATTGCAATTTATCTGATCGCTCTTCGTAACATTCTGGAGTGTATACAAATTGCCATCATAAAAACTCAGGCAGCAAACTTTGTGAAAATGAATGTTTGTGTCATTGTCAAAACCTTTGACCATGACTGTATGTAAGATGTAATTACCCAATGCAATATTTTTTGTCCATATAAGTACATCCCAGGTCAGGATGCAAAACTCCATACGGAGTCTACATATGACTAGGGCTACTCCTGAAATCAGTATCTAATAGAGAGTTAAGTAAATGCAGAAACAAGCCTCATTTAAAAGGCTCAGTAACTATTGGCATACAGCATCACTGCATGGCTCATGCTTAAAAGGAAATGGATGGAGTAAATTCATCTCCAGTAACTAATAACATGTAACATCAACTTACCAAAGGAAATGCATAGAACACTTGTATTAAATGAAAAAATGATTGTAAACTGGTAACAGGTTACAGAAACGTTTGAAATTTATAGCACATTATGGGAAGAGAGGCCACATGCTATTATTCAGTATCCTGAATGCAAAAAAATATATAGGTTAGCATTGCTACCCACAGCTGTAGAGTTTGTGTTTCAAATTTCAGTCCTCGCTGGAGTTTGAATTTTACACACTGTTCCTGTCCCCATGTGAGCATTTCTCATGCATCCCGAAGACATACATGTTAGACCAAATGTGCTGCTTGAATAAACATCACTTCTTTGTGATTTTGAACTGAAATGAGCAAAAGGAGCTTCCATGAATTATTAGTTAACGGTTATGTAAACTTATGAAAACAATGCATAAAAAGTTGTTTTTTTTTCCTAAAAATAATCATTTTGTTTTGTTATTTAAATATTATTGGTTGCAAGATCTTAAAAGTGACATGATTGGCTTTGAAAAATATTGATGCTGAATATCTTCAAACGTCTTCAAATGAAATGTAACATTATTTAAAAGAAACTAGAGTAAACAACATATACAGTATATACACACATACATATACAGTATGACAGTTTAATTACCGGAGCAGCCGTGTACTGTCACCTATGCTACAAAGTGCTACTGAAACATTGGGGTTGTTGAAAGTGAACTGTAGTATGGTGAGGGCGCTATGATAAAGTCAAGTATTTTTGAGTGGCCTAAGGGGTTCCAGGAGGGAGGGTAGTAGCTTTATAAATCAACACAAGAAGTAGATCCTCCAACATGACAATACTTCTAGCCGTGATGCGCACAGAGTTTGTCACTTCCTGGCTAAGAAATCAATTACAAAATTAAATCATCCACTCTGTTCACCTGATTTAGACCCTTGTGATTTCTGGCTCTTCCCAAAATAAAAAAACTGCCATGAAAGGACTAAAATTTTCAGACATTTCTGACATCCAGCATAATGTGACAAAGGAATGCAAACGTCATCAAACTAAATACATAGCTGTGGAGACGATTGCTTTAAGAATGACTGTAGCCAGTAGTGCACAGATACACATTTTTTCTATAAACTTTTCTGGAGCACACCAGAAATAGAACTCCCAGGCAGCCCTATGAGAATGAAAAACAAGGCAGTGTTAGCCTGCCGCTGATATCTATTTATCTGAAGGACCAGAGATTGCTCTTATCAAGTCCTCCAGACCTTAGATATGTATCTCATTCAACGGAATGCACCAAATAACTTTACTAGTACTGATTTCAACATTTCATCCAGTACATGTTGTTGTGTAAGAACCTGATGGGACAACCACAGCAGTGTCATGGCTTAGTCTTTATTCCATTATTCAATACAAGTGGTTTCTCTTGCTCCTCAGTTGTAGGTAGGTTTTTCTGCACATGCTCTTGGTTTTCTTCCAATCTTTAAAACATGAAGGGTTAGTGTAAAAGAGGCTCCTGTGCCTTTAAGGCGCTGAAGCATGATCACGTGTAAAGTGCAGTGAGCATGTGCGTTTGTGAGATGTATCTCGTGAAAGCTGGAACTACTGGAGCCACTAGAGAAAGTTTAAGCTTGTGCGTTGTTGGCCAAATAACCACACATACACCTATTCACCTACCTGTACAGTTGTTCTACTTCATGTGAAATTTTGGCATCTCAACATTAAAGCGATGTTCCAGAAATGGTTGGATTAGTTCCTGTGTTTTAACCGACACACCACAGCGACTACAGCGTATTGCAAGTCTGCCTTCTCAAAATTTCTTCACAACAATTTTGGTCTTTCGAGCCGGAACGCAGTGTTTACTGTGGAACATGTATCCTTACTCCAACCAGCAAGCTGGAGCGACCTATCCAAGAAGACAGTCGCGCCCTCCGCGTTACTTAGCGGATTATGATTTAAGCTATGCAGGTTACAGGGTTCTAGAAGCATCATCTTCACTGTGGACAGGAGTACGGCACACAATTTACCAAGAAGAGGATTATGATGCCAGCAGAATGTTGTTACCTCAAACTCTGCAAGCTCAAGCAACACCAAATCGTAGAGAACTAGAGATAACTTCACCAGGAGCACAGAATAATTCTCATAGAAAGCTACAGCTTGAGAGAGACTATGAACACTCACAATCAAAGACGGCTAGCCTTTCTACTAATATTAGTCCGGACTCATTAAGAAGGGCTGGACCAGTTCCTGCACCACGGACTGTCTATCGAACACCAGTGCCATCTCCTAGGACTTCAAATGCCCCTTGTAACTATAACTACAATGAGGACCTGCCAAGAATGCAGAAACAGTGGGAAGGAGATAATTTAAGTAATAACAGTTTTAATGCACCCTTATCACCTGTCCACGAGCAGGAGGAATCCTCAACCTAGCCAGGAGTCTGATGCGATGCTTGACCTAATGGAAGAGATGGTGGCACAGATGTGTGAAATGAGAGCCATCCTGCTCTTCTCCACCTAGATCAGATTCCCTTTCCCATTTGAATCGTGATGCACTTCGCCAAAGGACACCAGCCAGGCAACATCCACCCTTACATCAGTACTGTGTAGATCCTAACACACCTGCTCCTACTCCTCTTACTCGCCTTTCTCGTCTGCCTCACCAGCCTCCTCCGCAGCCATTTCACCAGTATATCCTGCAACCTCCTACATCCACGGAATGTGATCAGTACACTCTTGATCATCCCCAGCGGGAGTACTTTCCACAGGCACATGAAACCTTCTATAGGGTACCTAAACCTTCAATCCCAGACTTCATCCATAAAGATCCCAGTGAGTTTGCACGGCTCAAGATAGCTCTAACCAACCTTCTTCCTGCAAGCAGTACAGAGCTATTCAAGTACCAGATTTTGGTTGAGCACCTGAAGTTAGAGGAAGCCCATTTAATAGTTGATGCATACCTGAACTCTCTTTACCCATATACTGATACCATGGCAGCTCTTACTGAGAAATATGGACAACCTCATCAATTGGCTTTGAAGAAAATTTCAGCAGTCATGAACTCTCCAGCAATTCGTAGTGGGGATACAGAAGCTTTTGAGAAGTTTGCTTTAAATGTGCAAGCATTAGTAGGTATGCCGGGAACCATAGGGCCTGAGGGTGACATTGAACTCCGATGTGGATCTCATGTAGCTCGTCTGTTGACAAAGCTTTCACCAGACCTTCGGGGTGAACTTCCGCAGGCACATGCTGTATAGACCAGGAGCAACCTATACTTTAATTGATCTCTCAACTTGGTTAAAATTTGAAGTGTGGTGTCACGATTCAGGAGGACAGCCCAGACAAGTGGAGAAACACAGAGAACCTAAACGTGGACCAAAACCAACTACGGTCTTACTTGGAGCAAACCAAAGCTCTGCGACTGAGACTTCCAACCCTTCTAAAGATGAGCCATCAGAGAAGAAGAAAGAAAAGCCTAAACCTTACTGCCCATATTGTGAAAATACAGAGCACTTCCTTAGTCAATGTCCCACATTCCAGCAGTTCACTAAAGAGCAAATTATAGACTGGATCAAAACCAAGAAACGATGCTGGAGGTGTGGACGTTCGCATCAAGCAGCTCAGTGTAATCTCAAAAAACCCTGCAATATATGTAAAGGGAAACATCTTAATGTCTTGCATGAAGTTAACACTCTCCCCCCAAAACAGGATACCTGTGTGCTCAGTTCATCTACTGAGACTCTTTATGGCGACAGACCCACTGATGGCAGTTATGTATTGCTTAAGGTAGTTAAGGTAATGCTTTATAATGGCAACAAAGCCTTTGAAACCTACGCAGTGTTAGACGATGGCTCCGAACGGACTCTTTTGCTTTCAGCAGCAGCTAAAGAGCTTGGCTTGGAGGGAGAATCTGAAAAGATGATGTTAAGGACAGTTAGACATGACATTGAGACATTGGAGGGAACATCAGTTTAATTTATGCTAACTGCTGCAACAAAGCCACAAAGGAAATTTAAGATCCAGCATGCCTTTACTGCAACGCGGCTAGCATTGGGTGAACATTCCTACCCGATGACTACTCTTCAGGAGAAGTATCAACACCTTAAAGGCTTGAATATTCCTCATTTTGAAAATGCGCGTCCCCTTTTACTCATTGGAGCTGACCATCCCGACTTACTCAACCCACTTGAGCCTGTACGCCTTGGCCCACCAGGAGGGCCAGCAGCAATCAAGACTTCTTTTTGATGGACATTGCTAGGACCTGTAAGGGGACTTAAACATCAGATGTCTTCCACGCAGTGCTTGTTTTCCTCCTTCCAGTCCCCAGATACTGAACTGTTTAAAAATATGGAAAGACTTTGGCAACTAGATTGTTTGCCCTATAGGAGTGTTGAATCAGTCACTCGATCCAAGCAGGATAAAGAAGCCATACTTCTTCTTCAAAGTCAAACTACTCAAATAAAAGTGGACAGAATTCAGCGATACGCAACCCCTTTGTTACGAAGAAGTGACATGCCCTGCCTGAGTTCTTCATTAGAAGCAGTGATGCCAAGTCTCAGAAGTACAGAGAAAAGACTAGCAAAAAATCCACAACTTGCAGCCATCTACACTGCAGAAGTAGAGAAACTGGAGAAAGCAGGCTATATCACTAAAATACCAAGGAAAGCAGTAGCTAGTCAGGAATCGTGGTACATCCCTCACCATATGGTTCATCATAATGGTAAGAACAGGCTTGTTTTCAACTGCTCATTTCAGTTCAGAGGATCAACGCTAAATGAATACTTGTTACCTGGCCCTACTTTAGGCCCATCACTATTAGGAGTACTAATTCGGTTTAGAGAGCATACTGTGGCTGTTAGTGGAGACATTAAGACTATGTTCCATCAGGTACGCCTGTTAGAAAGGGATAAGGTCCTCCTTCGATTCATTTGGCAAAATATTAGACAAAAGATGGATCCTGACATCTATGAGTGGCAAGTTTTGCCATTTGGCACGACTTGTAGCCCGTGCTGTGCTATATTTGCCCTGCAAACTCATGTTCATAATCATAGTGAACCTGGTGATGATAAAAGATTAGCAGTTGAGAGGCATTTTTGTGTTGACAATTTTCTACAGAGTTTCTCCACATTTAAAGAGGCAAAGGACATGGGGGATAAATTAATAAATCTTCTTAATATAGGAGGTTTTCAGTTACGACAGTGGGCTAGTAACAATCCTACTGTGATAGGTCACTTACCAAAAGAAGCACAGTCTGAAATGAGTGAACTGTGGCTAGCTCAGGATCGAATACATTCTCCAGAGCCTATTCTGGGTTTATGCTGGTATTGCTCTTCTGACACTCTAGGCTACAGGCATCGGGAAATTAAGTATGACAGGCCCACACTAATGAATATTTATAAAGTTCTAGCAAGTCAGTATGACCCACTTGGGTTCCTTATTCCATTCACTACTCGGGCAAAGGTATTAGTTCAGCAGCTCTGGCAAAAGGAGCGGCATTGGGATGACCCTCTCTTCCCTGAAGATTTACTTCAGGCCTGGTACTCATGGGAGGCAGAGCTACGTAATTCACTTGTCAAAGGTTACATTCCCCCGGTGCTACCAAACAACTGATATGGATGTCCCAGAAACCAGACGGGAGCTGCATATATTCTGTGATGCCTCAGAACGGGCCTATGGTTCAGTGGCCTATCTTAGAATGGAAGACGGTAAAGGCAACCGGCAGGTTTCCTTTGTAATGGCTAGATCCAGAGTAGCCCCAAAGCGTCAGCTTTCAATCCCAAGGTTTGAACTTTGTGCCGCTTTGACAGGGGCTCAAGTTTCCAAGCTACTCAAAACAGAAATATCCATACCGATCAGCAGTGTCACTTTGTGGACAGACTCAACAACTGTTCTTAATTGGCTTCATTCTAATTCATGCCGATTTAAGGCGACCAGAGTAGCTGAGATTCAAGAACTAACAGAACATGATACCTGGCGCTATGTAGACTCTGTTAATAACCCTGCCGATTACATTACTAGAGGAAAGACCTTAATAGAGATAGCGAAACCAGGTCACTGGCGATTTGGACCACCCTTTCTCCTACAGCACCAAAGGGATTGGCCTGAAATGACTTGCACCAATGTTGCTGAAGATATAGCTGAATTAAAGTCTCCTAAACCCTGTACAGTCCTCCTACTTTTAGTACCAGCTATTCCAGATACAAGTCAGTTTCGCACCTATGGTGAGTTGTTGGAAGCAACTGTGAGATTAGTTAAAGGAGCTGAGCAAGATCATCAACCTTGTGCCTCTGATTACCAAAAGGCTGAATTGCTCCTTGTACGAAGGGCTCAAATAGATAGTTTTCCTGATGAGTTCAATCAACTACAAGAAGGTAAACCTGTTTCTTCTAGTAGCAGACTGATAACGTTATCTCCAGAATTTGACCATTCCAGTGAAATTATCAGAGTTGGTGGTAGGCTGCGACGAGCTGACCTGTTGGAATGTGATGCAATGCATCCTATTATATTGGATCCTACTCACCCTGTGACAAAATTGCTGATTCAAAGATATGATGAACAACTTAGTCACCCTGGACCAGAACGTTTATTTGCTGAAATTAGGCGCACATACTGGATCCTGAGAGGAAGAGAGGCAATTAGGAAACATCAGCATGTTTGCAGAGTGTCAAAGATGGCGAGCTAAACCTCAAATGCCTAAAATGGCCGATCTGCCACTAGCCCGGCTCCGTTTATTTAAGCCAGCATTCTATAGTACTGGAGTGGATTGCTTTGGGCCTTTTATTTTGAAGGTCAGCCATCGTAATGAAAAGAGATGGGGAGTAGTATTTAAATGTCTTACAACCAGGTGTGTCTATTTGGACATATTTAATAGCATGGATGCAGACTCTTTCTTAATGACCCTTCGATGCTTTATTCCACGACGGGGAAAACCCTATGAATTGCTTTGTGATCAAGGTACAAATTTCCGAGGAAGTAATCGAAAGTTGTGTGAGGCCTTTGCAAGTTTAACAAATGATCTTAAGTTGCTTCTGGCCAAACAAAAAATTAGGTTCCAGTTCAATCCACCAGGTGCACCACATTTTGGTGGTGCTTGGAAACGGGAGATTCGTTTGATAAAGACTGCACTTAACATAACCTTGGGGGTCCCAAACAGTTACTGAAGAGGTGCTGAGGGCAATTCTAGTGGAAGTAGAAGGGAACTTAAACGCAAAACCTTTGGGGTACGTTTCTTCCAATTTAGCTGATCTTGACCCAGTGACCCCCAACTATCTGCTTATGGGGCAGCCCGACTCATCTCTTCCTCATGTTGTCTATCCTGAATCAGATCTCTTGACTAGAAGGAGATGGAGACACAGTCAGGTGCTGGCAGATCGTTTTTGGTCATGCTTTCTTAAGTATTACCTGCAGAATCTTCAGACACGTCAGAAGTGGCAGAAAGAGGCAGCTAATCTAGCTGATGGAAAGGTAGTAATGCTTCTTGATCCACAGTTACCCAGAGCTTCATGGCCTGTAGGTAGAGTGCTGCGCGTCATACCAGGAGCTGATGGACGAGTTCGAACAGCTGAAGTAAGGATTAATGGAAGAGTGTATACTCGACCTGTGACCCAACTTATAGAACTTCCAGAAATTCCTGACAATGAGCCTTCCAGTGACAAATCTTCAGAATGATGTAAGAGGTCAAATTTGGTATACCAAATTTGGGGGCGGCTGTAAAAAAGGCTCCTGTGCCTTTAAGGCGCTGAAGCATGATCACGTGTAAACCATGGAGTGTGCAGTGAGCATGTGCGTTTGTGAGATGTACCTCGTGAAAGCCGGAACTACTGGAGCCACTAGAGAAAGTTTAAGTTTGTGCGTTGTTAACCAAATAACCACACATACACCTACTCACCTACCGACAGTTGTTCTACTTCATGTGAAATTTTGGCATCTCAACATTAAAGCGATGTTCCAGAAATGGTTGGATTAGTTCCTGTGTTCTAACCGACACACCACAGCGACTACAGCATATTGCAAGTCTGCCTTCTCAAAATTTCTTCACAACAGTTAGGTTGATTGTTGACTAAGAACTACCCTGATGTAAGTGAATCTGGAGCCTTAAACCAGAACTAGGATCTTCCTTGTGCTCAAATTCTGTCAGAATAGGTTCTGTCACCAAACAAATGTGAAACTGTAATAAGACGGTTCACAGTACGGAAAGATGAATGGTTGCCTTCTAATACTCTTTTGTTTATTGAAATTCTTCAATTTGTAGAAAAAGTAACAATTTTGTTTTACTCTGTCAGTAGTTAAGTAGACATATCTGCTCATATAAATTAAAGGAACACTTTAAAACACACCATACTTCTTAATGGGAAAAAATCATGCTGGATATCTATGTTGATATGGACTGTGTAATGTGTTAGCAATGAAAGGATGCCACATTGTTTGATGGAAATGAAAATTATCAACCTACTGAGGGCTGAATTCAAAGACATCCCGAAAATCAAAGTGAAAAAATGATGCGGCAGGCTAGTCCATTTTGCTGAAATTTCATTGCAGCAATTCAAAATCGTACTCAGTAGTTTGTATGGCCCCCACGTGCTTGTATGTATGCCTGACAACGTCAGGAGGCATGCTTCTAATGAAACGACAGATGGTGTCCTGGGTTATCCCCTCCCAGATCTGGACGGGGCATCACTGAGCTCCTGGACAGTCTGAGGTGTGACCTGGCGGCATCGGATGGACTGAAACATAATGTCCCAGAGATGTTCTATTGGATTTACGTCAGGCGAGCATGGGGGCCAGTCAGTGGTATCGATTCCTTTACCCGGCAGGAACTGCCTGGCTACTCTCGTCACATGAGGCCGGGCATTGTTGTGCACCAGGAGGAACCCAGGGCCCACTGCACCAGCATAGAGTCTGACCATGGGTCCAAAATTTTCATCCCGATACCTCAAGGCAGTCAAGGTGCCGTTGTCTAGCCTGTAGAGGACTGTGCGTCCCTCCATAGATTTGCCTTCCCAGACCATTACTGACCCACCACCAAACCGGTCATGCTGACTGATGTTACAGGCAGCATAACGTTCTCCATGGCTTCTCCAGACCCTTTCACGTCTGTCACATGTGCTCAGGGTGAACCTGCTGTCATCTGTGAAAAGCACAGAACGCCAGTGGTGGACCTGCCAATTCTTTTATTCTATGGCAAATGCCGGGCAGTGAGCACAGGGCCCACTAGAGGACGTCGGGCCCTCAGGCCACCTCATGAAGTCTGTTTCTGATTGTTTGGTTAGAGACTTTCACACTAGTGGCCTGCTGGAGGTCATTTTGTAGGGCTCTGGCAGTGCTCATCCTGTTCCTCCTTGCCCAAAGGAGCAGTTACCGGTCCTGCTGATGGGTTAAGGACCTTCTATGGCCCTGTCCAGCTCTCCTAGAGTAACTGCCTGTCTCCTGGAATCTCCTCCATGTCCTTGAGACTGTGCTGGGAGACACAGCAAACCTTCCAGCACGTATTGATGTGCCATCCTGGAGAGGTTGGACTAACTGTGCAACCTCTGGAGGGTCCAGGTTTCACCTCATACCTCACCTCAGTAGTGACACTGACCGCAGCCAAATGTAAAAGTAGTGAAAAAAACAGTCAGAAAAGATGACGAGGGAAATATGTCGATGGGCTCCACCTGTTAAACCATTCCTGTTTTGGAGGTCGTCTCATTATTGCCCCTCTATTGCACCTGTTGTTAATTACATTACTGATACTTAACTGAATAAATCAATATCCCAGAAGTTTCATTGACTTGATGCTATACTAAGTGTTCGTTTAATTTTTTTGAGCAGTATATATATATATACAACTATACAGTATATATATATATATATATATATATATATATATATATATATATATATATATACAGGGTGGCCCACGAAAAAGTAGCCCGCCTTCCTGCCAGAGTGGCACGCCGATTGACTACCCTCATCACGAAAGCTGTGTAGAAGTAGCGCAAACGTGTGAGTACGAGCTGAGCGACATGTATTCCATTCCACAAAGAATCGCAATAGTGGAGGTGTACATTCTCACGGGTTCCATTAAGGAAACGCGGGACATTTTTGCAACAAAGTTTCCTGCCGCTGTTGTCCCAGCAAAGCGCGCAATACAGCAGTTGGTGAGAAAGTGGCGTACAACAGGGTCAGTTGCAAACGGCAAAAAGAATCGGGCCCCGCCCGTTCGCACACCTGATGCGATCGCCGATGTTTTCACATGGATGGAGAGATGCCCTAGGAAGTCTACACGTAAGTTGTCTCAGCAAGTGGACATTTCGCGCACTTCTTGCCAACGCATTTTACACGACCGAAGGATGAAACCATACAAAGTGTCATGTGTGCAAGAACTGAAAGAGTGAGTAAAGATTTTTGCATTTCAAATTCTTTCTTTCTTTATGGAAGGGCGCCTTTTTTCGCCAGGGAGGCGGGCTACTTTTTCGTGGGCCACCCTGTATATATATATATATATATATATATACTATATATATATATAGTGGTGGACGGCTGGGGGTGGTACAGACCACGAGGGGGCGACCGCCCTGGTTGCACTGAGGACCACGGGTGCAGAGCTTGGACCTGTAGGGGCCCGTGGTCAGCGCCAGGGGGCACCCCGGTGCCTGAAGAGCCCTGGACCTCAGCACTTCCGCCACACAGGGGAGTGTTCATGGAGGAGTGTCGGGGAGCAGCTGGAGCCCATCTGGGCTGCTATGAAAGGGGCCGTCTCCCTTCATTCGGAGACTGGAGTCGGGTGGAAGTGGACGGGAGTCTGGAGAGAGAGGAGTGGAGACGGCCTGAAGGAAGGCACTGGAGAGTGAGGCCTGGACTTTAGGGGATCGGTGCTGGAGGCACTGGGTTGTGCACGGACTTAATTTGTACATAGTGTAAATAAATGTGTGTGCTGGGTGACAAACCATTGTCCCTCTGTCTGTGTCCGGGCCACGTTCCACTATATATATATATATATATATATACACACACACACAGTGGAACCTCGGTTTACGAGTAACTTGGTTTACGAGTGTTTTGCAAGACGAGCTAAATTTTTTAATAAATTTTGACTTGATAAACGAGCGATGTCTTGCAATACGAGTAGTATGGATACACTTTGTCTGCTGAGCGTCATGTGATCACAACTGAGCTGATGGTGGTTCTCTCTCTCACGCGCGTCTCTATCTCCTTATCTCTCTCGCTCGCGCGCACGTCTCTCTCTCCTTATCTCTCCCGCTCGCGCGCACGTCTCTGTCACTCTCTCCTTATCTCGCTCGCGTCTTTCTCTCTCCTTATCTCGCTCGCTCCTGCGCGCGTCTCTCTCTCTCTCTCTCTCTCTCCTCTTGAGGGCAATCGCCTCCTATTCTCCGTCTGAGTCTGTGTGCCTCACTCATATAATCAACATCCGTATGAGCGTATACTGTTTAATACAGCATTGTGACTCTGTGTGTGTGTGTGTGCGCGCGCACGTGTGTGCTGTGAAGTGCGAGTCCCCGTCTTGCGCCCCAAAACACGAAGCTGAGTTTCAGTACTTTAACACCTCCAGCTTTATTCAGCTTGAAACAGCAACAGCGCGGTTATTTATTGTAGCGGGATCTTTAATGTTCCTTATATCACCCATCGACAGCAGGTGCTTATAGTATGTCCGCGATCTTTTTGGATACGCTTATACGGCGAACTGCTACAGCACTGGGAGACTGTGATTGCTTTGGGACGCTCTTCTGCGTGTCGACCCGTTGGGTGGAGTCCCACAAGAGTTTAGAAACTCGCTCACACCAGCCATGATTCTTTTTAAAGGTAAAGTGCAGGTTAATTTGTTTTATGTATTTTTACTTTATATTTTGTATTAATCATTTTTATATGAATAGTTTTGGGTTGTAGAACGAATCATCTGAGTTTCCATTATTTCTTATGGGGAAATTCACTTTGATATACGAGTGCTTTGGACTGCGAGCACGTTTCCGAAACGAATTATGCTCGCAAACCAAGGTTCCACTGTGTATATATATATATATATATATATATATATATATATATATATTGTGGACGTGGCCGGACACAGACAGGCAGACATGTTGTTAAATCACCACCACACGTTTATTTACACTATTTACAATGGTCACACAGACCCAATTCAGTGCACAATCCCCAAATATTCAGTCCTGGCCACAAATGCCTCTCTTCGGGCCGCCTCCACACCTCCTCTGTGCTTCGTCCTTCCTCCTCCCGACTCCAGCCCCGAATGAATGGAGGCGGCCCCTTTTATAGAGTCCCCGGATGAGTACCAGGTGTTCCCGGCATTCCTCTTCTGGCCATGCCCCAGCGTGGCGGAAGTGCCGGCTGTCCTCCCAGCAGCTCTCCGGGTGCCGTCCTAAATCTTCCCCCCAGCACTTCCTGGTGTGGCGGAAGTGCTGGGGTAACAGGTCCCCAAGGCATTGGGGCGCCTCCTGGCGGTGACCACGAGCCCCTACAGGGTGGAGCTTCCATGCCCTGTACCCGTGCCCCCCAAAGCAACCAGGAAGGCGGCCCCCACGTGATCCAGGGTGGGCTCTGACCCTCTTCCGGTCCCTCACGGCGTCCCGGCCGGGTCGTTGCCCCTGGCATCCCTGACAGTGCCCCACAGCCAGCGAAACCACTCGTGGGAAAGAGCGACCCGTCCCGCGAGGGCAGCACAGCCCCGAAGCGGGTCCTACTCCAGGACATACGGGGTCCGGTCCCGCTCTCCAAGCAGGGACAGGGGCGGAGACACGGCCTGAGCACCACCACTTGGTGCTCCCCTGCGCCTCGCACAGGTTGCACTCCCCCCTCTTACCGGCACCCCGGGGCCCCCTCGTTCGGCACCCTCTCCGAGGCCTCCGCGCCCCTTTGGTCGGAGTCACTCACTCCCCTGCAGCCTCCTCCAGCCGTGGTGGCACCCGCGCACCAGCAGAGAGATCCTTCAGCAGACGGTCCGACATCTGAGGGTAGGTCCCCAACGAAGGGGGTCCTACTGCTCGCCCGGAGGTCCGTCCCTACAAAAGAGAACACAGGGGCAGAACCGCTGCCAAGGCACCCTTCCTGTGCCACGCACTGGCAGCGTCCCCCCCTCCAATCGGCACCCCGGCACTTGCCTGTTCGGCACCCTCTCCGCGGCTTCCGTGTCCCTCTTACTTGTGGAATCGCCGGCACCGCCTGCGCTCTCTCCGCCTGCCTCAGGGATTCCCTCTGCCCCCGCAGAGGGCGGCCAGCACCCGGACGCGTGCACCCAGCACCGCATCCCAACCTGTCGGAGGAATCAGCACACAGCCTCTCATTCCCCCTTCCACTCTGGGACGCAATGACGGTTCGAGACTCCTTATCACAAAGAAAGAGCCTCCTTCCCGTCTGCGTCCCTACAGTGCAGAGCGAGACCGCAGCCTACTCGGGGCGGAGGGCGCTAGGACCCGGGGCACTTAGCAGCCCGTGTCCATTCAGCGTCCTCACGGACTCCCCCCTCGCCGCGTATACAGCCCGCTGCGCCGCACCTCCTGTCGGAGGGCTGCTTACTTGAAGCTGATCGTTGGCATCACAGCCATGTTCAGCAGACCCTCCTGCATGCTGTACGGAGTCGGTTGTACTCACCGTCTCCGCCGTACCTCCCCAGCTGGAGATTCCAGCGTCGCGCCGTCCCGTTGTCACTAACGTCTTCAGCGCCGTGAGCGCCTTCCTCTCCAGTACCAGCACTTCAGCCCGGATGGCACGTAGCATCTGCAATACACGCTGCTCCGCGGGCTGAAGGCACGCCTCCAGCTCCGCCAGAGCAGCCGGCAAAGACAGGAAGTTACCCGACGTGGATCCTACCTGTCTGTCAGCCTCCGACGCCGGCCACTTCCTGTGGGCCTTCTCCTCCGGCCCAATCGGGACTCCCCCCTGCCCGTGATGGACATTCCTTGGACCCGCCTCTCTACGGTCATTGGCGGGCACACAAGAAACACCGTCCAATCGCGTGCCTGTCAGGGGGAGGGACTTCTGGTCCGCGGCCATCTTGCCTCCCCTTTTGCGGTGGCGACGTGCTCGCCGGCAGCCCTGTTGTTGCCGGTGCCTTCCGAACTGCTGCGTCTCCTCCTCCGCAGCCCTCGCGGCTGCCTCTGTCCTGTCGGAGCCCCGCAGACCGGCATGAGCCCGCCACTGATGCAGATCCAGGAAGTCCCTGCCTGAAAAACCAAGAACACACGCGGCCCCCAAGGGCCGGCTGCCGTTAGGCAGGGCACTCGCCTCCCCGGACTCGTCCAAACGAGGAAACGTCCTCGGCGTGGCCTCTCTGGATGCAATGCCGTCCCGGGCGCCTCCAACAGCGGCGTGCTCGTCGGAGACCGCTGCAGTCATGCCATGCACGCCGCCAGCTCGCGACAGGGGAAGACGGCTCTCCTGCAGACCCCTGGCGGTCCGTGGGGTTCCTTTACCCCGCGGGGCTGTGTGCACGCAGCACCCGCGGAACGTGGGTGGGGTCCCCTGCTGCACCGGGCCGTCCACAACAAATTTGTTGATAACAGGTCCCCGCCTTGTATCAGGCGGAGCATCCTGCCGACTACGCCAGATGTGGACGCGGCCCGGACACAGACAGGCAGACATGTTGTTAAATCACCACCACACGTTTATTTACACTATTTACAATGGTCACACAGACCCAATTCAGTGCACAATCCCCAAATACTCAGTCCTGGCCACAAATGCCTCTCTTTGGGCTGCCTCCACACCTCCTCTGTGCTTCGTCCTTCCTCCTCCCGACTCTAGCCCCGAATGAATGGAGACGGCCCCTTTTATAGAGTCCCCGGATGAGTACCAGGTGTTCCCGGCATTCCTCTTCTTGCCATGCCCCAGCGTGGCGGAAGTGCCGGCTGTCCTCCCAGCAGCTCTCCGGGTGCCGTCCTAAATCTTCCCCTCAGCACTTCCTGGTGTGGCGGAAGTGCTGGGGTAACAGGTCCCCAAGGCATTGGGGCGCCTCCTGGCGGTAACCACGGGCCCCTACAGGGTGGAGCTTCCATGCCCTGTACCCGTGGCCCCCAAAGCAACCAGGAAGGCGGCCCCCACGTGATCCAGGGTGGGCTCTGACCCTCTACCGGTCCCTCACGGCGTCCCGGCCGGGTCGTTGCCCCTGGCATCCCTGACAATATATATTTATTTATTTATTTTTTCTGCTGTGTTCGTATTTTAGTAGTAGAAGTCCACTTGACTCCCTATTAATCCTAATGGGGGTTAGGGTACCTGGTTCAGTTTCAGTTCATCCAATCAGCCATCTACAATTTAAATGTGTTGAGTTCACTTTAAGATAAAAGGGTAGAGAGCCACCAGTCAGCATATAAGTAAGCTTTATTAGTGACCAGTAATTTCATTCTAAATAAGTCAATGTGCTGTAGGTTGGTTTCTAATATTAACAAAAGTGCTTATCCATTAGTAAAACCTGCTTAACCCAATTAAAAGTGGTGGGGGTTCAACAATATCATTACAATATAACATTTTCAAACCAACCTCTTATCCCAGACGCATCAGTTGCAAGGCAAGAAAGAACCCCAGACAAGGCACTGATTTCAATGAATACACACACTTGCTCATACCCTGGATAGCACAGCAAGCTGGTCTTTGGAATGTGAAATGAAATATTTCAGTATCTGGTGAAAAATAAACTCAGACAAAGATAATCCACACAGAAACAGTGTCCTTGTTGAATCTGCCACCAAATTCAGTTCAGTAGATTCATTTTATACTGAAACAAACAAAATCGCAATATAGTATTACATATAAAACTAAGCAGTAACATAATCAAAAACACCAGATGCAAATTAAGTATAAAAAAATTCTTTCAAACTTAATGAAGGCACAAATGAAGGTACTGCTGTCAAATGCCCAGTTACCTGGCAGACCCCACACAGTCATCAGAATAAGACCACATTACTGTTCCATGATTTTTGACTCCCTTTGATTTACCTGTCACTTAATATGTGACCAAGACTCCACCTCTCAGTGTCACTGACTCCGTTTCTCAACAGTGGTTAAATTGAGCTGCTCAGTGGCCCAGTTACTTGGAGGAGAAGGACCTGAGAGGTCTTTGCTCCCCAAACTGTTTGATAGATTTAAGTTTTGTCCTGGATGTCAGCATGAGGGCTCTGCTTGAATACATCGCCTTCTTTTTTGCAATGGTGTCAGCTGGTTTCCTTATTGTGGCTACTTGGACAGACTGCTGGATGGTCAATGCAGATGACTCCTTAGAGGTAAATCCAAATAGAGGGTAGCTTGGAAAATGTGACTAATTTATAATGAAGAATCTAATTGGTCTATGTAATTATTGATATTGTAAGATGCTTACAGTTATCCTTCAGTTTCCATCAAGTGGTTTCTGTTTTTGTTAAAGAGAGTCCTCAGCTAGGTACCTGTGTGTAAATGCTTCATAACAATTAAACAAGCACAGCAGAATGCAATATTTTTGACTGGGGAGGTGAAAATGGGCATTTTAAAATTATTGTGGTACTGCCTGTCATGCTGCATAGTTTTTGAGAGTTTGAATTTGATTAAAACACATTCATTAATAAAGTCTTCCTATACTAAAACTGGAAGATAATGCAGAAAAGGCCAATCTTGTTATGTGCCAGTCTCTACCTCACTATTTAATTAAAATACATCAACAATGAGTTGAATAAATCTTAAATATACAATAACATAATTATTAATCCGGAAAAAAAAAACTAATAATGAAATACCTTTAATTTATAAACTGCATTGTAACTCATCAAATCTGATATGTGTCAGCTGATAAACTGTTAAGACATCCGGAGAGGTAAATGAAGCTTTAGTGACCTGACAGATTAGTACAGAATGTCAAGTCAATTGGAATATTCACAAGTGGAAAATTTCTACAGGTTTCGGTGATGCAGTCATGATATCTCACAGCCCTGAAATCAAAGGTTCAAATGCTAGACTAGTTGCTGTATATAGAGATAGCCTGTTTTGATAATTTCTGTGTAGGTTTTTCTCCACGGCCTGCAACATGCTCACTAAGTTGTATGGTGACTCTAAATCGACTCTGGTAGAGAGCATGTGTAGGACATGTGTGCTCCCAGGATAGATTCTGACTCTCCACTACCATGAATTAAATTTAGTAAGTTAGATAAAGGTTTAAAGGATTATTTATTTTAATTAAGAAAGGGAGGAAATTTACAAAATCAAAACGTATAAAATTATGTTAGCTTCCACATAAAATGGTTATTGATTAAGAAAGAAAAGTAAATACTGTATCATATTCACAATTAAAACTATTGCATAACACTGGCAAAAATGGCATCATTATATATTTTGATTTACTTTTTCTTTGGTAAGAATACAATTTAATGAACTAAATTGTGATTCAAGACAGGAGTCCAGCAACTAGATGGTCATTGGAACCATTAACCTTGTGTTACTTCACAAATACCTTTTAAATAAAGGTAAACCTGTTTAATGGCATCTAGAAGTGATCTTTATGCAAATGATTGCTGCCCTGTCACGTACACAACATGAGTTTGAATATTAAAGAAAGTATCGGCAAACCCCCAACACACACACAAGCACACACACTCACACACCACCTTCTTCTGGGCATTTCGCTTTACTTCATGGTTCAAAAACATGAGAGTGAAACAAGGTGTCTCAGAGTAGATAAATTTGGGCAAAGGCATGGCAGGAGCTGCTGGTCCGCATATGTTGTGCTAGTAGAATGGAAGCAGGCAAGTGCACAACTGGACAGCTCTCCATGCTAATTAAATCTCTTGTGTTATTTTGTAACACAAAAACTCAACTCGAACCCAGATAATCCAATTATTTTATTCACATGAACAATTTATTATCGTTGTATTTTACTTCCTATAGATTAAACCACATTCGGTGGGCCAAGCTTCTAGAAAGGTGATGATCCTTGATGATCACAGATCTTTTCAATTGCTGTATTGTAAAGCTTATAATCACACTTAGTCGTCCATTTCATGTAAATATCCTGTGGAATCTACTGTATGAGGAGGCAATAGTTGCTCACTCCGGGTTGTACAAGGGTACTGCTTTTGAAACAGCAAATGTTTTAAACAGACTTGCACTATGATTCCATAGAGGCACAGTTCCAAGTAAGCCTTGTATTTCTGTTCCTAAAAGAGTATTAAATCTGCTTAATGTTATATAGTGCCCTTTATATTAGAATAATACCTCATCAAGGTTTGAGTGCAGTCTGTTGGAACTGCTATGGAAGCATCACTGTACCAGTTTGCTGCTCCACACAGAAATGATGAGGCTCAAATCTTGTGTGTATTTAAGTATACTATATTGGTTATTTTATTATTATGTAAATAACAACAGGTATAAATGTCACTTTGATATTTGGAGAAGCCCTTGTCACTTGAACGTAAAAAAATGACAGAGAAACATTCTGGGCAATATAAAGACACAGACAGCAGGCTGGATGAAAAAACAAGAGATGTATAAAGGATATTGCATTTACATTTATTTCCTTAGCAGACACTTTTGTCCAAAATAACTAACAAAAGTAGTGAACATAATCAACTAAACATTAGTCTGGGGGACTGTTTGGGAACAAGTGTTGCAAGACAAAGTTACAAAAATGACCATCACAAGTGAAGAGCTCAGAACAAAATATAAGCTAGTAACAATTTCTAATTACAAAAACCTAATAACTAATATCAGTTAGATAGATATACGCCAAATAAAAAACGTATTTCTGATTTGTAATTTAAATTAAAGCAAATGCTTTAGTTTGAACTTCTTAGGAGATCAAGACCCAGATCAAAGGTATTCAAATAATATAATGTCTTAACTCAGGAGTTGCTTAGCACTGATGAATCACAGACACCAATCCCAGGTTTAAATCTTGCTCCTCCTCTTAAGAATATGCATTTATGTAGAATTTCTTTAAAATGGTTAATTTTTGCATATCTCAATGACCTAGTGCTGAATCCTCCCAGTCCTGGAATGAAAGGTTCAAACTCTGGTCAGCCTTTTCCTCTATCATGTTTTCAGTATGTCTGCATGGGTTTTATGGTCTGGTCGCAAAGATTAGTACGTTAGGTTAATTGGGAATCTAAATTTGACTTGTGTGAGTAAGCCTTGTGATGGACTGGTACACTCCCCAGAGGTGGTTTGTGTTTGTGTTCTTGCCAGGTTAGTCTGTGCATCCCCAATAGACTTCAAACTAGATTAAGCAGGTTTGAAAATGTTATGTGATTTGTTAAATTTCCTTATCCAAGCAGTATGTTTTTCTCTTGTGTGACAGCACATGATTAGTTGTACAAATTCACATTATATCATCATGGTGCCCTGGTTTTTAAATCTTGCTGTTCTTATATTGTACAGACCTCAGCAGGCAGATGTATGAAAAAGCAGAACATTCCTCATCAGAAGAAGCCAAGTGAAAAAATGAAAACAAAGCAAAACATTAAGCCTACTCACTGCCCCAGTCAGATTACTATTGATGACTGTGTGCATGCAGTGAGTTAGAATAGCCACAGTACGGACCACTACTCAACCCAGGTCTGAAGGTCACACTTGTAAGGGAAAGAGAGCAAGGGGCACTCATAAGAGTCTACTTCTGAAAAAAGAAAACCCACTCACATGCACATTTACCAGTAGTTGGCTGACTCCAGTCTGAGTACATGATAAATGCATTTTTCAGATTCACTCATTGTAAAGATTTTTGTCTCTAATTTGCTCTTTCAAGATCAAGAATTATTTTATCTTGTTTAGAAACAAGCTCTTGGTAGAAGTACACTTTTAAATCAGAAAACCCTATTACAGACTAATACAAGAATGCAAGAAATGGCCACTTAAGCCGATCCTGTCAGTGATGATTCATGAAATAACTGTAACAGGAAAAAGTCAAAAGGATGTTTTCAGGAATTTTAAGACAGAAAAATTGACTCAATCTGCCTAATTTGAGCAGTTTAGATTTTTGAAAGGCATTCAGTATGTCCATTTTGTTAACTTACCTGTCCCATTACAGAGTTTGGGAGATCAGGCAGATCAGATGCTAGGTGGGAACCAGCTCTGGATGGGATGGCACTCTATCACAATGCATACTCATTCACGTGTACTTTTCTAATTTTGAGCCCACATTCATCCAAATCTGCACACATTTGAGATGTGGTAATAAAAACAGAGAATTTTCAGAAAAATCCAGAACCTTTGATAAAACATGTTAAATCGATGTAGCCAGCATTTGATCCCAAGAGTGCGGAGCTGTGAGACAGCAGTGCTATTGTGCATCTACTATGCCATGATTTAGTTGATCAGTTTCCTGTTAAATCAGCTCTGTGAGTTTTCAAGGGTTAATATTCAATCTTCAAAATACCCTACAGCAGTGGAACTCCCAGGCATTCAAGGGATACTGGTACCAGTTCTGTCAGGAGGAGGACTGTGGCTTTTAAAGTAATGATTAACCATCTTTAGGATTTATTAAGAATTCTAATGCTAGGCTAATGAGCATAAAGGTGTGCTAAGTAGTGCTTGGGTCCTCAGGAAATTCCCTTCAGTGTTAAAATTTGAATATTTACTGCCATTCAGTGTAATGAAAAGTAAATGCCTAATCACTGAGTTGTTTATTATTTAGGAATATAGGGCCGGGTTTAGGTTTGGTTTCTGGGTCAAATCAGAGGCCTGTCTGTAATCAGCCAGTGTTTTCTAGTGAGTATCATGATTTTGCATCTTGAGGGGTGCCCAATGTGTATGAGGTTGCTTTCTTGCAGTTTTACTCAGTTTAAAAAAAAAAAATCTTAAAATATAATAAAATGGCACTCTTTTTAGAATAAATACACATCCTTTTTGCTAACTAATTATTTTAACACTAAGGTGTGATTTTTCTTTAAAGATTTGGATTGAAGAGTTGACAGCTATGCCAAGGTCATATTTCTAAGAGAACCATAATGGACTCTCATTCTGTATAAAGTTGGTTCCTGCCTTGCACCCAAAGCTGCTGTAATAGGCTGTGACATCTTCCAAACTTGTGCAATAATAAATAGGCTCAGAAAAGGATTGAATGAATTGTCCAGGAATCTGTGAAGTGCCTTGAGTATGGGAAAGGCGCTATATAAGTAAAATGTATTATTATAATATATTTAGCAAAAAAAGAAACGTCCCTTTTTCAGGACTGTGTATTTCAACAATAATGTTTTAAAAATCCAAATAACTTTACAGATCTTCATTGTAAATTGTTTAAACAATGTTTTCCATGCATGTTCAATTAACCATAGTCAATTAATTAACATGCACCTGTGGAATGGTCGTTAAGACCTTAACAGCTTACAGAAAGTAGGCATTTAAGGTCCCGGTTCTAAAAACGCAGGACACTAAAGAGACTTGTCTACCGACTGTGAAAAACACCCAAAGAAAGATGCCCAGGGTCCCTGCTCATCTGCGTGAACGTGCATTAGGCATGCTGCAGGGAGGCATGAGGACTGCTGATGTGGCTAGGGCAATAAATTGCCATGTCCACACTGTGAGACGCCTAAGACAGCGCTACAGGGAGACAGGAAGGACAGCTGATCATCCTCGCAGTGGAAGACCACGTGTAACAACACCTGCACAGGATCGGTACATCCGAATATCACACCTGCGTGACAGGTACAGGATGGCCACAACAACTGCCCGAGTCACACCAGGAACACACAATCCCTCCATCAGTGCTCAGACTGTCCGCAATAGGCTGAGAGAGGCTGGACTGAGGGCTTGCAGGCCTGTTGTAAGGCAGGTCCTTACCAGACATCACCAGCAACAACGCCGCCTATGGGAACAAACCCACCTTCGCTGGACCAGACAGGAGTGGCAAAAAGTGCGTGAGTTTCTGCATGACAGCAATGTCAGTGTTCTGCCATGGCCAGCGAAGAGCCCAGATCTCAATCCCATTGAGCACGTCTGGGACCTGTTGGATCACAGGGTGAGGGCTAGGGCCATTCCCCCCAGAAATGTCCAGGAACTTGCAGGTGCCTTGGTGGAAGAGTGGGGTAACATCTCACAGCAAGAACTGACAAATCTGGTCCAGTCCATGAGGAGGAGATGCACTGCAGTACTTCAAGCAGCTGGTGGCCACACCAGATACTGACTGGTACTTTTGATTTTGAGCCTCCCTTCATTCAGGGACACATTGTGAAACATTTTTAGTTTATGTCTTATGGTGTTGACTCTTTTAGTGTTCATACAAATATTTACACATTAAGTCTACTGAAAGTAAAAACAGTTGAAAGTCAGGGGACGTTTCTTTTTTTGCTGAGTATATAACCAATGGCTCTTCAATTATCTGTGCCGAATTAACATATTATTACCATGTCTATGTGGTTCATCTGTGGGCTCTCCACTTTTCACCTCTTATCCAAGATACATGGAGGTCAGGCCAATCGGCAGCTCCAACTTGGTCTGATGTGTGTAAATATGAGAGGATTTGTCTAAACTTGCTCCTAAATGGTAATAGGCACCAGTAACCCCCTAAATGGATAAAACAGGTATTAGAAATTGTAGGATGGAGTTGATGTGTCATTAAGGGAGTACAAAAATGATCTTCTTTTATTTAAATGTTAGGAGGTCATTTAGCCTTCATTATATGCTGGCTTGCCAGTACCAGGCAGCAAAGTCCCAAATAATCTTAATTTTATATTTCATGTGAGCCTCCTAGCTGGTGGATGAGCTGCCCATCTGCATTCAAAATTGTGACTCCTTCAATGTGTTTAAGAAGTCTCCAAAGACTCTTTCATTTGGTAAATTTCTGTCTAACTGGAAACTTTAACTAACTTGTATATTTTAGCTCTTCAGAGCTCCTATAAAACTAATCCCCAAACAGTCCCCATGACTGATGTGTAGTCGATTATGTTGACCTCTTTTTTAAGGCAGTTTGGTTAAAAACATCTGCTAAGCAACTAAATGTAAATGTAAATATACAGTAGGACCCTTCACACAACATACTATCTCAAGTTGCTTTATACAGCAAAAAAGACTACATCAAAAATATAATATGTGAGATTACTCAATGTATAATAAATTGCAAAGAAATAAAGTCTGAGGGTTCTTCACAATAACAATAAAGATGACAGAACACCACAGTGAGTGGAGTTAGACATTACTATTAGTCCAAGTACAACAGAGAAATAATAGAGTTCAAGTGTTATTTGAATAAACAGATGATTATTGTGGCCCCTGCAATTTGCAGGAAGAAAGAAGAAAGTGTCCTTCTAGTTTGAAGCCCAATTTGTCAACTACCATAGCACATTCTGACTTCCAGTGTTTGAATGTCAGCGAACACCTAGTTATAAATACAGAGATATTGTATATTGGTTTTATTTTGCTTTACAATTTGACTAATAGTGCATCTTTTATTTGCTGTGAGACAGTTAAGGCCCCACTCCTGCTCCCTGTGGCTGTTTTGATAATTGTTCTTTGATCAGTTCAGTTCCAGATGCCGTGGATTATGGTGGGAATGTGTGACTCACGAATTTGAAGGGATTACAACCTGTGAAGAGTATGACTCCATCCTAGCCGAACACTCACGTGAGTTTCTTAAAATTTACTTTTTTGTAATATACCAGTATGTGTCAATGCAGCATCGGTCCTGGAGAGCCGCAGTTACTGTAGGTTTTTGTTCCAACCCAGTTTCTTAATGAGAGGTCAGTTATTGCTAATGAAGCAATTTTTGCTCAAGTGACATTTTTCTGCTTCATTTTAGTGGTCTTGCTTGTTAAGGTTCCCCACTCTTAATTGCTTATTTCAGTCTTAAACAGCTGTGTTCAGTGTTTTAATGGCTCTTCATTAGCAATAAGACACAAATAACAAAGGAGCCAGCAGTTCTCCATCTAACTTGTTTCCATTTGCAGTTGTGTGGATTCATCATGCACTATTTGATTTAATAAAACACTTATGAGTAAAACTAGCAAAATACCCGCGCTTCGCAGTGGCGAAGTACTGCCTTAAAATTTTTATTAAGAAGAAAATTAAACCTTTTTAAACTCAGGGAAACTATACCAATAATTATTTGTTAAGGATCTCTTTGTATACCACATTGTGAGTTCGGCCCTCCGGTTGTAATATGACCAAGCTGTGCGCTGAGCTTACTCTTAAGCATGCAACGTACAGTTGGCCATGTGAACAGTAATCTTGTTTCAAATCTCACAGCTTGGATTACCGCTGTCATAATCGGTTTGAGGTTCATGGTTTCTTTCAATTACGACAGTATTTGTAGGACTTGTGTTGAAGAGACATTCGGCATCTGTCAAGCGTTGTAAGTATACAACCAGTTTCATCGATAACTTCACATACAGCTTTTGAGAGTTTAAACATTTATAAACATCAAAGTGTCCACTACTGAAATCGTCACCTGTGAATCTAAGATGTTTAAGAGGCATTGCGGTTGTCCAAAGGTGTAAAATATTTGGCCATTTTGGTACACTTGAAAGCGATAACTGAACAATTCAGCGGCAGCCATCAACTCACATGCAGATGCATAGGTGAAGGGCTTAAGCATTTCACTCTTCTAGTGCTCCTGTGTAGAATAATTATCTCCTGTACCGTCATCAGTCCACACCTTGAACCTGTTCCAGTCATTCAATACATAAGACACAATGTTCCTCTGGATATCAAGAGTGAGCCTGATATGGCCGTGCAATATGTAACAAAGAGAATGGAAAAGGTAGGTGCCATCTCCGGTCATGGAAACCACTCGGTAAGTGACAGTTCTTTGATCGATGGTGATCACCTCGATAGACATGTTAATGCGGGTACGGTTGGAATGATAAAGGAAATGGGTACCTGAACAATGTAAAGTAAGTCTAAAATACCTACACAATAACTATAATCGTAATAAATGAACAATAAAACAGCGGAGAAGCCATGGATTAAATAAAAAGGCTGTAGTTATCAGCAGGGAGACGTGAATCCCGTGGCGAAGCAAGGAAGGGAATGTAGAGACAGGAGCGACAGACGGCCTTATATAGGCAGGCAGCCAACAACGTGGGAGGCAATGGGATGGGAGACCCAACGGCGCCTCACACGGTGACCGAGCTGCAGACTGTGGACCGTATATATGTACGTAAGTAGGATTCAGTTAGCATTGGGAACCCGCATACCAAATTTCTTGAAGATGGGCCCATAAGTAACAAAGACCATTGAAAAGTTCAATTTGGCGGCTGACAGTGGCATCATACCACCGAAATAAGTACCAAATTTCAGCCTTCTACCTACACGGGAAGTTGGAGAATTAGTGACGTTGGAAAGTTCAATATGGCGGCTGACAGTGGCGTCATACCACCGAAATAAGTACGTACATTGGTTTCGGTTAGCGCAGGGAAGCCGCCTACCAAATTTCGTGAAGATGAGGCCATGAATAAGAAAGTTCAACATGGCGGACGTTGTTGACCGTTATGACCATTACGCGTAGAATTTCGAAATGAAACCTGCTTAACTTTTGTAAGTAAGCTGTAAGGAATGAGCCTGCCAAATTTCAGCCTTCTACCTACACGGGATGTTGGAGAGTTAGTGACGTTTGGAAAATTCAATATGGCGGCCGAAATAATTTACCGAAATAATTACGTACATCAGTTTTGGTTAGCGCTGGGAAGCCACCTACCAAATTTCGTGAAGATGGGGTCAGCCTTCTACCTACACGGGAAGTTGGAAAATTAGTGATGTTGGAAAGTTCAATATGGCGGCCGACAGTGGCGTCATACCATCGAAATAAATACGTACATTGGTTTCGGTTAGCGCAGGGAAGCCACCTACCAAATTTCGTGAAGATGGGGCCATAAATAAGAAAGTTCAACATGGCAAACGTTGTCGAACGTTATCGACCGTTTTGACCGTTACGTGTAGAATTTCGAAATGAAACCTGCTTAACTTCTGTAAGTAAACTGTAAGGAATAAGCCTGCCAAATTTCAGCCTTCTACCTACACGGGAAGTTGGAGAATTAGTGATGAGTCAGTGAGTGAGTGAGTGAATGAATGAGTGAGGGCTTTGCCTTTTATTAGTATAGATGTGACAGACTGAAAATGATCTGTTTACGCATTTAGATGATTTCATTGGAAAGGAAAAAAATCTTCACTATACGAATGTTACTTTGCAGACTAACATGCCATAAAATTAAATAAGGTATGGAATTGATAATCATTGGTTTCTATTAAGCAATTGGGTTGGAACAAAAACTTTAGTAAAATGAAATATTGTTTTTGAATAAAAGGTGTTGATAATATTATTCATTAATATGTCTGTTTAGTATTACCCTTTTGTTTTTCTTACTAATTTTCAAAGTTCACAGCAATTGTATAACATTAAATGACAAGCTGTCATTTTGTTACCCAGTAAAGCTGGTGGCGACCCGGGCACTGATGATCATGGCAGACATCCTAACAGGATTTGGCTTCATCATACTACTCCTTGGACTTGACTGCATAAAGTTCCTGAAAAATGAGCCTGGCATAAAAATACGCATCTGCTTTGTGGCTGGAATCACATTGCTCTTGGGAGGTATGGCACTGATAGTCTACTGTGTGGTCAGGACTTCTTGAGCCTGTGAGTGCATTGCAGTGTATTATCATAAGTACGGCATTATTCATCCTCTGGTCCAATCCTGGGAGTATAGTTAAGTCAGTGAACAATATGTAAAATAGACAAGTATGCTTCTGTGTTTCTTCACAAATACTTCTAAAGGGACTTTGACATCCAGATGGCTAATATTTCCTTCTGTTTGTAGTCCAATACAGATTTGCATAGAGGCAAAGTTTATCCTGGCACCACCTAATGTAAAACCAGAGCCAGCCTTGGACTAGCTCAGATCACAATCCCTTATTCAGGCCACTTTAGCTTTGCCAGTGAGGCTGATCTATACATCACCAAGATGGGAAAGGACACTGTTAGATTGTCCAAATGCAAAAGAATCAACTGGATTTTTATTGTGGTCTTGAAATAAGACCTTTTTCTTCTCTTTGACTACACTTCACATTGCATGACACCACTAACCCCCAGCACCTCTGCCAGAATTGTAAACTCACAGCACACCCTGACTCCTCATTTCAGTCTGCAGAGGTTATAGCTGATCCTTCTTAGCAGTTATTTTCTTTATTTAAGACTTTACATAACAATGATCACAAAAAAGAAAATAACCCTAAATCTGTACTGTAATTTTGTCACTGCTGATGGTCACTATTTAGATAACATTAAGGAAACAAAAGTCAATTTAGTAGGAAGAATTGACCAAGAGCAGCAAACATCGGCCTGTTAAGGAGTTTTAAAATAAACAGTAATATTTATATGAATACTGTTTAATATTCTTAAACCCACTTAATCCAATTCAGAGTTCAAGGTGGATGACGCCTAACCCAGCAGCACCATGCACAAGGAAGGAATTAGGTACGGTCAAGGCAGATGTCTGTAGCAGGACCCACTCAACACACATCTACACTTGAACTCACTCAGGTGCCAATTTGAAATTGCCAGTTAATTTGGTTTGGTTTTTTGGATGTTTGAAAAGAAGGATGGAAAGAATGTGCATATTCCACAAAAACATCATACTGGTACAGGATTCATACTTGGAATACTGACTTTGTAAAGCAGCAGCACTAACAATTTTGCCAATCCAGTAATATTTTATTTTATACCAATAGTAACAGTTACCACAGAAAGATATAAGACAAATGACAATGAATGTTGAAGAGGAGCCACTATTTCAGTGTAATTTGCGGTAGTGTCATAATGAGCAAGCAATGGCTTAAAAAACACATCATTCTCAAATCCATATAATCCAGTTTTGTCTCACAGTAGAATGAAAGCAGAAGAACTGGGCACAAGGCAGGAGTTGGCCCTAGACATGGTACCAGTCCTTTACAAGTCCCATTCACATAAGGGCCAATTTAGAATCACCAGTTAGCCTAAGCTGTATATCTTTTGGGAGCAACAGCACCAACCACTGCACTATCATGCCACCCGACATGTCACTGTTTTAATTACCGTTTTTTTCCTATTATGGAGCTGTTTGTGAAGCTGACCTCTCACTTTGTTATATGGTGCAGGGTCCACTGGTCTCATCTTTTGTCATTCATTGTCAATGAAATGTCTCATCCGTTTGTCTTGACACTGAGCTGCGGTCACGGCTCCTGTTCATTTTTGTGGCATGAGGTCTTCTTTCTGAATGTTAGCCTGTGAACAATCGGCATGGCCATTGCATTGTGGCTGATGGAATTGTTCATGGAGCTATTTGTCATGTCATCAACAACTGATGTCACTGCTATTCTTTTCCTGCCAGCTATGGTATGCAACCACGTTCAGCCATGGCACGTGCCCGCTCATATGTTCTTTTTTGCTGTAGGCCGTGGCTCATGACTGTGACATTGCTGTGCTATTCCTGTTAGCTATGGCGTGTACCTTCATGCTTATTCTTTCTCTGTCAGCCATTAAACATGACCAAGCCATGGCTTGCCGTCTGAAACACCCAAGGCCCATTAAGGCAGCCAGCACCTCCAATTTCTTGCTACCATTGAGCATGTCGCCTCAAAATCTTTTGATTAAGACCATTAGTTTGATAGTTTTTGTGTGACAGATGGACACCCTTAGCATCTTATATATGAGAAAGTAGGGTGAATTGACACCTTTTAGGTTAGGTTAGGATCCAACTTGCCTGATGAAGGGGTCTTAGCTTCCTCGAAAGCATGCATTTGTAATCTATTTAGTTAGCCAATAAAAGGTGTCATTTCACCCTACTTTCTCCTGTATCAATCTATGGCTAACACGGTACAATACGCTACTGCCATCTTATATATGTAGATTTTAAAAGAAACTGGATGTCAAAATCTTAGTAAGAATTAAGAAAACAATCTATTCATCAATGCAATATCCGACCCTCTTATCCTGTTAAAGGTCATTGGTAGTCACATCTTATCTTTGCAGTAATGGGTACAATTTAGAAACCAACCATGCATGGGACCCCAATGGAAAACTGTGGCATTACATATTAAATTCCTATGCAAACTGAAGATACCCTGAATTTTGTAATTGATACTATAATGGTAAAACTTGGTAACTAACAACATCTTTAATCAAACCAGAAGTCCGATTAAAAGCTGAATAATAACTTTCCTCAGTGCCAGGCCTTCATGAAGTTATTGGAGTAGCTTGTTATCAACACCTTTCCACATTACTTTCTGTCATGTCCAGGTTAGCCACAATGGAGAAGAGTTTCATCCTTTTTTTACAATTCTTGTAGACCTTGGCACATGTTTTCCCCACTCCTCCCAACATTTAATACCCCAGCTCTGTCAAATCACAACTTCTCCTGACATCCCGCTGGTTTTGGACCTGTGACAATTATAGCTTCTTTAGATAAAAGCAAATAGTATTTGTATAATATACAATCTCTGATGATTTCTTGGGGGTTACACTGTCAAATCTTGTTTACGATGAACTGTAAAGTCATATACTGTATATAAACTGTGCTGGTTCTCCATTTTCCTAACTCAGAAAAGGAGAATAGTGCAAAAGCAGGGGTCTCACAGCTGTTGCAGCCCTCTTTCATTCCTGTAGGTCTCCCGTGTGCTATTCACAGACCACAAAGATGCTGTTTGCTTACTCGGCCCTGTAAAGGAGTGACATCTTGTCCAGACTGGCTTCTTGATTTTTTTTTATTTTTATCTATTTATTTTTGCAGCTCTCTGCAGCCCTGTCTTTGGGTATTTAAAGAAATGTAACCATGTGAACCACAGTAAGATTAAGCAGGTTCATAAATGGATGGATGGACAACTTCACTTTCACTCTGGGTCCTATAAGTAATTTACATTGTGTGCTTTCTAGGCTGCTCCCTCATATAGGAAAGAAAAACAGTGATTTAGTGCAGAATTTCCTAAACTATTTCTGGCTTTGTACTTAATGAAAATGTCAAGTAGCTGCTCAGGCAATTGGAACAGAAGATGTGCTGTAATACTGCTGCGTTCCAAGTGTGTCCATCTGCTACATTTTCTTCTGTCTTTTGCAGGTATTCTACCCACACTGCCCCATGTAGACATATATTCTGTTGTCCTCTTTGAGTCAGTAACATATCTAGAACTCAGTACAGCTGAGATGTGGCATCTTGAAGAGTCATTTAAAGGCAGACTAGCAGCAAATGAAAATGTGTTCTCTTGTGTTTGTATAGTAAACAAGACCCACCCTTTCCTCTGCAGCTATACCTGGTATGGTGGCATCGGTGTGGTATGCTGTGGGAGTGTATGTAGAGCGCTCCACCCTGGTCTTCCACAATGTCTTCCTTGGCATCCAGTTTCAGTTTGGCTGGTCATGTTGGCTTGGTATGGCTGGCGCTATGGGATCTGGTCTGGCAGGAATGGTGCTGACCTGCTGCACCTACCTCTTAAAAGGTAACAGTCACTTCTGGAGAAAGAATCCTGGGCTATGATCTTAATCACAATTGAGCAGTGGGGGTGATTAAAATATTTGTAAAAGCAGCACAAAAGGAAAGGTAAGTTGCATGATTCATTTATTTTTCATACTTTTTCATCCACAGTGTTGCAGGCGGCTCAATCTACCCTGATTATAAAGTTGGAACCAGCCCTTGCATCTCACACATATACAGTAAATAGGATGACTTGTTGCAGTTTAAAGTGGTACATCTCTAGACTCTAGAATTTATGAACACTGTGTGGAATTTGTATGTAGGTTTTTCAGGTACATTCAATACCCTAATACACCTCAACACATAGGTTAGGTTAATTGGCAACTCTAAACTGACTTGGTATAAGTGTGGCCCACTAAGGACAGGCATTCCCATCTGGGCTTAGACCCAATATTAGTAACATTTGGAAAATGTGGCTTCTGAACTTGCATGTATGGATAATAGTGCCTGATGGAAATATTATAAATACAACTTCAGTCAAATGAATACTTAACAAAATTTCAGGACCTTTTAACAGTGAATTTCCAAATGATGAAACATTGTTTTAAACATGCAAGAGAGTGAGAGGTGTTACATAAAACACACAACAAAAAAACGTCTAGAAATGTTTTGTCACCAGTAAAGCTCCCTGCCAGGAAAGCACATGCTATCAGCACAGCATAAATTTATGAAGACACTAAACGTTCTTACTGTAATTGTTCCAGTAAACACTCGAAATGTGATATTAAAAGTGCAACTTCATCTCTTCCAGATGTGGGGTCAGGACACAATCATCCTCCTTATTATCAACATTCTCGGACAGCCAAAGGAAAGAAATACAAAACAACCAGCCACTCATCCCCTGCCAGTATGTACTCCTACACAAAGACTGAAACTGCTAAGAACTATGCCATCGACACAAGGGTATAGAGTCCAGGTGCCGAGCTCACCGCTGTTTCTTCTTGTACATGTGTGGTGTGTTTGTGTTCTGCCTCCACTGTGCATTGAAAACATCTTAACCTGCTGGACAGAAACACAGCGGCAAGCTTGTTCCTTGTAAACTCCACATTTGAGCTGAAATCATCCTTGTCAACACCCCACTGAAATAGAAAATGAGAGATGTCTGTGAATCTGGGACAGCTGAACTGAACCACTGTTTACAAATTATCTCAAATGGGCCTTGTAAATCTCAAGGGGTCGCATGAAATGTGCAAATCAGTAGCTAATACCTATTAGGGGGCTCTCGAGAATAAGGGGGGGACATAAAAAAAATAAAGAAATATTGTAGTCACACTTTGAATGTTGTCAGTTTGGCGACTATGTCTGCATAGCCCAAGTGATCTACTAGCAGACTCCTTTGTGGAGAGCTGACCTTCTTGCTCCATGCCTGCATTACATCACCATGCATCAGAAGACAATTTATCATAAGGGCTATTGAGGAGATAATAAGGGTGCTTTGGAAAGCCCATCTTCTTCTGTAATGTCTATAAAATTCTTGTCCTCCTTTTATGCTGTGATTTACAGTAGCTTTTGTTGTGTCATTTTTAAATATTCTAAATGCTTTTTCTTTGAGGCACTCCTGGTGCTTAAAGGTGTAGAAGTAAGCCATGATTATGTTAGACATTTGCTGCTGCCTGCCTGCATGGCAGCAAAGCAATATAAGTGAAGAAAATTAAATCAACAGTTTCTACATCTTTTTCCTGCCATGTCAGTTTTTTTGTTTGTATTATTAAGCATTCTGAATGTCGACCAGAAGTCAATGTGTTGCCAAATGACCTAAACTTCTCTCGCTGGTTTACATGTTTTAACAGTACCTCACTTACCTTGTACACGAATATAGGTCAAGATTCTCTAATTTTTATGATGATCCAACCTTTCAAAGGAGAATGATGGGCTGGAGGTTAAGAACTATTTAATGTGCATCAAAAATATTCTGTATCATTATAGTGACTATCTTCTTGTGGTTTAAGCTGTATTTGCTTGTTATCTGACAGAAGGGTAAGTCCAAGTTGGACGTTTCTTATGAAGTCAGAGTTCCAAGGTAGTGATTGCCGTATTAAAAAAATATATATATCTCTTTAGAAGCAAGGAGTGCTGGGCTTCCTTGAAGCTTGTCTGTTAACACCGACACCTGGGTGGCTTCTGTATTATATTCTACCAACACTGGAAGGGGCGTGACCTTCTGCTTAGGGGAGGTGACATTGGTGGTGATCCAGGTTTTTCTTTTCCTCCATTTTTTAAGGAAACAAACAGAACAAATTTTAGCAGAGGTGTCACACCCAATTCCTTCCCTACATTTGTCCAGCCCAAACCTCTCATGTCTGACACTAGTCCGTTTGAAAATTGCATTTGGAGCACTGCGATAACGCCTTTAATATGTTTAGTTTGCCCTTTATTTTCACAAAAAAGTACGCTATATTTTTTTATTGCTTTTTCTGCAGAACAAATAGCAAATCAAAAGCGACCTCATGTTGCTACCAAAAATCTGACCCAGAAACTCCCATGAACACAATGAAATGGGAAGGTTGTGACATCACAAGTAGGAGGTTCTGGAAGCTCTGCCAGCATCTGAAATGCATTTAAATGGCAAGTGTGAATGTAATCCAGGTAGTTTATATACGGATACACTCCACATACGATACACACTTTAAACCGAGGGTCTTTGGGAAAATGTACAGTCATTGTGAACCATATGTAATGTTTTCAATATTGATAAAATGATCTGCTCTAAACAGAAACATTTGACACCCCTATTGTAGCTTGATTTTTAATGATTTAGGTATTTTGCTGCTTAGTTAGTATCACACATGTATCTGACTGTGCAGTCATTCATTCAGCCTATTTAAATGGAGAAAAGTAGTCACTCTGTTGTTTGGTATCATTGTGTGCCCCACTCTGAACATCAACCTGAGAAAGCAAAGGAGTAAGAGTTGTCTGAGGAGATCAGAAAGGAAATTATAGACAATCACGTTAAAGGCAAAGGCTGTAAGACCATCTCCAAGCAGCTCGATGTTCATGTGAAAACAGCTACAAATATTATTAAGAAGTCTGAGGTGAATGAGACTGTAGTCAACCTTCCTGGACGTGGCTGCAAGAGAAAAATCTAAAAAAACTGGAAAGAAGGATAGCAAGAATGGTCAACAAAAAACACAGGACAATTTTCAAAGAGATACTCCAAGGTCAATGTCCATCAGTGTCTGATTGCACCATTCATCACTTTTTAAGTGACAGTGTAATCAATCGTAGAAGACCCAGGAGGACTCCACTGTTGAAAAAAAAAACAAAAAAAAACACCAAAGTGGACTTTGCTCAAATGCATACTGACAAGCCATAATGCTTTTGGGAGAATGTCTTTCGGACTGAGGAGACAAAACTGGGGCTTTCTGGCAAGTCGCATCATTTCTATGCCCACTGACAAAAAAGTGAAGCTTTTAAAGAAAAGAACACCATTCTTACTGTGAAACATGGAGGTGGCTTTGATTATGTTTTGGGGACATTTTGCTATGTCTGGCATTGAGTGTCTTGAGTCTGTGTAGGGAACAATGAACTGCCAAGACTAACTAGACATTCTGTTGTGAAATGTACACCCCAGTGTCAGAAAGCTCTGTGTTAGTCGCAGATCATTGATCCTCCAACAGGATGATGACCCACAACACACAGCTAAAGGTACCAAAACATGGCTAAGAGCAAAACATTGGACTGGTCTGAAATGGCCTTCTATGAGCCCTGATTGGAATCCTATAGGACATCTATGGAAACACCTGAAACATGCAGTCTGGAAAAGGCCCCCTTTCAAACCTGGCACAGTTTGCTCAGGAAGTGTGGAACAAACTACCTGTTGACATATGCAGAAGTCTCATTGAGAGCTACAGGAATTGCTTCTTTGCAGTGATGGCCTCTAAAGGTTGCGAAACAAAATATTCTATTAAAAGATCTCTCCATTTTTGTTAATGCCATTTTCATTTGTGTTATTATTTGAAATATTCTGTTGAATCAAAACTCTAAAGCAATGTCTGATTTTTGTTAATAATGGGTGCCAATTACTATTGTCGGTTTTAATTTATTTCAAAGACAACTGTAGGTTCTTCTTTTTTCTTGGAGGTGTAGCAACAAATTTGTCCAAGTCTGTATTGCTGCAGGTTAACTATGGTAGGGTAAAGCAACAGAATGAACTAAGCCAATGGCTGGGACCCTCCAGTTCTATGGACATAGTAGGGCTTTGACAGAAACCGTAACTGCAAATAAGAACTGTTTTTGTAATAAAGACTATATGAAAATATCAACATAACCAGGGAAACCTTGATAATGAAAACTGAGGACGAGTACTAATTGACAAAACGCAGAATGAGCCCAGCCTGTGCAGAAATTAAATGTTCTTCCATTACCTGTGGGGGTTTTGCACTGGGTTTCTAGACCCCTACCCCCAAATCCCAAAGACATGAGCTTTGATTTAACTGGCATATGTAAACTAACCCAGTGTCACAGAATGTGACTCTATACATGAGTGTGCTCAACAATGGCCTGGCAGCGCCATGCACAGTCTCATCCAGTCTTGGACCTGAGGTTGTTCTAGGCTTTAAAGGAGTTCTCCGGGCATTTCAAACAAGGAGGTGTGTTCACTGAAGGAGTGTAACAAGTCTGGGCAGGGGAGAGATAAAAATGAAATTGTGGAGCTGTACATGTTTTAATGGCAGAATCCCAAACAGGGCCAAGAACTACTAATCATGTGTCTGTGGTAGAGAGTATGTACAGGCTAAGAGAATTAAAACTCTTTAGTCTTCAGTAGAGAGTCCCAAGCCCAGATAAATGGGGAGGGTTACGTCAGGAAGGGCATCCTGTGTAAAATTTTGCCAAATCAATATGCGGACAACAATTTTGGATGATCTGCTGTGGCAATCCCTAACGGGAGCAGCCAAAAGAAGAAGAAGTCTTCAGCAGAGACGGATCTGTAGTGATCTAATCCAGGTAGTGATAAAGCTGATCCAACAAAATTCTTTCAGTGAAATGGTGAATCAAAGAAAGGAGATGAATGGGATGTGCACTTAAGATTGAAGCCAAGAAGCGCTTTGTCAGTCTTTAGAATTCGGAAACAAATTACTGACTCATGTAGTTGTTGTGGAAACTTTCAAAGTATTTAAAGGAGATATTAATATAGCTTAGCGATTAGTCCTTGATGGACTGAATAGCTTCCTCTCATTTCTTAAATCTTGTGTTCCAGCTTGGAAAAGGATAAAAGAACATGTTTAGCTTTAGTAGAAATGTAACAATAGTTCAAGGACAGGAATGTTTTTACAGAGGCTTCAGTGTCAGCAATCTAATTTGTTAGTGTTAGGCGTATCTGGGGGTAGGCAGATGAGTGGACCTTCAGTAAACTGTGAGGAAACACAGCAGATTCTGTCATGTCATTTTCTAACCTGATTAATCCAGACCAGGGGCGCGTGTGTGTGCGTTGTGGGTTCCCAGCTACCATAGGCATTAGGCAGGAACAAAAACCCTTGGCAGGACCAACACGCCAAACACACAATTTAGATCAACTTTAGTGTTCTTTGGACATTGGCACCATGCAGACACGGGGAGAACATGCAAACTCCACAGAGGAAGACCTGGGAGGCGAACTGTAAGTCCTTGCAGTCCTTACTGCAAGGTGACAGCGCTGTCACTGTGCCACCCAGTAGATTCAGAGTGCTTGAATTACAGAACTACATTGATCTTTAAATGAATTTTGGATATGTGAACTAATCAGAAGGAGTATTAGTTAAAAATATAATAAATATCTGATTGTTATGGAGAAGTTTTGGATTTGGATATATTTCAGATTTCACAACAACAAACCAGAGAGAAAATAAAAGTTGGGAGTGAAAGGCAATCTTGTCAGGCACCTTATTGAACTGGGAAGGGCAAAGTTTTTGATTGTTACATTAATGGCTGATGAGAACAACTGTCATCATCCAAGGTCCATATGCTGAAGTACAATTGGCACTTGCAGTTTAGGCATTGAACTGCCATTACGGCATCTAAGGACAACAATAATATTCTTTTGAGAAAATACATACTGTATTTGGTTTGATCAGAGGGTAAAACAAATTATGAATTATTTTGCATGTAAAGACTAACAATCTTCATCAAAGGTATCACTGTTTGTGCTCATTAAGAAAATCAGCCTGTAATTTTGAAATTTACTGTGAGGCTTTTTTTGCCTAGGACAATCTTGGAATTAAAGCCAAATAAGGATGTGGGCTAGTGATGGAAATAGAAGCAATTGAGACAGCAATGACAGGATTCTTTCAAATTGGACAGGAGACAATTTGTTTCTCTAGCAATAATAAATGGGTTGAGTGATTTTTTAGTTGTTGACAGGAGAGAAATTAAAATATTGGTGCAATCTAAATAACAGACAGGAAATTTGGTAACTTATTTTATATATGCGACACATTAATTTTGTTATGGTTGTGTGTTATTTACCCTGTGCTTACCTACATTCTGGTTGTGTAATTGAAGGCTTTATTCCAACAGAACATTTTGAATGAATAGCTTCTGCTGTAGAATGGAGTAGATAAGGAATGAAAAACTCCAAAGTATTTTTGAAACATTGTGAGGTGTTTCTTGCAGAAGTTACTCTTCAACATGCCTCTGATCCTACAGGCCAAAGCAGTGCAAGTAGCAGATTGTTGAAAAAAGGCTGAGTTCACCCACAGCCTAGTGTGTAGGTGATCTATAAAGACCAAAGAACAAGTGCTGAAAATAAAACTACAGTTCAGATCATGATAAACAAGAACTTAATAATGGCAGATATTATTTAATTCAAATATAGAAGGTTGTCTTTGTGTGGGTCTCGGTGTACTGGCCTCAGTCCAGGAAATTGGCTAATCCTGATAAAATGCCAGTAAGATTCCAAGAATAGCAAAGGAGCAAAGAAGACTTGCCTACTATACTAATGCTAATTCTAATGTGTCAAAAAAAGGAGATTTCAGATGTGCCAAGAGGATCAGAAACTTCAGAACATCTGCAGGTTGTGCCTGTGAAGTAAACCACTTGAAGGCCTCTCAGGTGGGCTGAAATGATGGAGCCCAGTGGCATAGCTAGGGGTGGGCCGCACATTTTTGGGGACGGCATTATTGGCCAAAAGGCCCAGTGCAATTCGTGTGTAATCAGCAGGGTTCAGAAAAATATCACTCATGAATGAAAAAAGTAAAATTCTCTTGATTTTTATCCACAAATGCTTCAAAAATAATTTTCAGACTGTCCTTCTGTGATGGCATCGGACACAGCAGTTGAAATTTATGAGGCAATAACAAAAATAAATATTACACCGATAATAATTTCTAGGAAGATAACTAATTTATAATTTCGTTTCGCTATCAATCTGAATGTGTTCTTGCTCTGTGCAGAAAACATCCCCACCTACGACTTGTACACTACACTGGTTCTGGTTTTCGCAGCGTAATTATATTAAACTAATAATTAGAACACGGCTTATTAGTGTGTCTATACTATATTCTTGTCTAGTTGATGCTTATAAATAATTATATGTGAAAAATTATTGCTGTTTCTTTATATATGAATAAATTTATGCAAACTTTATCTTATTTTTTTTCTATATGTCATTTTAATTTTCTATTTAAATAGGTTAACATATTCAGATATGCTGGAGGGCGGCAAATTGAAGCACCGCCCCTCCCCGAGCAGCACGAACTCTAGCTACGCCACTGATGGATCTTTCAATGTTTGACGTCCTTCAAGGATGTGAAGTATACAGTCTGGCAGGATGTGTCAGAGACAGACTGGACATTCAAAAGGAGGTGGACATGCTAACCCAGAAAGGCAAACCGTTCTGCACCTTCTTTTGAAGCAATATATATAGGCTGTGGATTTCTTTTCCTGATATAGCCTACTCCATTTTTAGTGTCTGTACATCAGTAGCAGTTCACACTGTGAAAGGCAAGCACTCCATCAGTTCTGCACCACCTAAAACTTTAAAGAGAAATAAAGGGAAAGGCACTATAAGCAAAATGTATTATTATTGTTAAAGGCTGCCACATGCCTCTTTAGTTGGAGTTTGTAAGACTTGTAAGGGAGGCAAGAACCCATCACATCAATCCAGATCATTATTCTCTTTCCCCGTCTCAGTACCTGTAACTCTAGTTGCCTGTGGTTGTTTTTGCAGTTTATGAAGTTCTTGATATTTCAAGTAAAACAATTCTAAAACTCTTTTTTTTGGCAACCTACTGTATCATATTGCAAAGCAGAAACCCCATGGCAGATGAGAACTACAAATGACAAAATCCTGAGCAGTAGATCAAAATAGTAGAATGAGACAGCAACACATAAAGCAGTTTAAGACCCATGGTTCACACTGAGGACAGACAAAATGACAATTTCAGGAATGGTTTATTCGCTCAACACCAAAATAACCCCAAAAGACTAAGGTATCTAACAAATGGACAGAGCCATTCATACTGAAAGATAAATAAGAAAAGTGTAATTTAATCAATCAAGAAAAATGTCTGGACAGTACAAAACAACACATAAAAACACTAACCAGAGATGCCAGCGTGCAGCACATTCAGTCACAGTACATTGCACTCCTTAGATCTTTTCAGAGGCAGGTGAGGCATCATGAAAAGTAAAAAAAACTATTAACATAAAATATGATTATCTGGTCTGTGCTATAAATTTGTTTTCTGTATGATTCCAATGATTTTGATCATTTTTATTGTTAAAATCGCTGAATTGGCGCATTTCATGTTCAAATACAAAGGGAGAAACGCGAGGTGCGGCAGCAACAAGCCTCACCTCACCTCGGACTGCACTCTCCTTCACACACGAAGTTGATGCGTGCAATTGGCACGTGCCTGTTGCTGTCTCTGTGTAAGTCACCAATATAATGTTTGCCGACACGTTTATTATACAATCTGACTTTCCACAGTCTGGCTAATATCTTTAATGAATCTGTGTGACATATTCAGTCTTGCTGACGGACATAAAACCGCAGTGAAAAAGCACAAGGTGAGGCCGGCAGTACCGTGCCGTCCTGAAGGGGCCGCATGTGAGCCCAACAGGTGCTCGTTGCTGCTGTTCTTCTATGCAGAGACTGTGGGTGCCAAAACGTTAGCGATATCAGAAAGTCAAGTGCACTGTAGCGGTCCGTTTATTGTTATTTTTTTGTTCCTACTGACTGCCGAAATGGAAGGTTAAGATTTTTAAAACTAAAGGAAAATAAGGAAGATTTTTACAAGAAAGTGGCGATTTTCGTGGAGAAGGATAGGCGCATGGACTTCTTTTACAAGTAAAGGTATGACCATAAACGGTTTTCAATTTTATAAAAAATGGGATCAGACTAAGAAAAAAAATCCAATATTTAAAAACTACTAAAGTATGCTGATGAGATATGAAACATAATCAGTAGTCATTCTGCATGACTGACTACAGTTGAAGTAGTCAATAGTGAAGTTGAAGTTGAATAGTGAATAAGCTACTCTTTTGCGTTCATAGATTTGTAAATCGGACTCTAAAGGAGTCAGTGCCTCACCAGCCATGAACCTCACCACAAGTCACTGGATCTTTTATGTCAGCCTCACGGCAGTCCCCGATCAGCTTAAGTGTTTTCATTTTTCATTCCTTATCAGTTTGGGAGCTGCAGTCCTGGTGAAGTCGAGTCTACATGGTGGGAATTAACAAGCTCTTAGAGAGAGGTGCTCGTGCTCCTCGTCCTGTCTGGTAAAAAAAAAAAAAAAAAGAGGACCGCGCGCCTCGGTAAGGCTACAAAGTGGTGCAATTCTGCCATCTAGTGACTACATCAGGGAACGACATCTCATCTCAACAGGCTCCATAACACAAGCAGGGCCGACCTCTGTATTTGCTTGGCAGTCCTTTAAAAAATTGACACTTTCCAGGAATGTGCTTAATCTAAAAGTAAGGCATTGTGTTCCTTCCAGGAGGGACGGCCATTGACCAAATCCATTCATCTATTTTCTGAAAATGGTTTTTGGATTAAGATGAGATGTTACTTCAGCAGGAACCAACCTTGCCGGCCAGGACATCCTCATACACAATAATTTAAATGCGGCCAATTTAAAAGTAGTGATGCTTGCAAGGAAACCATCAACCAACAATAAGATGTATTTCAAATTTTTGTAACTCAGATCAGTGAAATTATTTTGTTCTCTCCTAGAATGCTGATATTATGATTTTGCAAGTAAGGAAAACCAGAGTTTCAAGGTTAAGCAGCAATATTCACTACTCATGGCACTGGGGAGTGACAATGTGCTGCATGTTGATTAGCACAAGTAAATATGAAGTTCACTATTTTCTGTACATGTGACAATAATGACCTTATAAACACAGAAGAGTAAAACCCACAAGGACATAAGGAGAACACTCAGTCTCCACGCAGACAGTGATTGGGCCAAAGTGGCTTGAGCTGAGAGGCAGAAGTATTCCTTGCACCATTTTGAAGTATCAGGTCCAACTGAACAGGTTTTGGTTGAAGACTCGACCACAAGGGAGCAGAACCCACAGAAGCTTAATAACTGGAGATCTGCAACTTGACAGTCTTCATGACTTCTTCATATGAAGGTGGGAGTGTACAGTCTTGGGTACCGGTGTACACAGTGCTCACTCCTGAAGGACGACAGTGAATCCTGCTGCCAGGGTGGGGGAACTGAGATGATTCGCTCACTGTGAAGACAAAAGAAAAGTTCAGAGGCACAAGTGGTCATACAGTTATGCCTCATGTAGGGGACACTGAGCAGTTTAGCATAAAGTTGTATTTGTTTCACATTGATCATTTCTACTTCCCAATATTTTTTTTATTATCCTGAAATCTAAACATCAAAGACAAAAATAAGCAGGTAATTATACAGGGAACCAACATAATGGAGAAGGACACACCTGAGCAAAACCTCAGACGTCTATCAGTCCATCTGTACATCCTAAAAATGTGTCGCCAATACAAAGAGCGGTGGCCACAAGTTAAGCCCCTAGCATGCATACAGTGCGCTCATTCTAAAGTCGCATTACTACCAAAGTGTCAACTAATTCCATAGAAATACCCAGGATGAGGGACGTGTTTCTGAAGTAGTGGAGCGGTTATTTTGGAAAAACTGTAGCATATCCCAGAATGCTTTACTGTATAACTATTGTGAGCTGCGTTCATTGTTGTCAGCATCCAAGATTTCTTAATGCAGTTAATTTTTCAGTGCAGATGTTTATTTCAGTGTAGGCACATGGATGCTGTATTCACTCGTACAGATCTCACTCCACATGAGTGCTTATGTTGAGACATGAGGCAAGAAACCATGCAAGACACACCAAGCAGTAATAAGCTAGCATATGACATGGAAGTACCAGACAAACCTGCTTGCTGACCCAAGTAAAGGAATAAGAAGATTTAAGAGCATGTGGGGAGTAGTCATGGCCTCCCTCTTCAGATAGATAGATACTTTATTAATCCCAAGGGGAAATTCACATACTCCAGCAGCAGCATACTGATAAAGAACAATATTAAATTAAAGAGTGATAACAATGAAAGTATAACAGACAGACAATAATTTTGTATAATATTAACGTTTACCCCCCTGAGTGGAATTGAAGAGTCGCATAGTGTGGGAGAGGAACGATCTCTTCAGACTCAGTGAGCAATGTTACACAATGCCAGTAGGGGGCAGAATCTTCAACCTGTTGCACTCACTCTGTGGCCAGTTAATGGGAGATAAAAACCTTCTGTACTTTAAGTGGACCAGTCTATGACCTAGGTAACTTCACAAAAAAAAAAAACATCTAAAGCACTGGATGTTAAACCCAGACTTTAAGGACATATCCTACTCCATCCGACTTGTTCAGTCTCAAGCAGAGGATACCCCATGGGGACCTAATGCAGGTTTTCAAAATCCTTCACAGCACTGATAAAGAAGATCCAGCAGAATTCTTTCAGCTTAAGGGTGAACCATCACATACTTGAGGACATCAGTGGAAATTAATAGAAGTGCATTTAGGACTGAAGCTAGGAAGCTCTTCTGCATGCAAAGAATTGTGGGAAACTGGAACAAAGCTACAGAGACATATAGTTGAAGCAGAAACCTTGACAAACTTTAAGAAGTGTCTGGATGAGATAATGGGACAGCTCAGCTCAGCTATTAGCAAAACAAAATGGGCTTGATGGACTGAATGGGGGTCTCTCATTCACCAGATTTCTTATGTCCTTAACTTGCTTTGCTCCAATTGTCAAAGGTACATTGTACAGGGTGCCTGGTCAGGACTGGGGCTAAAAGCAGTCTAAACAAGCGTTGGGCCATAAGACGCTCCAATGCAAGAGGGCTCAAGTTCAGATGTGGAGAGTCATATTGGCTGCAATTAGGAGCCAATCCTTGCCACTAACAGCCCTTATTTAAGTTAAGGCTTGTAGGTGTTTTCATTCTGCCTTTAGGTCATTCTTAATTTGTAATTTTTTACCTTTCTAAATGATTTATGGCCTTGGGCACACGCGTACTTTTCTGTTTTTTAATACAACTGTTTCCCTTCCATTTATATCCCATTATTTTAGTATTAGCTACAGTACCTGAGACAGGTAACACAATTATTTTCAAATATTATATCTCTTGCCCTATGTGTACCTTCAGCCCTTTCCTCTGTATTTGTGTGCGTGAATGTCTCTTTTAACCGGTGCTCCTCCTCTAAAGTGCATTCCCGTAAGGCCTGCATCTTAGATTTTCAATATTTTCAAGACGCTTTTCTTATCTACTGTCTGGTTTCATATTTGACGTTTGTGAAGGTGACTCGCTCAGCATGCTTCATACATCTTTACTCCTTCTCGTGTATCTCCCACTCACACCTCCTCTCTCATCGTGTCACCCAAGCCAAAATGACCAATCAGATTGCTCAGTGGGACTGGCTACATTGACCTTAGTGTTTAATTGTTTAGAAGAAGAGAGATAAATAGACAATCCTTGATGAGCACACAGGTCTAAATGGGACCAAGGCAGATGGTGAGTTGCTGTCGTTTCCACCTCAATATAATTAATTATTTAATAATAATAACTAAATAATTAATATAATCAATGTTTATTAGCAGCGGGTTAAGAAAACAATAATAAATTTGAAGCATGAATGAAGCCATTTAAGACTTAAAGAAGCAAATAACTGTTGGGAATCATAACACACAACTTAAAGACGAAGCACAGACATGAGGCTTGAGCAAGCAGTAACGGACTATGAATCAAGAAATTTGGTTGAAACAAAAACCTGCAGCCACTGTAGCCGACCAGGAGTAGACTTGAATGCCTGTGCTCTAGTGGGTTGTACAATAATGTAATTGCCAGTAACACAAGTCCACCAATAGTGGGCCCAATGCCTCGAGAGAATTGTAGTTCTGGAGCTCCAAGCACAACAGTGGGGAAAACGGAAACTATGCAGGAAATCCCCAAGCTGATAGGTGAGAGCAGGGAGACCTTTGAAGTTGTACCGGGCCTCTTGCTAATTTGTGTAATGAACAAGGGGCCAGGGGTTGATTGGCTCTTTAAGGGGGGGATTTAGCATCCACTGTTGTTGATGCCAGTTGCTGAGGGGAATTCTGGGAGTTTGCTGAGACATTCCCCACCCCAGGAATGATTTCCAGCCCTGCAAAAGTAGATCTTGGCCCATCCCAGGTATAAGGTCTACAAACTTGGAGTTGGGAGGCAAGTGAAGGCAAGAAATTACCGTGAGAGAAGGAGTCCAGAGAAAGGTGGTACAGGTACATTTTGTTTGTTTATTAGGTGATCAAGTGCGATAGGCACCTCACCAGTTGGGGCAGGGGCGCCAAACTTATGTCAGATAGGTTCAGTGGTCCAGCTAGGATTTTAGGTGTTCTTCATTTGACACGTCTGAGGCTCCTTTTGTTTATCTCCTTCCTGTCTCCAAATTCTGTTAATAACATTCCCCATTTATAATGTTGGCCTCCTTTACGTTTATTATGGCTTTGGTGTCTGCTGCACAGTACCACTGCAGGCCACACATACACATAACCAGTCCTACCATGTCCCGAAACTTGACATTCAGCTTGAATAAAGGCATGGAGAAAAACCATAAAATGTGCCATTAGAGTTTTGTTTAGCTCATGTGTGTTTTAATGCTTTCTCATCCATCCATCAGCTTCCGTGGCCCATTTAGTCCAAGTTTTGGTGGCAGATATTGGAGTGTAAAGCAGGAGCCAGGACATCTCAGGGCATACTCACTCATAAAAGACCAATTTAAAGTGGCCAACCTGTACAGCTTTGGTATGTGGGGAAAGAAAACTGGTGGAATGTAACTAATCTGTCTGCATGGCTAACCACTACATTGTTTTGGCACTCCGGTCTCTCATAAGTCTTCTTAAAATGATAATGACTAGTAGCTGTCCTCAGAAGTGTACGTTACTGCACTTAAGAGTGACCAGCGGGTACTCACCATAAATAGAATCAGAGTCATTCAGCGCCAGAACTGTGAGGGTCCGCGTTGCTGCCAGGTGGTTTTGACGGAGCAGCCAGGTCCGGATGCAGCAGAGAAGGACTAAGCAGAGAACAAGGAGAGTGAGGAGTGCCAGGCAAAACCTGTGGAGACACCCAGACTGAATGTGACTTATATGTACAAGAGCCATTATAATTGACATTAGAAATGGCTGAAAGGCACATGGATAGATTTTGCAGGCTGTCATTGTTTATTATACAGGCAGTGTGTGTGTGGGGGGGTCTCAGTATGCAGATAATCCAAAATTTCTCCAGCACCACCACTCCACTCCAGTACCCACTGTAAGGATGCTCATAGGGTATATATAGTATAACTTATAAGTAAATGCTTGTATGGCTGGCAAGCCTAAGGTGACCCTCCTTAAACAAGATCTGTAGGCTTATTCTCTATAAAGATCTTAAAATCAGACAGCTATGAAATTACAGTAAGTTAGGTACTGCCAACATATACTGTAGTAGATACTGACCTCTGTCTGCTCATACTGTATGTGGTGTGTGCTTTAAACAATGAACAAATGTCTCTAGTCCTGAGGAAAGCTGCCTTGATCTATTAAGCTTGACAATCCAGATTAGTGGGTTGAGGAACTGGAGTCTGACGCAGGAGAATCAAAAAGAAAGTAAGAGGCTGCTTTGGGTGGGTTGGAAGACCATGTCTGCACCACCCTTGGTCTGAACAAAGACTTTCAAAGTGCTAAGAAGCTACTACACTTAGAGATTGAATTAATTTTTTACACCGATATCCTTAAAATGCTGCCTGACAATATTCAGACGCAACAACAGCAGTGTGAACCATCCCCTTTAGGCCAAAGTGTAGGGAAAAACACGACAAAACACTCATCTATGTAGGATGTCTTATTCTGAGCCTGTGTCTTCCATTACAGAACTGTAGGGAGACAAAGTCTATTGTAGTAACATTGGAAGAAAGACAAGAACCAACCATGGATGGTGTTCCAGTCATAGCACACACACCTAAACTCACCTATAAAGGGTCAATTTAGAGTCACAGGAGCCAATGTTAGCATATCCACATCAATAAATCAGATTTTTTTTTTAGGAACTTGGACTCCCCTCCTTCTCTCTTGTGCAAGGGTGTGACCCACACATCACTATTATATATATATAATATCTATTGATACGCATTTAACCAATTTGCCGTGTAACCGATTGACATTTTTGGTGTTAATTCGTTTGACTTCATCCTTTCTCGGTGCTAGGATTGCCCGTGTACTCATTTTTTTCTGTTAATAACCCTTCGTGATGAAATTCTTCAAATGATTTGGACATAATACGTCTTCTTTAATTGGGAACTTAAAGTGAGGAAAACATTAAAATTTTTAAGAGCTGAGAGAGCAGGAACTGTGTCTGACAAAAGAATTCACAGGAATGGGAGGTGACAGTACCAGGTGCAAGGTTGAACATGGTTGAGAGGAGGGCGGGACTTGAAGAAATCTCATGGCCAAAGTCTCCTCTCCCGGGACTGGTCTGGTCTCGTCCCAGGATTTTTTATATAATAGATATATATATCTGTCTATTATTATCTTCGATTGGCATTACCCACACTCCACTAGATTGGTTCAGATCCTACCTCTCAGGCCACACTCAGTTTGCTCAGCTTAAAACTTTCACATCCCATCTCTGTCCTTTTAATTATTTACCTCCTTCCCCTTGGTAATATCTTTCGTAAATATAACATTAGCTTCCACTGTTATGCTGATGACACCCAGCTCTATCTCACTAGCAAACCTGCTTCCTTTCCACCCTCCTCACTTATTGATTGCATAGCAGAAATCAAATCCTGGTTTTCTTCAAATTTTCTTAAATTAAATAGTGACAAAGGGCGGCACGGTGGCGCAGTGGTAGCACTGCTGCCTCGCAGTTAGGAGTCCTGGGTTTGCTTCCCTTGGTCCTCCCTGCGTGGAGTTTGGATGTTCTCCCCGTGTCTGTGTGGGTTTCCTTCCACAGTCCAAAGACATGCAGGTTAGGTGGATTGGTGATTCTAAATTGGCCCTAGTGTGTGCTTGGTGTTTGTGTGTGTCCTGCGGTGGGTTGGCACCCTGCCCGAGATTGGTTCCTGTGTTGGCTGGGATTGGCTCCAGCAGACCCCCGTGACCCTGTGTTCGGATTCAGCGGGTTGGAAAATGGATGGATGGAAATAGTGACAAAACTGGGGTTCTTGTCATTGGTACCAAATCAACATTATCCAAAACTGATCATTTTTCATTTGTTATAGATAATTCCTCTGCCTCCCCTTCCCCACAGGTTAAGAGTATGGGTGTCGTCCTTGACAGTACTTTATCCTTTCATTCCCACATCAATAATATCTCCTAGTCTGCATATTTCCACTTGCGTAACATTAATCGTATTCGCCTCTCCCTCACTCCCCACACCACTGCTGTCCTTGTTCATAGTCTTGTTACTTCTCGTCTGGATTATTGCAATTCCCTTTTCTTTGGTCTTTCTCACAGATCTGTTTATAAGCTTCCACTGGTCCAGAATTCAGCTGCCCGCATCATTACTACAACCCCCTCTATTCACCATATCACTCCCGTTTTGCAGCAGCTTCATTGGCTTCCAGTTCAGTTCCGCATTCAGTTCAAAATTCTTCTGTTAACTTTTAAGGTTATCCACAACCTTGCCCCTCCATATCTGTCTGACCTCCTCCATGTTGCCATTCCCTCCCGTACCCTTAGATCCTCTTCCTCCATCCACTTGACTGTCCCCTTCGTCCGCCTTACCACTATGGGGAGCAGAGCATTCAGTTGCTCTGCTTCCCAGCTGTGGAACTCACTACTACCTGAGCTTAGAAATATTGAATCATTTTCACTTTTCAAATCTAAACTTAAAACTCATTTGTTTAAGACTGATTTTCACTTTGATTACAATTGCTCTGACCGATTTTAACTTTTGTATTTTACTCTTGTTTATAATCTGTGTTTTGTCTATTGTTCGGTGTCCTTGACTGTTTAGAAAGGTGCCTACAAATAAATAAAATGTATCATTATTATTATTATTAAAAAAAAAATCTTATGATGATACGTGATACATCCCACAAGACAAGGCAGTGAGACAAAATGGCAGCTGCTGTACAGGCTTTTAAATGTTGGAAGCACTGCACAACATGCAGATCATGCAGCACTGCACAAGCAGCAGCAGCTGATCCAGCATAGAGGAGGTAAAAAAATGTATTTGTTTCCCATTGTATCACCATTTAAGAGGGGGTTTCGGAGGAGCAACTGCATCTCCTCAGCGTGAGTTCAGCTCCCCTCTTCACTCCCCGAGAGGCAGAGATGCGAAGTGGCTGGCCCATAGCACGCCCCTTTTTGGGGGGAAGGGGGTGAGTGAGCGAAGCAAGCAGGGGGCAAAGTCGCAATCAGATTACTGGTGTGGTTACCTAACAGGTAATGCTCCTGGTTGGTCGGCCAGTCGGCAAATATCCGTCACGTCCTCTCAGTTGCAAGAAGCAGCTCTTAGATACAGTATGTGATACAGTATCTGCTGATACTCTAGCATATAAATACACACACATCCCATCTACACAGATTTTATAGCACGTTTCATTTCTTTCTATGGAGTATAGTGTCATTTCATTTCTCCGTATCTATTGTCTGTAGTGCCTTTCGTATCCGTTTATCATCAGCTCTTTCCTATCGTTCCAATCAAGGTTTTTATAGTTAACGAAAACTAAAATCAAAACTGAAACTATTATGAAAAAAACATTTTCGTAAACTGAAATAAAATAATTAACAAAGCCAAAATTAAAAACTAAAACTAAACGAAACTATTAAAGTAGCTGGAAAGACTAAGTGAAATAAAATAATAATTTACTAAAATATTTTTAGCTTTAGTTTTTGAATGAATATTCTTGCTGTTAGTCTTTAACCCTTGTAAGTTTTGCAATCCTACTCTGGATAAACAGGTTTAGATAATGTATATGTTTTCTTAATCTCAGACGCTGTCTCTGTTGTTTTGTGCCTGTCCATACTCTTATTACCTGCTCCTGCTCTGCTCATTATGGGTTTACTGTTCTTATGGTGGGCTATTCAAGACTCACCACCCCTAACCTTGACACTACATGCTTGTTGTTCTTTGTTTCCCTCAATACTGCTAGGTGGGTTCTGCACACTGACTCAAGCCTAAGAGTCCTGTTCTTCCTAAGCCCTTGTGATTTTCATGAGAAAATATTTTAAAAATTATAAAATTGTGTAAAATTGTTCATATTCAGTGTCTAGTTTTGATTATGTTTGTTTTTATTAAACAAAAACAAAACCAGATAGTAAACTAGGCAGTGTAGTAAGCTTCCACTAACATTAAACTCATATCCAAATCTGTTAAGTGTGCAGTTCTGTCTGATTGTGACACAAAAGTAACTCCATAGGAGCTCCATGCCATAATTACTAAAACTAAAACTGAAACTAATATATATAAAAATAAAATAGAAATACCTTTGTGAAATAAAAACTAAACTAAAACTAAAAATACACAATGAAGGAAAACTAAAACAAAACTGAATTTCCAAGTAAGGTCAGAAAAAATATAGAAATAAAAACTAATATAAAAAGGCAAAACTATAATAACCTTGGTTCCAATCTCTCCCAATACTGTACACTTCTTTTTATGTGGCACCTTTCGTATCTCTCCAGACCCTCCAATGATCTCCTATACACTCAACTCACCATATATACCAGATCTGCTCGCCTCCAACCTCGGTGCACCTAGAAGTAAAATGAAAAGTGTAAAAGCCAGAGAATATAAAATGGAAAAAAGTACAAAAGGAGGGCGGATCGCTCATCTGCTTACATTTGTTTTGTTTCACACGAGTTATCTGCATGCACCACCTTTAAAAAAATAAAATGAACACGTTTTAAAGAGTGAACTTGTAAGCTCGTTGTCCATTCATCTTACATTCCGACAGATGCGTTGTGTTCTTCCTTCCATACAAAAGTTTGGGGTTTTAAACACTTGACAGCAGCGATTGAAGTCCATGGACTGTACTCGGCCCGGGCTCCTCCGCGCTATTTTAACTAATGGCCACTAGCCCGTTTCTGTTTTGTATTAACGACTTATTTGCAAATATTTCGCGCCTAGTTGCCGTTTCAATATTTCTGCAGCCACTTGAGTTTTATAACAACAAATGAACACATACCAACTATACAAGGCTGAGGCATCAGAGAGAAAAATCAGATTAACGCAATTGAAGACCTCCAATACGAATTACCAAACAGGCATCGACTTGGCCAAGGGGTAAGGGGACTGACGGTTTCTACCAAATAATACGAAGATCTACATTCTAGTTGTTGTTTATCACGTCTCAGATAAATTGATGGGGTAATCTAAAGATGAATTGAGAGGTTCTGCATTGACCATTACGAACGAACCCGAGGGTGACGCCGTTGCTTAGTCGGACACAACAGTACGAATCCTCCTGTACTCTGTCCAGATTACCACTACTGTATAGTCGCCAACTGCGTTGACCTGTCATCATCTGAATGTGCAAATGTTCACTTTCATAAAGCAGACTGTGCTGTTCGCCCCATCGGCCCACGTCCTACCTGCAGGAGAGCGGCGAGCTGCAGCCCGCGAGCCCCCCCGATCACCGATTGGCTCATTCCGCCTTCGCGCAGCACCACGACGCGCAGTGCGACCACCGTCAGAGCGGAGTAGGCGATCCCTGCTGCTTGCTGTCAGTGTAGATTTAACCAAACGAACCAGTGAGACTCCAATTGTGCCGAGGCCCACGTCCTTCACTAATGTCATTTGTTCAATAACGCCCCAGCGTGTAGGCTAAGCTGGTGTGAACTGGGGGGCAGGTGTTTCACATTTACATTTTGTCCTACATGTCCATTACGGCAGGGCCACGCTTCATTAAATCGCTGTTTTACAGGTTCCACCATTACCTGTTACACATTTACACCTCAGCGTGACAATCGATGTGTAAATATTAACTAGAGCGGGGGTCTATGAAGTGGGTCCTGGTGGGCCGTAGTGCCTGTAGGCCCGGGCTTTCTTCCCACCAGATTGTTTAATTAGAAGCAAATCTTTGCCAAAAACTGAGCTTATTTGATGGCTTGCTAGTGTTTCCATTCTGTCATGCCAGGTCATTTTTATATTCTTAACAATCGTAGATTTTTTTCTTTCCCCAAGGATATCGGCCAAACGATTTGTAGCCTAAAGCAGATGGAAGGGTTACAAAAGCAATAATTATCTTTCCACTAAGAAATTGGGACGGAATTTGGTTTCGTCCGTTTCGGGAGATGGACTCTGTTAACAGCGGTGTTATTGTACCCTTTCGTTTTTTACTATCATCCAGAGGTATCCTATATTTACTAAACCCGAGGGACTTTAATTAAAGTAAATGCAAGTACTGTATATACAACCATTAGTAACAAAAAAAAGCGCTCACAAAGAAACGGGAAAGGCAGCTAAAGCTTCAACAAAGTCTAAACAGGCCTCAAGATCAAGGGACGGCCTGCAGGAGGCTAACCAGGAACAGAGAGCTGAAAGAATAGCTTTCAGAGGACTTGACCTGTAGCATCGGCTCCAGCCAAGAGTGGAGCCAAACTGGAAGTGAGTCGGGCCAGGAGAACTGGTCGATTCCTGAAGGTTCATTGGAACTGTGCTTGGCCTTAATGACCCCGCTGTCAACTAGCCCACGCGAGTCAGCGGTACCGACTCCAGCAGGGCTTGCTAATCGAAGGCCGCAACGAACAGTCCGAGCTGATGGTAACGATATCTCCGCAATGATTACTGCTCTCAGGGGGGTTGCGGGGGACATAAAGGATATAAGTAAATATACTGTACCGTATAAAGGACATACACAAGACAAACGAGAAGCTGCTTCAGGACATTAAGGATCAGGAGAAACGTTTAAGTAATCGCTTCGAGGCAACCTTTAAATGCATGCTAGAAAAAATGAGACAAAAATACAAGAAAATGTAAGTCTGAGAATAAATGTAGAGTACTTGGTGCTCAGCTTGAAGACGTTAAACAAATATTCACGACTCCTATTGAAATATAGCTGTAGTTGAACAATTGGTATCTACTGCTGACGAAAAAGCAACGGCGGCAAATTGCAAATGCAAAGTGCTCGGAGACACACTAGCTGCACTGGAAGATGGATACATAAGGAATAATATCAGAACTGAGGGCCTCCCAGAAAACCGTGAAGGTCCAAAACAAGTGAAATTCATAGCTGAATTATTGTTTAAAATAACGGGAGAGAACTTTAAACCAGCATCTTACCGAATACTTCGAATAAATGCTTCAAAACCTAGACCTTATTGTACGTTTTCCCAAATTACAATCTAAATTAAATGTGATGTCACTTTTCTGACTGAAACAATAAATCTTGGAAAATAACCGCATTCGTATTTTTCATGATTTCTCACTAACATCTGCTAAATGTGCCGCATTTTATAGCATTAAACAACCTTTACGGAAAGCCAAAATCAGATACAGCCTCTTGTATCCTGCTAAATTGAAAGTGGATATCCAAGGCAAGTTTATGGTTCAGTTCTGTGGAAGAAGCAGAAAAAGAGCTAAGAAAACTGATCCCGACACTTTTTGAAATACGATCGTGAGTCACATCGTGTCCTGGCAAGGCAAAGGAGGTTTTACCTGGAATTCGGTCCATTTGCAATGAGACTTTTGTCGTAATTATACGTTCTATTTTCTTCTCGGCTATTTTTACGTTTTAATTACATTAATAATTACAATAATTTTAATAAATGGGCTACAAAAGGTATCACTTCTTAAATTACTGCAAAATACACTTCACCGATTCACACAGGGGTCCACGTGAAGGTCCACTTGAGCAGTGGCAACAAAGAGCAGCCGGAGAAACACATCTGGACCCAGACTTTCCAAAAAGCAGCTGACTTTGCCAGCGACATCCTTTCCTTTATAATTTTTGTTAATTTTTCCAAAAAACTGCACCTCCTCTCCAATCAATTTTCTTCAAATCTTCTTTTACTTTCTTCACCCACCTCCGTTTTGCGCCCCCACCCCCTTGTCTTTCCCTGTACAGTACTTCCATTCCCATCACTCTTTGCCCACATATTCATTGTCTCTCCTCATCACATGTCCATACCACTTCAGCCCACTTTCCTTTATTTTTGTAGATATCTCTCCCACTTTTGTTGTACCTCTGACTGTGTCATTATTTATTCTGTCCTTTTTGTAACTGTAAATAGACGTAATGAACGATAAACACTGGACGGTTTCTCCTTTCCGTATTCCTACCCCGTCCTCCGATTGCAAGTATATAAACAAAATCCCAGTCGCTAAAACGCTGAACGCTTTCCCTGTCATTTATTAATCACATTGCCCAAAGCAGAAACAACTTGAACCTTCATTCAAATTAGAGATGGTACGTTTGAAACCGCGACTACGAAACCTTTATCGGTTCAATGTTGCGTAGCTTTCAACCACGTGACCGATGACGTCTGACGAGTCAAACGTCACTGAAGCGCCGGCAGGTCTCTGACTGCTTTTTATCTTTGCGCTGCCACACATGCGTTGAAAGGGAATGCGAAACTGCCGCTCGTATCTTATGCACTTATTCCCTGAAACCCCATTATGATTCCTTTTGTCCCTTAGGACAATTATTCTTCAAACACTGATGGGCAAATATTAATCGTTCACATTGCTTCACAGCACAAATCCTCCTGACGTGATACATTTTAACGTAAGAATTAGTAGTGACTTTTAATGTGACAACAGCGTCTCGCCAGTGCTCGCCGATGTATTTGTTGCTGTTTATATCGCTATCGTAACGGTGATGTCGGGCTGCATCAGCCTAGACTTGAGTCGCCAGCAGTAGTAGCTGGCGTTCCATTTTATAAAGAGCAGTTTAGCTCCAGTTGCAGGGAAGACGATGCAAACGTCTCAAAATAATTCCAACAGTGGCAGTAGAAAACTAAGTAAGTTGCTTTAAAGAGCCATGAGAAGAGGGAGAATCCTAGGCACTTCATGCAACTGGTGAACACAGGTGCGTTGATACAACATTCACAATAGCAATAAATTACATCTTTAGGAATAATGTCAACATGATTATCATAAGATAAAAATGAACACACAGAGTGTTCTTGGGCTTTTAGTGCTTTGGTGCACCTGTCAGATCAACAAGGGCGAGGAGTACTTAGGCCGTGTCAAGATCATGGCTGCTATGATTTCTGTAATCCACCAGATGTCACTATTTTCGAAGCTTTGTTTCCCGTTTTCCGAAGGCTTTTCCGACACAATCGGGAAAAAGCTTCAGAAGCTTTCAGAAGCTTTGCGGGGCTTCATAATCCCCTCACTATTTAAAACATATTCTCATTTCCTGTCGTACAAGTGCTGCATGTGGGCTAAAGGGAACCCCGATTTTTAAATACAATGCAGGGGACACTGACCTACATGCAGTGCAGGAAGTAACTTCTGAAAAGGATTTAGGGGTTTATATTAACACAGCTTTCTCATCGTATAAGCAAGGTGTAAAAGCAATTAAAAAAAATGTTAATCGGAAAAAACTTTCCAATTAGACGCATTAGTGAGAAATATTTGGGACTTAATGTATAAAATCTCGCTTAGATTCCATACTAAAATTTTGCTTGTGCTAGAAAGGCACAAAATGTAATGGATACAACTGTACAAACGCCACGTGCCATGCCAAGTTCTCTAATAAATCAGAAATCAACTTAAAACTATGCGCTCGTGCACGCGCTTTTAACCACTTCCATCGCCTCCTATGTAGGACTTTAAAACGCCCCTTTTGAATATTCATAACCTAATCACCATATATGTTTAACTATATTCCTTAGTGACGGCTTCACTACAAATCTCTGGAAAACACAGAAAATGACACGTCAGTGAATATGAACTTGAGGTGGCTGACATTTGGCAGAGTTTAAGGGGTGCCCAGGGGACCTGCTCCCCAGATTTGTTTGCACTATGTGACTAAAACAAGTCTAAAGGAAAGGGTAATTTTCCACAATTTTTAAGGCCACGGTTAATGTAATGTGTTAATAATCAATGAACTAGCCGCATTGTGGCGCAGTGGTTGTGCTGTTGTTTCATATGTCCTGGGGGTTCAATGTGTGGAGTTTGCATGTACGAGCTGGTGATGCTGAATCGTCCCCTGATATGTATGTGTGTGTTTGATGATGGATGGATGGATCAAGGAACATTATAATCCATTCTATCTACTGCAACTCTCCATTAACAGGTTAGCTCACTGTTTCAGATGTACTGTAGTTTAAGAGAAGTTATTTCAACTTGGAATTCAGGGTTGTCCTCTTTACATGCCCTTAAAGACGCTCCTGTCAGCAAACAGATCCTCAGCAGTCTGTACAAGTGATTGAAATGGTAGTGCATGTGGCTGCAGCTTATGCCTCCCTGTACAAACAGTGGTGTGGTGGTCTGAGCAAACGTCTAACAAACACGCTGTGACAAAATATTTTTTTAAAAAAAAGTGTGGTATCTGTGTGGTATAGTGGGTCCACAGCTCACTGGGCAAAGGCCATTTTAAATAAATAATCACCGCACCCGAGGCGGCTTCGTGAGGGGGCGTTGTTGTAGCAAGCCGCGGGGCAGTCGGCGGTGTGGGCGTTTCTCACCGAGTGCACAGGTGAGGAACTGCCCACATCCGTGATTGCTCCCGTGGCTAATGCTGCAGCTGTCATGGCCCCTCGTCATTTAAAAGAAGCGCGAGTCGGTTTTGGGGAGAGATAAGAGGAAAGGAAAAGACGGAGGTTGTAGGGAGCGAGTGAGGAAGCAGGCGAGCAAATCGGTGCAGGAGGAAGCGGGCGAGCGAACGCTCGCAGGCAGCTGAAGGCAGCCTGGGTGTTTGGCCAACATCCGGGAGAAGTGGTTGTGGTCGCCCCGTAGAAGTTTGTTCAGAAGGGCGGGAGTGACCGGGAAGGTGCAGGACTCTCCGCGGAAGGTAGCGGGAGTCGGGACTTGGGACGCGGTGTCCCTAACGTGAGAGCCTTGGCCATTAAGGGATTCCCAAGTCACTGTCCGGAGGAGCCGACCGGAGCCAAGGATCGGTGAGGCAACTGACAGCAGTAGCAGGAGTAGGAAAAAGGTCAGCTGCAGAGTGCGCGTCTCCCTTGTTGCGGGGCCCTGATGGGTGAAGCAGGAGAGACGCTAGTTGTAAACGAAGGCACCGGGTTTGTCAATTGTTTTTAAATACTGCTTCTTGAACGTTTTAACCTTTGGTTTTAAAGGATTGATTTTTCTAATGGTTTTACCTCCACGTTTTCATTTTATGGATTATTAATTTATTGAAGAACTGAAGCACTGCACTTTACTTTATGGAACACTTTGTTTTGATTGTTTTAATAAAAGCACTTTTGCACTTTACCATCCCCTTGCTCAATTGTGTATTGCCTTCACTGACTAGCTCATCGGTAACATTACCGACGGTGTTTGGGCTGAAGGGCTCCTGAATAGCAACGGGAGTGTGAAGCCAGAACCCGCATCGTCACAATCTGTCTCTTTGATGAAGCAAATAAATAACAGAAAATGCTCCAACTTTCAAATCAGTTAACTAAGTTGTATGCAAATTTTACACTATGTGTAAATTTTTTTAACTTCTTAAAGTGTTTATTTTGTCACGATTAAATTACACAAATAAAAAAAATCTTAAAAACATACTTTTTCCATCATTCAAATATCATTAATGATATTTGTGTCCTTTTTCGCGGTGTTGACTGACTTATTTAGTAGATTTAGATATCCTAAAACTGTCATCTTGGGTGTGTGTGCTGAACTGGAGCCTACATTACAGAAGCAATCATGCAAAAAACACACAATCCATTACAGGTTTGAAAATGGATGGATGGATGGATGGACAAACAGACATTAGAATGTGACTGATGTGGAGCAGAAATGTGCAATTATATGAGATTTTCAGTTCAATTCCTTAACCTGCCACCTGGAGTCACTAAAATGTTAACACCAAAAAACTCTGTATAAGACTTGCGGATAGTTGTAACAGTCCATAACCTTAAGCCAATTTCTGCACCACATTTGTGTTTTATAAACCCTGACTTTTGAGTGAGAACTGGCTAATGGGCGTTTCTGATCATAAACAAGTTTTATACATGAAACCCCTAGAGTTTTGTGTGAAGTTCAGGTCTCCATGCTACAAACAAAGACACAGAAGCACTTAAAGCTGTGCAGAAGAAAACAACTAAATGAATCCCAAGACTGATGAACATATCCTCCTCTGACAGGCTGAGGGAGTTAAACCATCTAAGTTGTGAGCAGAAAAAGCTGTTGTCAAAGTTCTCCGAGGCATCAGAAAGTTGATTCAGCAGTTAAAATGCAAACCATGTACTTGAGGCCACCAGTGGACACAAAAAGAAAGTGAATTCCAGAAAGTACTATTTGTGCAAAGAGTTATGGGAATCTAAAACATCATACACTCTTAATCATCTCTTCAGAGTAATGCCATAAAGAAACCAATTTTGGCTCCCAAAAGACTCGTGCACATGACGGTTCCAGAAAGAACCTCAGTTTATTTAGATCAGTAACAGACTACAAAGAGTAAATAAGCATGAATAAGTGATAAAAGATTTGTGAAATACCAGTGGGTTATGATTTTAAAAGGAATCTCGCTGCATACATACAGTAACATAGCATAAGTCAAGGTTTTCTTAATCTGTTAGTGTTCTACTAGGTAGCCTACCATAAATACAACAAACTGCACCCAAGAAAATGTTGACCAAACAAATGAAGGAGGTTTTGAAGATCTAACGACTCGACATGAACCAGGACAGGATCATCACCATGGACCACAAAGCGTGGAAAAGCATCATGAAGCAAGTCCAAAATCCTGCAGCACCCACAGTGGCATACTGGTTGTGTGGCCAACTGCCTCCTCTAGCTGTCAGCAAGAGATCACAGAGAAAGAAAGAGAGTCTACCATACATTAAATATTTCAGTTCTTTTTTTCACATATTAGGAATTTTTTAAGAAACCAACTTCATATGCAAAGAACCTGTCCCAGAATAAAATGGTAATTTGTCAAGAAATGTTTCTACATGGAACTACACAACCCAGAAAAGAACCATAGGTCAGGTCAGGTTGGGGAATATGCACTGGTACAGCTTGTTGACGCACCCACCAAGTGACGAAATGGCTCGCGATCCTGGTTGGCAACCCCTAAGGCAGTGCAGTCCCACCCTCCAGAAATGACCATCTATCTGTGGTGGACAGGTGTTATGTGGTCTTCTCCTTGGCTTGGTCCAGCCACTCGGGTTCTCAATAATGAGGATCTTACAAGCTGGATCACCCTCCGGGAATCACACCACATGGCCGTAGTGTCGTAACTGACACTCCCTTACAATACAGGCAATGTGCCTCATATGGGACTCCATGAGTAACCGCTCATTCGACACAAAGTCAAACCAGCAGTACCCAAGGATTCTCCGAAGAGACACAGTACCAAAATAGTCCAGTCTATGTCACAGGTCACTGGACAGCGTCCATGTCTTGCAACTATAGAGCAAGACAGGAAGCACCAAGACTCTAAAGACTTGGACTTTCATCCTTTGGAAGTGATTTCAGGAGCGCCACACACCCCTTTCCAGTAACCTCATGACCCCCCATGCTCTCCCAATCCGTCTACTGACTTCACAGGAAGAGTCACAAGAGACATGAATGTCACTGCCAAGATAAGTAAACCTCTCGACAAGGTCGACATTCTCTCCACAGACAGACACACTGCTGATGGCTGTGCCCAAGAGGTCATTAAAGGCCTGGATCTTGGTTTTAATCCAGGACACTCGCAAGCCCAGACACTCAGACTCCTCGCTCAGTCTCTCAAGTGCCCCGATCAGAGCCTCCATTGACTCCGCGAAGATCAGAGCATCGTCAGCAAAATCAAGACCAGTGAATCTTTCTTCACCAACAGATCTGCCACCCCTGTCGTTTTGCAAAGTCAAGGGATTTGGAGCCATTTTCAACACGGTCACTAGACCCATGGGGACCAATACAATCCTCATAGCCAGCCCTGTCGGTGCTAGTGGTTGCATTGAAATCACCCATGACCAGAGGAGTGTCACCTCACGGGCACCCATCAACCACTGAGCAAAATTGCAAATAAAATATCTCCCTCACAGAGACATCACTCACCATGATCAGAGCATACACTGAGACAACAGACAAGGCACTAAGAGAGTGCTGCAATCTGAATCTCATAATACGCTTGTTGAAAGGAGTGACATCAGACACCATATGAAGAAGCCGAAGGAGCCATAGCAGCAGATATCAGAGTGACCAGACCAATAAAAGGTGTACCCACCTACAGAGATCTGGCCAGTACCAGGTCTGAGCATCTCAGAAAGTGCCACAACTGAAATACGGAGTTTACGCAGCTCCTCCAGCAGCAGAGGAAAGTGATCGTCATGCTGGAGAGACAAGACATTCCACGCATCTACCCAAATGGGCCACCTGAAATTGGGACCCGAGCGCTGCCATATGACGTTAAACTGCATCCGGCCCTGCAAGTGGTCCTCCAGCTTACAGGGAAATTATGGGGGCTGGTGGCAGGATTGGCACTCCAGCCACCGTAAAAAACTTCGCGCAGCTCTGAGAAGACAGGACTCCTTTCTGATCTCTGCGGAAGCAGACCTGCTGTAGCCACCCATAGGAAGGTTGCACGCATTATGAAGGGAATGGAGGAAAGCCCTCAGGAGCCTTATCCCCGGAAGAGTCAAAACCATCGGAGAGCCAATGGGGTCAGGCCTGTTGGGGATCAGATTGGTGTGGTGCTGAGGCCTCATTGGCTGCAAAGAACCATAAAAAGCTGTTAAAGAACCATTATTTTGAAGAGTGTACCTGATGGTGAAAGTGGAAATTGCAAAATCATTTTCAACTAAATTTTGCATGAATGATTATGTCAATTTAGAAAAGAGATGATGTAAAATATGCTGGAATATTTTGAATTTTTACATTAAACAAATTCATTAAGGAAGTCTACATTTCACCAGAGAGCACACTTGATTAAAACATGACACTGACTCAATGAGGCTCTAAATATGGGTGGTCTGTGGTCCATCTCCCTCTCTTCTGTTCCATATTCTTGGTCTGCTGAGCCATAGTTGCTACCATGTTAGAACAATTTTGACAAGAACGGGCCATTCAGCCCAACAAGCTCTTCATTCCCAGTCAACTAATTTCTCTGGAATTAATATCAAGTTGGCTTTTGAAATTACAATTGAGAATATTTAGGTGTTAAACATTTAAATTGAAGCACACATTTAATATTTGAAATATCTGAGACAACTGTTCTTGTTTATTATGTACTTCTACCTCTTGAAGTAAATCATTACATTTCTTATGAACATCCCAAATGAGGGTGGCATACAATAATTCAGACTTTTTATAAATTGAGGACCGACAGTTGTCCACAGTAGCACACTCCGGATCCTCCCAGAATTAGTTTGGCTGCTTTAGTAGCAAGACAAAATAATTGAGGTTGATGGGAGTTAAATGATGGCAGCATACACAAGCCTAAAAGAAGGAAGCTTTGAGGTAACAGCATCATATGTAAAGAAAGAAAAGAAGATAACATATGTGGGACCAAAAGAAAAAGATGGGAGAGCAGTGCCAGGAGACATTAAGGAAGCTGCCTTGGAAATGTAAGGAGGACCTGGGTGAGGCTCATCAGATGGTGTTTATGTGAAGTAGAGTAAAGTCTACACAGAATTCTGAATTGGTAGTTGGAGTTTTTGGATCAGTACCACATGTTGGTGAATACAAAATGTCACGAGACACTGAGGAGAGAGGTGAAAGGTCTCTGGACCAAAGTCAGCACTCAGTAGTTGTAATATTATAAGGAGTTCTACTGGTGGTGGCGGTCATATGTAGCCATGTATTATAATTGGGGAAAATGCCATTTTATGGAGTCCACAGATGAGATGAGAACATTATGCTATTGAAGCCCTCAGTGATACTCAACAGAAATCCACTGCCGTAAGCTGTAGATCCTCAACCCAAGATGTGTGGCATTAATGACATATGCCTATTAAAAGTTATTGAACATTCTGCAGGCCTTGTGCACACCTAACATCCCCCTTCACCCTGTTTCAAAACCCCACTGTGCTACCAAGGGCAGACTTTGTTGGCAGGTATCAGAAGGAGACATCCCAGTAGTGCTGGGAGCTCAGGTTACTGTCATACAGACAACAGCTAATAGTCAGTATCGTGATAACTGAATGGGTTTATGTAGTTATTGCTCTGTAGCCTGTATTTGCCATCTGGCATATTTGTCAATCATCATGGCTGTCAGTCTTCTGAATGGTCCTGTCCCAATCTGCCAGCATGCAACTCTTGAACCCCCGTCTGGTGTCATACAGGATGCTCAGTAAAGCAATGCCACTCAGTTTACTTTTTGAGTTAATCTTATAACTTCTCACAGACTGATACACAAAGCAAGAATGAATAATAAGATGTAAAGCAAGTATAATAGTAATAAGTAGAAAAAATATATACACAGTGTGGTACAAGTAAGAACAGTACAGAATTTTACAGGGAAGTTATAGGAGTGCAAAGCTGTTGAAATATGCATACTACACAGACATTAAATGCTGATTGAACTTCATGCCTGCCCACTTGTTATAATAACAATAATACAAAAGATGAAAAGATCAGACTTGACTAACTGGCTCTGATGATTAATATACCTCATGCTGCTCACAAGTATGACAACCAGCTTCAGTTACCCAGTATAGGTGGCAAACATGTCCAAATCACCAACTGGCATAGGAGATGGCACTGCAGGTGTAATGATAGCTGGCAGAAGCAAAACACAGAGGACAACAACAATTTCATCCAAATCTTCTCTAGCTCTTTGTCTTGGTGTGGGTGGCTTAAATAATAAGCTTACCGTCAGCAGCACTTCCTCCAGAATTTAAAAGTACCCCCAGAGCAGCCAAAAACGAAACATAATCCGGTGTATGTGTGCTGATCTGTCCTTTTGTCTTCTTGAAGTGAGCCTTTGATAGAGGATACGCTCATTAATCCCAAAACTACCCCTCTTGATCCAGAAGAGCATTCTGAACTCCTAACACTGCTACTCAACATGAGCTCTGCAACACTGTGCAGGAAGCTCGTTTTTATTCCTTACATCTGCAATCACATTCTTTTGGTCACTGTCCAAAGTTCATAACTACAGGTGAAGGTGGAGACATAGATTGATCAATAATCCATTTAAAGTCTTGACTCCCACTTTGCCACCACCATCTGTTACAACAATCTCCTGTCTCTGGAGGTGCACTTTTTGTTACACGTCCTGTGCACTTGGCAGTAAATCGGCATGACAGGGGTGCGGTCAAACACCACACACTCCAACTCTCCAATACTATCCTGCATTTTGAGAACAACTTCAATAAAAATGATGAACAGGACAGAAGACAACTCATCCACTAGCAGGAGCACAAAACAAATTTGATTTAATGTTTATGCAACTCTGGCCCTACAGGTTGTCTTTTGGAAAATTACATAGCAGTGGCTTTGTAACCAAGGTGTGAAGTATGGGACGGTCAAGGAACCCCATATTGTCCCCTTGGACCATGCTGAAATCCTCAAAATCAGAATTGTGTGGTGGGGATGATAGAAATAAATCCTAAAAATATACGATGGTGTTATAAATCATTCAGTGCTTGTCAAGGACTTTATGAGAAAGTAGAGTAGCGGCCAGCAGGCTGCTCATCAAAGGCAGTGTGAGAGGGCAGCAGTCAGCAAGTGCTTTACAGGCTGAGCAGAGCAAGGTGATCGAGTGGCAGCAGGTAGGGCGGGGCTATGTGATCACATGGAAGCTTGCTGGGCAGGGCTGGGTAATGCAGTGGCAGCAGGCTGAGTAAGGCTATGTGATTAAGTGGCAGTGGGATGGGAGGGGCTAGGTGACTGAGCAATAGCAAACGGGGCGGAGCTAGATGATTGAGTGGCAGCAGAAAGTGGCAGGAAATGGAGTAGATAGACTGCAGAGACTCTCAGACGTATTTAACAAAAACCCTGTGGAGGTGTGAGTGCTGGTCTTGGACTCAGAAATACTGTGGATTTTGATGGTGATTGCTGAATCTGTGATATTGACAGTTTTGATGTTATAGAAAGACAACATGAAGCTAGTTATGTCTTGCTCCTAATTTGTATCTGTTGTTTTGTGGGTGTTTTCAGGAAGAATAGCAAGAAAGTGCTGTAATTGGTCTAGGTAGGCACTTAGAGTATGGTGTTGCTATCTCTTTCTCAGTAAACAAGACTATTACTGGGCTGACCTGTGATTCAGGTAATTGTCAGGGTTTTGCCTTTTATTTTATCCAGCTCGCACTTGAAATGGTGTGTTTCTGCTTTTATTGATCTGAAGCTGCAGTACTGGAAGTGGCTGGGTGGAGAATTGGTTCACAAGACACAATTACTTAAATCCACATGGTGTAGCCATTTTAGTGTTGCACACAGTGTCCAAGTGCATACATCTCATAAAAAGTAGCCGCCCAGTGTGATGCTGGTCTGGTCAGAAGTACAAGGTGCTGTATATCTGGATATGGTTTGGTTTGTTTATTTAAGATATTCAAACCCTAAGAGTAACAGCATTCTCTGTGTGTGTGTGTGTGTGTGTACTGTATGTGTATATATATATATATATATATATATATATATATATATATATATATAGTACAGTCCACAGTACCAGAACAAGATTGCAGTGTTCAGCCATGTAGTACAGTCCACAGTACCAGAACAAGATTGCAGTGTTCAGCCATGTAGTACAGTCCACAGTACCAGAACAAGATTGCAGTGTTCAGCCAATAACACATGGCTTAGAGCCCCCAGTTCCTGCATCATCCCACACAAAGATACCAAGAGGTCTGTGGTTATAGGCAGACTCCCATGACTCCTCAGATTTCACATTTGGTCTATTGTGCTGTGGACTGAACAGACTGCACTGCTCTTCATGAACTCAAGGATCAGCTAACTGTCCAAAGTCTTCCACACATTTTCTTTTGGAACACGAGGACCAGAGCCAGTCAATTTATTAGGCGACAAAGGCAGCCACCATGGGTGCCGTTATCTGAGTGGCACCACTGGGGAGGACGTACTCTGGATACCAAAACGAGGACAACGCCCATATTCCCAGGGTTGTGGTAGGGGCACTGTTTATGTTTCTGAAGGCACATACATGCCTAACACTGAGAGGGACCCCACCCCCAGGTTGTAGAAGTATGATAAAAATGTCCATGGTATGTACACAAAAGGGTGTTGTTGGTGTTTCTGAAGGTGTATGGACTCTGGACACCGAGGGGGACCCCCACCCCTGGGTCGTAGACGTATTAAAAATGTCCATGGTATGTACACAAATGAGCACCATTTGTATTTCTGAAAGAACCCCACCCAGTTGTCAAACTGAAAACTGAGTGGTTTAACCGAAAGTAAAAGTGCACATGCTCCATACACCAAGTGGCACGTACTCCTTAAAGTCCTTAATAGTGCCGTTTGTGCTATTGAAGGGGTGCGTATTCCAGGCACTGTAGGGGAACCACAGGTCATCGAAATCTAATAATACTAACTACCTGCTATGGGCCAAGAGGGGCATTGTCTGTCAACCCTGCCTAGAGCTCCAAATGGGCTTCAATCAGATGCCTTGCATGGCCTCAGGAATGCTGTGTCTTTTTGTAGAAAGGCACACCATACTTCAGATGTAGTCTCATTACACATTTACAGAGCTGAAGCACGACATCCATTATTTACACCTAAAAGCTGTAACACTGCCACCCTACACTTTCTTTTTTTTTTAAACAATGAGAATGTTGTAGAACATAAATATAAAAATTCTCCCAAGTGTTGGCCCTACCATTGTCCTACTGGTCCTCAACTGTGTTTTCTGCCTCCTCAGCATGTGCTGTTGCTTTAATTATGGTGTCATCTGCAGATTGCACAAGAGCACAAGAGGTTAAGATGGCTTGTCACATGCCACAGGAAATGAGCTAAAGGGTCCTGAGGAGTGGAGCCAGTTGACTTCTTGCCACAGTAACGCAGCATAAAGGTACGCTTGAGTGAAGGTACAAGGTGGTGGGGTGACATTTTAAGAGGCAGTGGTAACCATCACTCCCAAAAATGTGTAGCAGTAGAAGGTCCGCCTCTGAAAGAAGGGTTCAGCCAATCAGCTTCCCAAGCAGCTCTGTAACAATTCGAGGCCCTGGTGGACTGAGCCGTGTTTGTCAGAGGCAAAACCAGTCAAGCCTCATTTTTTTTTTCTTTTTCTCCCTGCATGAAGCAACTGCCTCCAGCAAAACAGCCTGTCTATTTTTAAAACCTGCCGATAGGAAACATTTTGCAAATGTAAATTCAAAGGGGAGAAGCTGAAAGCAGGTTGGCTCAACTGCCCCTCCAACCCACTTTAAAACAACTGCTTTGTGTCCAGTTTAGTAAGAACTCCTTATTAGAACTGCTTCTGAAAGGTATGCCAGCATATGAACATTATGGGCCCGGGTTCAAGAAAGGTTACAGTACACTGTGTACTGTGTATGTTATCAAAATGGTTGCAAACTACAGAATTTTATTCATTTGAACATGGAGAAAAGCTTCACGTTTTAACAGATGTGTGCTTACAATATCTACGGTGGGCTGGCGCCCTGCCCGGGATTTGTTTCCTGCCTTGCGCCCTGTGCTGGCTGGGATTGGCTCTGGCAGACCCCCGTGACCCTGTAGTTAGGATATTGTGGGTTGGATAATGGATGGATGGGTGCTTACAATATTTCACCCTCAGCTCCTACATGTGAGCCCAAGTTTGGCTGCAACCCTTGCAGCTCACAGCGCACATCCTGAGAAGATCCTCTTCATTTAGTGTACATTCACAAAGCCCTGCTGAACATTCATGCTGAGGACATCTCGCCCACCATGACAGCCCCCACGTGCTTTATGTAAACTTCCTTCAATATCATTCCTCCATTTTGTTGTGCTAAGTATAAGAACTCACACAAAAAGAAAACAAGATGGAAAACAGAAAACCGTGCAAGGGTCCAAACCGAGTACTCAAAAACACTGTGGCCAAAACTAGAATTGCAGTCAAGAAAAACAGAATTGGAGTCTATTTACCGGGAGTCGTACCCACAGAGTTGAGGTTTTATCCACAATCTCGGATGCAGAAGAGATGCAGATGCTGATCTTTTAGCCCATCATTGTAATTGTGTCACACCTATAGCGCTCCCCCGACTTGTTTCCCAGGCAACTAATAACGTGGCACCTGTGGAAATGATGCAAGATAACTATTAAAATCTTAAAAAAAGCTTTAATTAAAAGAATCAATGTACAATTTAAACATTACATATATCAAAATGTCTAGAAGGTATAAAACATCAGAGCTAACCGTAACAGAAGTGTAGAAAGACAAATAAGTGCAGTGGATTCTGAAAGCATTCACTTTCTGCACACCTTACTTAATGTGTCGATCTCCAACCTGAAGTGAAACTGATTTATTGATTTCTTGTCTTGGAAGGTTCTCGACGTTCAATTGAATTCCAGGAATCCTAACGGCGCTATATAAAATGTCCATTTACAGAATGATTTGTCAACTCTAAATCCCAATTAGTCTAACTAATGTTCTCAACACATCAGAAACCATGTCTTTGCCTTTGGACTAGAGGTTTCATGTATGCTAACCAACTCACGTAAAATTCAACACATTGAGGCATTTACTGATTTGGCTGCTATTGTCAAGTGTCCGATCCAGGGTTGCTTTCCAGTGTCTTGCACAGTCATGCTAGGACAGGCCCTGACTGGAGCTAAGCAGGTCAGCTTCGGTGGGCGGCCGACTGCAGATCTCAAGGGTGTCAGTTTAAGTGCTGCCTGTGTGAACGTAACGGAGACCTGCCACCTGTCTGTGTTCTACAAGAAGAAAAGACACAGCGGATTCTGGATGTGTTCAGACCCCTTCACTTTCTGCAAACTTTATTGTGTTGTCAATTTCATTTTAAATGGAAACATATGTCATTTTTGATCATGAGTCTACACTCAATAACCCATAATGTGTCTTCAGAAAGGTGTGCAAATGTATTAAAAATCAAAAGCTGAAACCTCTCATTCATACAAGTGTTCAGGTTCTTTGTTGTGCCACTCTGAATTGTGCCCAGGTGCATCCTGTTTGTTTTAATTATCCTCGAGATGTTTCTAGAACTTGATTGGACTCCACTTGGATAAAACTGAATTCAGAAAGGCACACACCTGTGTATCCTAATGAGGTCCCACAGTTCATACTACATATCAGAGCAAAAATGAATTCATGAAGTCCAAGGAGTTGTCAGATCAAATTGTGGTGAAGCAAAGATCAAGGTAAGGCTATAAAACCATTTTGAAAATGCCGAGCGTTCCCAGAAGAACAGCGGTCTCAATCATCGTGAGATGGAAGAAGTTTTTAACCACCAGGACTCTTTTTAGAGTTGGCCATCTGCAGTGGTGGACCTACATAATAGGGTCCCCTTCACAATCAGCAGCAAGGTTTGGGTAACTACTGTTATCTTCTTCAATGGGGTTGTTCCACAATGCCAATTTTTTAATTTAAGCACAATGACTGCAAGCATTTTCTTGAGGGTGGCTAGGCCAAGATAAATTATTTTAAACAAAAATGTAATTTCTATCATAAATGTTAATAATGTTTTATATATTTGTAACTATCTATATATGTTATGGCCAAAACCCAAAATCTGCCAAAACGGAAAGTGTCGGGCCAAATCCGGAAATGGTCAATGTCACTGTAAATTGACCGGCAATGTCCGATCTTTTCTTTGATTTTGGGATTTGGCCAGCCAGTTTCAAAATGTCACGGGGTGATCAGCCAAAGTCGGAAGAAAAAAGGCGTGAGCAGCAATTTGTTGTGCACTTAGTAGTGCAATTGCATTGAGTGTAGCCTTGGCGGCTCTTGTTCAGAAAGCGGACGCCACTTGGTTGTTTCACAATAATTAAGATTAGGTATATAAGTAGTTTTCATGTTTCTGTTATCATATTAGCCCTAAAATAGTGACTTAACATCAGGGACCTATTTTATTGACCTTAAGGTTAGTGTTTGGGCGAGGGGAAGGTCGTCTAAAGTGGCGTCTGCTTTCTGAACAAGACCTGTCTTGAGCAGTTTCTCGTGCAGAATGGAAAACTCACTTCTGAATCTGCATCTGAAGTTTTTAAGCATCTTTGCACTTTGAGTGGACAGTCTTACATCAGCGCATCAGATTTTGGCCAGGGAGTTATCGGCACTTCGTGAAATGGCTGGTCATTTCTAGTAATTCGGACTTTGGCTACACCTCTTGGCCAAAATGCGAAACGGCCGTCCAATTTGGGAACTGGCCAAACTTTGGGTTTTGGCCGTAACATATATATAAAATCCAATATCTGTCTCTATGTCTGTCTGCTTTTCACGAGACAACTACTTAACGGATCTAGATTAGGCTTTTTTTTTAGAATTTGGTTGAACATTCCAGTTAATTTTGTGACCTCTCTCATCGCGCTTAGTATCATAATTCACTTGCAGTACTAATTTATTTGCGCAAATCCAAGAGACACGCAGTGAGGCAGGGCCCTCCTCACTCATGCGCCAGCCTTGGGGCATATCTTATATCCGCTTAACTAGCGAATGAGAGAACTACTTAACGGATTTAGATCGGGCTTTTTTCTAGAATTTGGTTGAACATTCCGGTTGATTTTGCTTACAGGAGCGATATATTCGTGCTAATCCAAGACAGAGGCTGCAGGCTGAGGGGAGGGGGAAGCGTGACGTCAGGAGAGGGTGCCGGGCAGGGCCCTCCTCACTGTCCTGTTTCACTAATACATGGGCAAAGCCACGGGGGATGGCTAGTATTAAATATATTTAGAATGAAACATCCTTAATTTGAGCTTTTTTTTTTATTTACGGCCAGCCTTCACGATACTTTAATAACCTTTAGATTTTTATTTTAACTATTATGTATTCAATTACACTGTATTAGTTTAACAAACCCCTTCGCATACATTAGACATCCTATTTTTTAAGTAATGTGGATTAAAGTCTCCTCAAGGATTAATGGCTTAAGTTTCATAAGTTTCATAATAGATCCTTCCCCAGCCTTTTGGCCGATCTGAGTAACTGGGTAAGAAGAGTCATGGTCAGGGAGGTGACCGAGAACCTAATGGTCACTCTAACACAGCTTCAGAAGTCCTTTGCTGAGATGGGATGACCTGTCAGAAGGGTGACCATGTCAACAGTACTCCATGAATCAGATGTTTGCGGTAGAGTAGCTAACTCCCACTTGGAGTTTGTCAAAAAGACTATGGGAGCTTTAGGAAAAAGACACTGCGCCTCATGAGGCAAAATTTTACGTTTTGGGCAGAACCTCCAAGCCTTATACAGTGCATCCAGAAAGTATTCACAGTGCATCACTTTTTCCACATTTTGTTATGTTACAGCCTTCTTCCAAAATGGATTAAATTCATTTTTTTCCTCAGAATTCTACACACAACACCCCATAATGACAACGTGAAAAACGTTTACCTGAGGTTTTTGCAAATTTATTAAAAATAAAAAAACTGAGAAATCACATGTACATAAGGATTCACAGCCTTTGCTCAATACTTTGTCGATGCACCTTTGGCAGCAATTACAGCCTCAAATCTTTTTGAATATGATGCCACAAGCTTGGCACACCTATCCTTGGCCAGTTTCGCCCATTCCTCTTTGCAGCACCTCTCAAGCTCCATCAGGTTGGATGGGAAGCATCGGTGCACAGCCATTTTAAGATCTCTCCAGAGATGTTCAATCGGATTCAAGTCTGGGCTCTGGCTGGGCCACTCAAGGACATTCACTGAGTTGTCCTGAAGCCACTCCTTTGATATCTTGGCTATGTGCTTAGGGTCGTTGTCCTGCTGAAAGATGAACTGTCGCCCCAGTCTGAGGTCAAGAGCGCTCTGGAGCAGGTTTTCATCCAGGATGTCTCTGTACATTGCTGCAGTCATCTTTCCATTTATCCTGACTAGTCTCCCAGTTCCTGCTGCTGAAAAACATCCCCACAGCATGATGCTGCCACCACCATGCTTCACTGTAGGGATGGTATTGGCCTGGTGATGAGCAGTGCCTGGTTTCCTCCAAACGTGATGCCTGGCATTCACATCCAAGAGTTCAAGAATTTTGTTTCTTATGGTCTGAGAGTCCTTCAGGTGCCTTTTGGCAAACTCCAGGCGGGCTGCCATGTGCCTTTTACTAAGGAGTGGCTTCCGTCTGGCCACTCTACCATACAGGCCTGATTGGTGGATTGCTGCAGAGATGGTTGTCCTTCTGGAAGGTTCTCCTTTCTCCACAGAGGACCTCTGGAGCTCTGATAGAGTGACCATCGGGTTCTTGGTCACCTCCCTGACTAAGGCCCTTCTCCCCCGATCGCTCAGTTTAGATGGCCGGCCAGCTCTAGGAAGAGTCCTGGTGGTTTCGAACTTCTTCCACTTACGGATGATGGAGGCCACTGTGCTCACTGGGACCTTCAAAGCAGCAGAAATTTTTCTGTAACCTTCCCCAGATTTGTGCCTCGAGACAATCCTGTCTCAGAGTTCTACAGACAATTCCTTTGACTTCATGTTTGGTTTGTGCTCTGACATGAACTGTCAACTGTGGGACCTTA
>JANRMT010062813.1:104979707-105000234 GCA_026402145.1 Polypterus bichir lapradei | reverse complement strand
GTTCTTGGTCACCTCCCTGACTAAGGCCCTTCTCCCCTGATCGCTCAGTTTAGATGGCCGGCCAGCTCTAGGAAGAGTCCTGGTGGTTTCGAACTTCTTCCACTTACGGATGATGGAGGCCACTGTGCTCACTGGGACCTTCAAAGCAGCAGAAATTTTTCTGTAACCTTCCCCAGATTTGTGCCTCGAGACAATCCTGTCTCAGAGTTCTACAGACAATTCCTTTGACTTCATGTTTGGTTTGTGCTCTGACATGAACTGTCAACTGTAGGACCTTATATAAACAGGTGTGTACCTTTCCAAATCATGTCCAATCAACTGAATTTACCACAGGTGGACTCCAATTAAGCTGCAGAAACATCTCAAGGATGATCAGGGGAAACAGGATGCACCTGAGCTCAATTTTGAGCTTCATGGCAAAGGCTGTGAATACTTATGTACATGTGATTTCTCAATTTTTTTATTTTTAATAAATTTGCAAAAACCTCAAGTAAACTTTTTTCACGTTGTCATTATGGGGTGTTGTGTGTAGAATTCTGAGGAAAAAAATGAATTTAATCCATTTTGGAAGAAGGCTGTAACATAACAAAATGTGGAAAAAGTGATGCACTGTGAATACTTTCCGGATGCACTGTATCTGCTGAAGACAAGACACTGCTCATCACATGCCTAACACCCTTCTAATGGTGAAGCATGGCAGTATATGTGGGCAAAACTCAGCAGAAGGAACATGGAGACTAGTTGGAATTGAGAGAAGGATGAACACGGCCAAATACAGTGAGGTCCCTAAAGAGTGCATGTGACATCAGACTGGGGTTTGGCAGTCTAATTTTCAGCATGACAATGACCCAAAGCATACAGCCAAGACAACACTGGAGTGGTTTGGGAAACCAGACTTGAACCACATAGATCACCTGTGGATGAGACCTGAAGATATTACAGATCCCCTGCCCCCCCACACCCCTCCACCCAATCCATTGGAGCTTGAGAGGGTCCGTCAGGAAGATTGGGAGAAACTGCCCACATGCAGGTGTGCAAAGCTTGTAGAGACTTACAACAATGACTCAAAACTGTAAATGCAGCCAAAACAGCTTCTGCAATGTACTGACTTAAGGGACGGAATACTTAAATAAATGACAGATTTCAGTTTTTGATTTTCAATAAACTTGCAAATTTGTCCATTTAAAATGAAATCTACAACACAATAAAGTATGGAGAAAGTGATGGGGCCTGTGTAATCCCCTGCACGTCTTACAGCTCCATGAAGAGCCTTGGGATTGCGTTCAGGTCCGACATGCGCTATATAAAAGGTTTGTTTTGGGCCAGCTAAAATACACCTGGGACGCTGTCACAGCAGACGTTTCTCATTTACAGTTCCCTTAAATACAGACGTATTTATTCGGGCTAAACTTAAGACAAAGCTTGGCAGTGCACGAGGTGGGAGGGATTCCGAAACAGAAATAACAGGACTCCCGGTTAGAGCACCACCACAATGGACTGAATGTTGTGCCTGATGTAATGGAGGAGAAATATCTGGCATAACCTGTCCACTTCACACCGAGGGGACGATGAGCCACAAAATGTCTCAGTGCTTGTGCTAAAAAGAAATGAGTGGTAAGGCCTCCACACATAGGTCTCAGTGAGAATGACATGTTCCGGGGAAATGGTGGAAATGCATTATTTTCTGAGCCCAACTTTTTCTGTTCATGGGTGGTAGGAGAACTGGTGCCAAGCCTAGACCCTACCATTTAATCACAGGGCACATTTATGTGGGCGACTTTCTAATCAATGTAACATACACACAAGCTGAGTACCTGGAGACAACAAAAGCACACAGGTGCACAGGGAGAACCTGCACCATTGAATGCGGGACCTCAGGACTATGGTGCTACCCCCAAAGAGCAGGCCCTGTCGACTTCTCGCCTTTAACGTTCCGATGAAGGCAGTGCCTATGACACTCCACTCCACTCCTCAAACCGGTTTTTCCTGAAGATTTGCTTTTTGGTTCATCGTCAGCAAACAGAAGCAAAAAAAAAATGAAAATGAAATTAATGTTTGCGATGAGCAGCGAGTTGTCGGAGGACGAGCGGCCCGAAGGACAAGGGAAAGAAGCGCCAAAGGTGAGCGATATTTGAGGGGTCTCCGAACGGGTGGGCAGCCTCGATTCTACTTACTTTTAAGAGGGGCTGCGCACTTTGCTTATCGATCCCAGAGTGTTTTTTCCACACGCGTCATGGAGGGCGCTATATAATAAAGCGACGGGCAGAAATGACAACGAGTCGCCAAGTTAGGCGAGTTCGTAATGTCGCGCAGGGGCACAGGAACGTAATGTCTGCAGGCACGTGCAAGATCTCCATTTTACCAAAGCGAGGACGACTTGCCTCGAGGGCGCAGTGGTGGACCGAGTGGTGAGTCAGGTAGCCGATAGCGGGTATGCCAAATGTGGGAGACCTTCGGGTTCGATTGCTTGGCAGTTCTTGATGGCGCAGTCGTCCCCGGGGGTCTTGGAGCTAAGTGGGGAGGTGGCAATGTCCGTCACACATTTAAAAAAAAACTGAAATGCCGTCTAAGATGGTTGAAACGATAAATACTGCAGGTGTTATGGGAACTAATAAACTTTACGTGCTAAGTTTCTTCAAAAGGTAGGCAGTTAGAAATGCGATGCACGTCTGCAAATGAGCGCAAACTGTTTGCACGCCACTGGGCAAAGAAATCGGAGGCAAAATCCAAGGAAAGGTGGCGGGTTACGGGAGACCTGCAGATATCTATTATAAAGAAAACGATCAGTTTGGGTTAAAGATGTAGATTGGCAGCCCACATTGTATGAAAATAGTAAGCGAGAAGTGCGGGACGCTGCGTGAAGCTGCATGTCTCACTGAATTTACTACCGCGGTCTTGACCTGACGGGTGCAGAGATCGCCGAGTAAGAATAGAAGAAGAGCTGCCATTTCCTCAAGCCAATCGAAAGCAAAATAAAGCGCAAAAAGTTTAATCGGTAAATACATGCAAGTAAAATTAGTAGAGGGGCCGAGACGAGCATCGGAGAGCGCAGTCCCTTTAGAGAGCTCGCCACGTACGACCTAAATGGCACGCGTGAGCCACACAAGTGCACAGTATTCTTGATACTAGAGCGACTCGAGAGTTTAGGGAAATGAGCCACACTGCCCGAGTGACCGACGACTGGACATTGGGCAAAGACCAGCATCGGGAAAAAGGCTCTAGAAAATGTGCGCAGAAACGGAGTAACTGGCACACATCTGAATAGAACAGAAGAAAGGCAGTTCAGTTTTCAAACCAATGGTTTGTTCAATACGAGAAGGATGAACTTCGACCAGCGGAGCCCAATGACAAAACCATTTCTTCAGAGTGAACTCATGTATAAGCTGCTTAACGGGTGACGCCTTAAAACATTTTAGTAAAGGTTTCATCTCGCAGAGGTCTGCGGATACGTGGGGCAGGCAGCCGCGCTGTCAGATTTCGCAATGGCTTTACAACGCAACGCCCTTCCATTATATTTGATAAACGAACACCTCAACACTTTGAACTGCCTTCTTATTGACTGATATTATTATTCAAGTTCTCTCTGCATGGCATTTGCATGTTCTCCTTGTGCTCCAGGTTTATTCCCAAAGATGTGTGGATCGGCCCTGTAACTCCAGAGGTTGTTCCTGCCTTGCACTTGATGCTTGCCAGCTTGCCTACAGCCCTGCCCTGAATAAGCGGAGGTTAGAAAGATGGATGGATGGATAGTTGCTAGCCCATCTTACTTAAATTGTCATTTATACTATTTATAGTTGAGGAGCTGTCAGAACATAATATGGATAGAACAAGACAACGTATTTATATACAGTACTTGCCCTCTTTCTCTGTTAAAAAATGCATATATATATATATATATATACTGTATATATATATATATATATATATATATATATATACATATGAGATATACACACATATATACATACATATACATATACACACACATATATGCACCAGATATAATGTCATGTTATTTTTTGCGCAGGTTTAACTGTATTACAATTATAACACATACAGCAATTTAGGCTTTTATATTGAAATGCACTGCAAAAAACTAACCTGAATGAAAAAGTGACATGGCGGGGCAAGAGGAGAGATCCAAAGTCTTGGGTTCAAACACTGCCCTGGTCACTGGCAGCCTTCTGCATGTTCTTTCTGTACCCATTTGGGTGTTCAGAATAGATATAGATAGATAGGTAAAGTCAGCAGCCATACCACATGCACTTCAGAATAGTTGAAGGTAAGCATGTTCGGATCTGGCCAGTATTTGGATGGGAGACCATCTAGGAAAAGCTTGCTTTGTTGCTGGAAGAAGTGTTGGTGAGGTGAGCAGGTGGCGCTTACACAGAGGTCTGAATGTGGATCACAGTGCAGTGATTGGGACACGTTGCTGTAAAAATGGCGCCATTCTTCAGGTGAGATGTATAACTGAAGTCCTGCCTCTCTGTGGTCATAAAAGATCCCATCTTAAACAGTACGGTGTATCCCTATGTCCAGACATTATTTCCCACCACAGTCCTAGTCATTCTGCCCCCTAATCATCCCGTCTCTAATTGGCTACCTCTCTCAGCTTCACCACCTAACAGGTAATGTGTAATGAGCGTAATGGTGCAAAAGTAGTATTACCTAGGTGGATGCTACACAGCAGTGGTGGTTGAAGTGGCTCTCTAGTTACTGAAGCACTCTGATTAGCGAGAAAAGCGCTATGTAAATGTAATTAGTGAATTAATTATAGACAGGTAGAGGTGAGCTAATGATATGATAGATAGATGGATATAACTTCATTCCAGAGGAGGAAAAAAGAAAACATTCATGTTAAGCTACCTGGCACATCTAAAGTGGTTCAGTACTGTATGTGTGAGTGTGAAGTGCCCTGTAATGGACTGGCATCCTGTCCAGGGTTGGTTGCTGCCTGGCACCTGATAATGTCAGTGTAGATGCCAACTCCACTTGACCCCGAGATTACAGCCATTTGCAAATGGGCATGTATAGGGATGATTGGTGGGCCTTGCGGCCAAGGATGGTGCCTGCCTTGCACAGAAATGCTGCTGGACTCAACTCCAGCTTCAAACAACCCTGTGATGGAGTTAATGGCCCAGAAAATGGATGACCCGTCTAACGCTTCAATATGCACTGGCCGTATAATTCTTGACAGTCAACCTTCCATTGCATGTAGCGGCATTCTCAGTGAGAAACAGCACAATGCATTTTGCAAATCATCCTTCGAAAACATCAGTTTAGCAGATTGTCCTGGTCACACAGTACAGTGGAGACGCTCTTGTGCTGTTAAGCGGAGTCTTTGACCGCCACTTTTGATTTGAATTTGTCACATCAGAGTAGTTTAGAGATTAAAAACATAGTAAGCATTTAAAAGTAGACAAAGCATAAAGAAAAAAAGAATGCTGAATATTTACAGGATGAAGAAATGAAACTCATAAATAGAAGTGAGCATATCAAAAATAAAAAGTGACATATTCATAAACGTTTGCACCTTGCATTTTTCTGCTGGGCCGGGGGATGCTTTTCCAGAAGTCTCCTTCACTTTATACAAGCAGTCACAGCCACTGCCCAGTGTTGAGGGACAGCAGGCTTTCTAGGTTTGTATGCACATTTATCTCTTTGTCGTTTCACTGCTCTCCATTTGAATAAAATAAAAGTAACCAGATGCATTACAAAGAGATCCGGGGCACAGTGGTGCACTGCCACCTCACAGCACCCGAACCGCCGCTCAACTCTCTGTTGTGGTGCCACCTGTGTACCTCCCTGAGTTTCGTCATCTCTACACATGCTTGGCACCGTAATGTCATGCCATATGAAGGATAGTCTTGCCATCCACAGTAAACTTCTGCCTTACCAATAGCAAAGGCATCAAATCTCCGTGAACCAGAAAGGAGAAAAAATTAAAAATAAAAATGAACACACCATTACACTTACAAACTGAAGACAACCAAACATGACAAATTAATGAAATGAATCAGCAAAGCCCAACCTCTAACCAGACATATAAACACAGTCCAAAATAGAAATGATTCTTTATCCTAGAAATGGATAAACACGAGTGGCACCAGCGTCCTGTTCAGTAGTGCACTGGCTCCTGTGTCTCGTGTAACTGCAGTGCGTCCAGAACTGGTGAAGACAGGAATGAGGAAACCGCAGGGGCCAGGAGGGAGCAGAAGGGCGCTTGACAACTTTACAATGACAGCCTCAGCTTTTGTAAGGAGGGAGGGTGTTGGCTTATGTGGAATGTAAGGAACTAAATAGTTCCAAAAAAATAACACTGCATTTTTGCAGGCTTCTCAGTCTTTGTATTCCTCATTCACACTTGAAAGTAGGCACATCTCTGCAAAGGGGGCTCTTGGGTTCAGCTGGTGAAGGTGCTCATGTTTTCCCAGATTGAACTGCAGAGACTCCCACTGTGCCCTCAATCTGTCTCATCTCCTCAGGCTGCGGTCTTCAGTGATTAAAGTCTGTGAACCCAACCAATACTTTGCAGTGCCAGGGTGCTGCCATTCAATGGGCACAGGTCAGGATTGATTTTTTCTTTTTTTTTTTTTGCAGCCACCTGCCTCACACGTGAAGGTGAAGTCCTGTATCAGGCCAGGCACCCTACTTGAAACAGTGTCTGAGATGAAACTCTCTGTGATACAATTTCAGTCATTGTTTCTGGTAGAGTGAATGACTGCCTCTCTGGGAAGAGCTGAAGGAACAATAAAGCACAAGAGTGACAGAAGTCCTCATGGGGGTGACACCAGGTAAGGCAGGGAGAAAGGAGCTGCCAGTCAACAGCAGGGATTCAGATGTTTGACTGACAAAGCTTCCATATTTGAACAGCCAACAAACATTAATTTCTGCTCCTGTCTTCTCCATTTAAATAAATCACTGACTGAAGAAGCACAGGAACTCCAAGTAGTGTGTTTTTTTCCTTTCCTTTTCCTCTCTTACACAACCCTTTGTGTAGCTGGAGCAGCTTAGTCACACAAATGTAACCATTAGACATTTGCCTTTGGTTCAAACAATTTGCAAAAATATGTGAATGCACAAATAGGAATAATCAGAAGCTGCAGGATCAGAGGCAAACTCGGCTCCTGAAGGGCCACAGGTAGTTTTATATCTGCAGCAGCAGATCTTGGCATAATTCAGGTGGTTCTTCTTGCTCTTCTCTTCAGTGCCAGCACATGAAACACCAAATACTACAATAAATGTAACTTTGAAAGGAATAGGAAAACTGCAACAGCTTCAAGGTTGTTTTCATATCTAAGCACAAAGACACTTACTAAATGATGAGCTTTTAAAACTGCAGACACTTCAGATCCACTCAAAGCAATGCTGTCCCTGGATGTCATTTCAGCCATTCCACAAACATAAAGGGCTTTCTAAAGACGAGCCTTTCAAGCTTGTGTTCCAAAGTATCATAAGTTGTGTTTGTATGGAGGTACCTCTGGAATGTTTTTCAACTTTATGTCTTCAAATGCTGATTTCACGATTACACAGTCGGTGGTTATTGCTACTGCCTCACAGGCCTGGCCATCCTTAACTTGAACCTGTGAGCACGCCTAGTGTTTGTCTACACCTAGCATGTACATTCTGTTTCTAGATGTATTTTCCTTAGGATTCTCTAGTTTTTTCTCCAAATTTGCTGAAATGTATGTGTTAACTGGCATCCCAGCCAAATGTGAGTGCACTCTACTGTGGACTGCTGCTCTGGTCAGGGTGCGCTCCTGCCTGCCAACCAAAGCTGCTGGGCATGCCTTGTTGCATCCACACTTTTTGCACTGTTTTGAATATCCTTATAAAACATATATTCAGTTAATAAGAATAGATTAGAACCTCTCACACATTTTTTTCCCTGTTCAAAATTTAAAAGCGCCACTTTATGATTAAAAGGTGCGTCAAGTTATGCTGCCTGGTATTTGTCCCTCTGTGTTTAACTGGTTGCTGGTAAAGAATTTTAAGCCCTTTTTGCTTTATTCTTAACAAATAAAATTACAGACAGACAAAAATGAAAGGTGTTACACAATCAATCAACAAGTTAGAAACTTATGGCAGGGATGGGTAGTGCCATCTCAGCTTCACTGGGCTCGAGGCAGAGCCAGTCCACTGCAAGGCATACTCGCTCACAATTGCCCAAGTCTGAGTGAATAAACAACCTGTATAAAAAAAGATAAAGAAAACACTGGAGCATTCAGTACCTAGTAAAGTGGACTTTTTATATACAAAATATGTGTGTGCTACCTATAAAACTGAAAGGTTCTCTTATTTTTTACATACCATGGTTAACTAAAAGTGCATATAAAATGGAATAGAAATGTTACCCTTAACACTCTTGCATCCTGTTGCTTTTGTGCAGCTGGCCATGCTCACCACCCTTAAAGCAGTGCAACAACGGAACCATTACACCATTAAATAAGGTAACAGACTACGGGTGCCTTAGTGAACGAACACACACACACACACACACACGTGTGCCTTTAGTCATCCATCCTTAAAACATGCTAATAACTAAATCCAGACTTTTTTTGAAAGCAGCATAATTTATTTTTGTTGCTAAGTAAACAAAACAAGAATTCACTATGTACTTCTGTTTTCACAAACACTTTTACATTATGAAATAAAATATAAAAAAATAAACCAATTATCTCCCTGCACATAGATCTTTTGCCACTTTCCTGTTACATACTGTAGTTTGAAAGCTTTATGTTATAAATGGCAAAATTTGCTCATTAAAGGGTTAGCACAGTAGGACAGTGGAGGAAGAATCTCTGATCACAAGTTTTCTGCCTTCTGCACTGCAAGTGAATGCTGGATACAGGGTCAGGACCTGAAGAGAAGCTTGGAGCACCTGGCCGTGTTCCTTGGTCCCTTCCCAAACTAAGTGAATACAACAAACTTGGTAGAGAGCGTCAATGGAATTCCCACAGCAATGGCTCCATACTCTCATACATCACAGGTAAAAGAAAGAAAGAAAGAAAGAACTTATGGGCTCCAGTCCTGAATATTAGCTCACCCATAGAAAGACTTTGGTCAAAAGAAAGCTACACCAAGCATTGGAAACAAAAAAAAACTGAACAACATAACAGAACCATCCCTTAATTGCTTGCATAGCAGATTGTGCTGCTTTGAATAAGGCAGACAGCACATAGTTTTTAAATATATTAGTTGCATTCCCAGAAAAACCTTTTATATTTACTGCTACATAACAATTAGGTGGCAGACGACGTATGCACAAATTCAAAATTCTGCTGTTCAGGATTTCTACACTAACGCTTCATGAAACACCTCTCTAGTTCCACCCTAAAGCGGAACATGACTGACATAATTGGTGGGTATCTTTATTTTTTATTCAGGATGACCAGATGCACCTCAAAAAGTATATCTTTATATATTTTGTAATTAATTAAACCATACAGTACTCTGTGAAAATTGAATGTTATAACAAAAAAAAATGCAGGCATCTGAAATACACCATCGACTCAACTTAAAATATACATTTTGTAGAAAATGTTTATCATACGGGTAAACATGGCAAAAATGAGCTGCTGAAAAGTAGGAAGATATCTAATAACTAGTCAGGCCAGCCAAAACCTGGAAGAAACAGTAGAACATGGCTGAAGCTCAATTCCTGCTCAAGGCACACAAGACGAGGGGACAAGAGAATGAGCAAAATCACTAGTGTGTGGCTGTCAGTCTCCTGGTGTGTCACCAGATGACGGCAGGTTAAAAATGAGATCTTGTGTGTAATGTTTGACACGGGTCCAAATAGGCTGTTAATCAATTCCAATGGCTTTTTGGCTCACATGCAACTCTCGTTTACTATTTTATTTAGTAATGTGATAGCAAGATACGTATCTGTAGTCTTAGTACACTGCTTTGTAATGAGCCTTATTATAATAAAATAAATTTGTAATTCACCTTGTTACCTAGCTTACTTGCTTTACAAGACAAAGATCTTTGAAAGGTGCTATGTAAAATAAAATTGAATCATTACATGGAATAACATTACACATCAATCTTGCTTCCAGAAATCACAAGAAGTCAAGATATACTGGTTTAAAGGTTAATGCTAATCTCAAATGAAAACTGGAATTAAACATTGTCACACGTGTGCAAAGGAGGCAGTTAAAGGGCCTGAATGAGGGTAATTCCACACCAAACCAGGGGGTGGCAGAGTGTACTGACCCTTTCTATCTTTCCACTGCAGACCGATTACGGGAAATTCCACATGGTTCTGCGGACGTCACACTTCCAGTTCCGGCCCTGATGACATCACTTCCTGTCCTCTTTTAAAACTGCCGTCTTTGCCTCATCAAGACAGTTCTGTTCTGGACTCAATTCTGTACTCTACTGTACACAACACTGCAGCCAGGAAACAATATATGGGCGGCTGTCCCAACTCTTTTTGTGGCTCACTTGTCTCTTCTTTGACAACATCAATAGCAAAATTATTTGAAAAGCTAAATAATGGGTGTTAAAATAAAAAATATACTCCTACTTCTTTACTGAACTAACTCGGAAAGACTTAAGTTGAAATGATCTCTTTTAACTATAAATAAAGAAAACCTGGGATATTTCTGCATTTTATTCACTGACTCAACCAACCTTCTGATTGACTGCTGTAAATTGAGAAGGTACACATTTTATATTTGTTATCTAGATCTCCAGTATTTGCTAACATACTACATTTATGTCCAACTATATAAGGATAAATAATCAATTAGTTCCATTACTGTAATAAAAAAGCAGCAATAACATTGTAGAAAATAATCTCTATAAAATATATGTTGCAAGGTCAACAGCAGAGTGCGGTGAAGACTCAGTATTTAGTACAGCAATCAAAAGACTAAATGGAAATATTAACAAAATGGTCAATGCATTAGATCTTGTTATTTTTTGGGAGAATGACTATGCAAAAAGCAAAAAAAAAAAAAAAACCTTAATAAAGTCCAATTAAATCATTTTCCATGCACTTTTTAGAAATAAGATAAAGCCTGTCTGGGGTTTCTACAGTTGCTCATGATAATGGATGTGTAGCTGCTCCAGCATCCTTTAAGGGTACTGGATAAATGCCTTGCTGCAGAGGTGTGCTATTTTGTTTTTTATTATTTTCTATTTATTGATCAAGTATCCTGTAACATTATAGTGTATAAAATTTTTGTACAGTTGACAGAAGCTTCCTGTCTTTAAATAAATTGTTAGGTGGACAGGAAAGCATTGTAAAACGTCTCGCTCTTGTATAAGAGTGTACATGGAGAGCAGCACTGAAGAGAAGGCTTAGCTTAAAGAATATGCTGAGTCTATTTATTTAAGAGACAAAAAGGCAATTAAAATGTTTTACTATGCATAACATTTCAGTATAGTCTCTTTTATAATTTAATTTCTTCTAATGCGAGTCTAATAGTTTATTGTCAAAAAATAAATTCAAAAACAATATTTAGGTTTTATACAGAACATTGTTAAAAATGCTTTGTAAAGAGCTTTGGAAAGAGGCTAAAAAGTAAAGAGACAACAGTCTAGTGCAAGTTTAAAATAAAAAAAATATAAGAAGAATCATAATGGCAGAAATATACACTACAGAAAGCAGCCATCTCAATAGGTATATTTTAAAGAAAGGTGTGCCCATGATCTTTAGTTCAATAAAATGAAATACAAACAATTCATTACAGTTAAAACCTAAAAAGATTAACAACAAAAAGCAAGGACAAAAAAACAATAGCAAGATTTTGCTCACGATTCTATGGCTCAGACTTGTGCTTTCACTGCTTGTTCTGTAAATTCAATACATTGAGACACAGTGAGCTTTGAAGACAGTGCTACTTTATACAGTAAATTATTTTTTGCTACTTAAACCCATATTGTTTTCACCATGTACACCTTACTGTCACTGCTTTTTAGCTTAACCTGTTTTGTGGTAACTCAGTAACACTAAGCTACTGTACAGTTTCACGCACAATAAGAGTATGGAACTTGGTTTGCTGGCACAATATGTACACAGGCATAAAGCTCTTATGCCTGTGAGAAGCAACCAAGTTTGAGCTACAATGTCAGTCAGAGGCCACTGAAATGCATAGCCTGGCCCACAGAGCATTCAAGAAAAGATGCCCTCATTCATTTACCGAGAAGCTAGTAAAGTGGAAGGAGAGGGACAGGCAGTCCTTATCCACTTGCATATTGACGGCTGATCTTTAGTTTAATGGGCAAGCAATATGGATTCAGAAGGATGAAGCCATGCAGGAATACATATACCCTGAAACACATATTCTAACCATATCTAACGTATCAGATACAGTAGTCTTGTGAGAGACAGAGTTGATGCACTCATTAAGGTGTGTCAAAGGACTGCCAGAGTTACACAGATTCAAAAGAGAGCAAAATAATACAAAGACAAGCAGAATATCATGTGTTTCATAACATGCTCTTACAGAATTCTGGTTTTTCAAGTATAAAATGGGAACATCAATAAGTACACTTGTAAAACTGTTGCTAGAACTAAAATACATTTTCCTTATTTCATTATAGGAATAGTAATAAAGCAAAACATTGATATGAAGCCAGACAGGCAGACTCATTAAAAAATCAGGACATCACATTAATGGCCTTAGCTAATACTTCCTTCAAGACAGTCAGAACTGTTAACATAACTGTGTCTAAGTCCAAAGTTTGTCAAAATTGCTCAAAATTAACTAAAGTTAACCATTAAGTGAGAAAAGCTGCCTCAAGGCCAGCAAATGGTCTAACGGTATGGAATGCTGCAAGGTCCAGTCACAAAGGATCAGCCAGCCAGTTAGCCACAGCTGACCTTTTCTGGCCACGTGCGCTGCTAAGAAATGACCACTCCATGCACAACTGGAAGCCAGCCCAGTTTTTTTCATTACAATGCAGCTACAGGAAAAAGTGCAAGAATTTGCAACTGCAAAGAATGGAAGACCAGCATTTTTGGCTGAACTCACTACCTGGATATCATATATTAACGAAAATAAAGAAAAATTAAAAAAATTCAAACAATAAAAACACATATAAAAAGCTACATATGATTTTGTCGAGTTCTTCATGGAAAGCTTAGAAACTTTTTGTAACTGGTTAGAGGATGGCTTTCTTTTCAGCTTTTGTGATGAAACTGAAGGTTTACCTGCCGCTTTAGGCAGAATAACCAGCTGTCAGTACTTGGTCAGTTGGTTCAATTTTGTTCTTTCATGGCAGTTCCCAAATGCAGACAAAAATGGGCTGGGAATGCATGTTGCAACCCTAAGTGTTTTTCATTTTCATTCTAATGTGGATCCTGAGAGAAACATCAGGTTTTTTTAAGCTGAAAAACGTCCTAAAGTTGGAAGTAGCAAGAAGGCAAAAGGAACAAATGCTCACTCTCTGTAATAGGAACCTGGAAGAGAAAAGCAAAGTATGATTAAGAATGACAGTGAACTCTAAACACATACTAGACACATACTGTGCATGCAGAAATACCTTCTGAAGTGAAATACTACAATATTAGGTGCTTGAAAATAAAATTTAATTGTTGTAAAAAATGTAATTATATCTATGTCATAGCTCTCAACCTATTCTCATCATAATAAATTAAAAATGTTAAGGCAGCTCATCTAAAATGTTTCATAGGAATTCCCACTAGTTACAAAACAGAGGATATAATCTCTGTCTACCACTGATTGCTGAAAATATTTTCATTTTATCTCAGTTTGCTTTATAGTACTTCAGTACAACTTTAATACCAGATTAGTCTTTTTTTGGGGGGGTTTTGGGTGGTATAAAATAGAGTTACAGCCCATCTTCTTCACTTAACAAGTGGGTTTAAATGTGCAATTTTTCACTTACACAAATTAATATTTACTACAAATAGTAGTATCTAAATAATACATAACAAATACAATCATAACAATCATACATAACAAATGAATCATAACAAACATATATTCAGACAAAATAAAATGAGCACAACAAAGAAGAAAGCATCAGGGGGAATGGGCTGTAAGCTTGTCTGTAATTTGCTCGTATTTGACAGTTAAATGACTACTTTCTTGAAGCAATGTCAAAACATGCCTCTTTCAAGTTTTCTGGCAGTCTTTAATCATTTACAGTAGTTTGAAACCAATGTGAGTGCAAACTGCAGAAGTTGCATCTCTCCATCTTCAGTGTTGTTCCTTTTTATGATTCTTACCTAAGGTCACTGAATGGGATTGTGTATTATTTTCAAATGCAGTTGTGTCAAAAACACTTTAAATGTAACTAAGGGTAGAAACTATCCAACCATTGCTTGGAAGAAAATTTATGGAGTTTTGGAAAGCTTCAGGATCATCAGCACAACATTCAGTAGTTGGTTGCAAATGGTCCATCCAGGTAGTGTTGGTGACACCTATAGGTTGTTTAGTATTACAGCACTCATTGCAAGTGTAGTCTTTATACCCCTCTAAATTTTAAAATAAACATTTTAATCTGCTTGATTATATTTTTCCAATGTTAGATGCTCCGAACCATTGTTAAAAAAAAAAAAAAAAGCTACTCTAGTAAGACTAATAGGGGACACCAGTGAGCTAGTTAACTGCCTTATTGGGTTAGGACTAGCAACAACATACATGTAATTATATCCCATATTATGTGATATACTAAGCACTGTGATTTCAAAATGCACTATATACTGCAATTTATTACTTCATTTTTATTTGAGGGGCAGCAGAGTTACACAGTGATAGCACTGCTGCCTCACACCAAGGAGTTTGCATGTTCTCTAATTCTGTGACACTAAATTTGATGATGTGTGTGTGTACGTGTGTTTGACCTGTGATGGAATGGTGCCCTGTCCAAGGTTTCTTAATGACTTGCAACCCACAAATTTAATGCTACTATATGAGACTGTGTGTTGAGTATTCTGAATTGGCTCTACATTAAGTGTACTTCTGGTTTCAAGTGCTTTTATCAGCTTGAAGAAAGTGTGTCATGTCAACCAACAGTTTCAGATGAAAGGGAGGATGTGGCGAAGTCATAATGAGGCTTTTTCAAAAAGGAAAAGGCTAGTCTTTTGTTATTTGAAAGAAGGATGCTTGTTTAATCAATGATAACACAAAATACATTACCAAACCAAAAACTACAAACAGGGTGTAGGTGGAAATGATGTGCAAAGATGACATGCCAATCTTAAAAAATCACCCAGTGTTCCTTACTATGTCTGAAAAAGAGTGACACTAACTGAAGATATTTAAAATTCTCAATTCAATTTGGAATATTCAAATTGTAATACATAATTGAATTTATGTTAATAACCCAGCCACAGGGGATGCACAAACCATTGTGTTTCTTCATGCCGGTCCCAAGCCTGAATAAATGGGGAGGGTTATGTCAGGAAGGGCATTCAGTTTAAAATTTTGCCAGATCAACATGCGGACAACAATACAGATTTCCATACCGGATCAGTCTAGTCCCAGGTTAACAACGGCTGCCACCAGTACTGTTAGCCAACAGAGTGCTGTCAGAAATTAGGCTACTGTTGGCTGAAGGAGGAGAAGAAGAGGGGGGAGACGTGTCCGGAGGACAGTGGAGAGGAGGAAGGTAAAGAGAGTGGAACTGAGGGTAGGAACTTTGAATGTTGGCAGTAAGCCTGGTAAGGAGAGAGAATTAGCCGATATGATGGAGAGAAGGAAGGTTGATATATTGTGCATGCAACAGGCTAAATGGAAGGGGTGTAAGGCTGTGTGGATTGGAGGTGGATTCAAATTATTCTATCATGGTGTGGATGGGATGAGAAATGGGGTTGTGGTTATTCTTAAAGAACAGTATGTCAAGAGTGTTTTGGAAGTGAAAAAGAGTGTCAGATAGAGTAATGATTATGAAGTTGGAAACTTGAATTGTGATGATGAATGTTGTTAGTGCATATGCCTCGCAAGTTGGGTGTGTGATGGATGAGAAAGAAGATTTCTGGAGTGAGCTGGATGAAATGATGGACAGTCTACCCAAGGGACTGAGAGGATTTCAATGGACATGTTGGTGAAGGGAACAGAGGACACAAGAAGGTGTTTGGTAGGTATAGTGTCAAGGAGAGGAATGAAGGAGGTCAGATAATAGTGGTTTTTGCAAAAAGGATGGGCATGGCTGTGGTGAATACGTATTTTAAGAAGAGGGAGGAACATAGGGTGACGTACAAGAGTGGAGGAAGATGCACACAGGTAGATTATATCCTATGCAGAAGAGTCAATTTGAAGGAGACTAAAGACTGCAAAGTGGTGGCAGGGGAAAGTGTAGTTAGACAGCAAAGGATGATGGTCTGTAGGATGATGTTGAAGATCAAGAAAAGGAGGAGAGTGAGGGCAGAGACAAGGACCAAATGGTGGAAGACTGCAAGGTTGAGTTTAGAGAGAAGGGACGACAGGCACTGGGTGGCAGTGAAGAGTTAACAGATAGCTGGACAACTACAGCAGAAGTAGTAAAGGGTGACAGCTAGAAGGGTGCTTGGCGTGGCATCTGGACAGAGGAAGGAGGAAAAGGAGAGCTGGTGGTGGGGGGGGGGCGGAGTACAGGAGAGTACACAGAGAAAGAGGATGGCAAAGAAGAAGTGGGATAGTCAGAAAGATGCAGAAAGTAGACAAGAGTACAAGGAGATAAGGCGCGAGGTGAAGAGAGAGGTGGTGAAGGCTAAAGAAAAGGCATATGATGAGTTGTATGAGAGGTTGGATACTAAGGAGGGAGAAAAGGACCTGTACCAATTGGCTAAACAGTGGGACCGAGCTGGGAAAGATGTGCAGCAGGTTAGGGTGATAAAGGATGATGGAAAAATACTCACAAGTGAGAAGGGTGTATTGAGAAGATGGAAAGAATACTGTGAGAGGCTAATGAATGAAGAGAATGACAAAGAGAAGAAGGTTGGATGATGTGGAGATGGTGAAATAAGGATGTGCAACAGATTAGCATGGAGGAAGTAAGGACAGCTATGAAGAAAATGAAGAATGGAAAGCCCGTTGGTCCAGATGACATGACATGGAGGGGTTTAGGAGAGATGGCAGTGGAGTTTTTAACAAGATTGTTTAATGGAATCTTAGAAAGTGAGAGGATGCCTGAGGAGTGGAGAAGTGTACTGGTGCTGATTTTTAAGAATAAGGGGGATGTGCAAAGCTGTAGTAACTACAGGGGGATAAAACTGATGAGCCACAGCATGAAGTTATGGGAAAGAGTAGTGGAAGCCAGGTTAAGAAGTGAGGTGATGATTAGTGAGCAGTAGAATCATTTCATACCAAGAAAGAGCACCACAGATGCAATGTTTGCTCTGAGGGTGTTCATGGAGAATATAGAGAAAGTCAGAAGGAGTTGCATTGTGTCTTTGTGGACCTAGAGAAAGAATATGACAGGATATCTCGAGAGGAGTTGTGCTATTATATGAGGAAGTCGGAAGTGGCAGAGAAGTATGTAAGTGTTGTACAGGATATGTACAAGGGAAGTGTGACAGTGGTGAGGTCTGCAGTAGGAGTGATGGACGTGGAGGTGGGATTACATCAGGGATCGGCTCTGAGCCCTTTCTTATTTGCAACGGTGATGGACAGGTCGACAGATGAGAATAGATAGAGGAGTCCCCTTGGACTATGATGTTTGCTGATGACATTGTGATCTATAGCAAGAGTAGGTGGCAGGATGAGGAGACCCTGGAGAGGTGGAAATATGCTCTAGAGAGGAGAGGAATGAAGGTCAGCAGGAACAAGACAGAATACATGTCTATTATGGGGAGGGAGGTCAGTGGAATGGTGAGGATGCAGGGAGTAGAGCAAGCAAACGTGGAGGAGTTTAAATACTTGGGATCAACATTTCAGAGTAACATGGATTGTGGAAGAGAGGTGAAAAAGAGAGTACAGGCAGGGTGGAATGGGTGGAGAAGAACGTCAGGAGTGATTTGTGACAGATGGGTACCAGCAAGTGTGAAAGGTAAGGTCTACAGGACAGCAGTGAGACCAGCATTGATATATGGGTTGGAGATGTTGGTACTGACCAGAAAGCAGGAGAGAGAGCTGGAGGTGGCAGAGTTAAAGATGCTAAGATTTGCATTTGGTGTGACAAGGATGGACAGGATTAGAAATGAGTACATTAGAGGATTGGCTCAGGTTGGACGGTTGGGAGACAAAGTCAGAGAGGCGAGATTGCATCGTTTTGGACATGTGCAGAGGAGAGATGCTGGGTATATTGGGAAAAGGATGATAGAATAGAGTTGCCAGACAAGACGAAAAGAGGAAGTCCTAAGAGAAGGTTTATGGATGTAGTGAGAGAAGACATACAAGGTGATGGGTGTGACAGAGCAAGATGTAGAGGACAGGAAGATATGGAACAAGATGATCCACTGTGGCAACCCATAATGGAAGCCGAAAGAAGAAGAGGAATTGAATTTATGTGAATATAAACATGACAACAGTAGATTAGAATGTGCCATGGCACTTCATTTTCACATGGTAATGGTTACAGATTGTATATTTTATATTAAGCTCTTTCTTCACTGTAAAATACAAAAACCTTCATATAACAATGAGCAGTTCGCTTTATATTAGAACCTCTGCAGTTAATATGAAGTTACTATCCACCCCTGCATCTTATAAAAGTTTATTGTATGCTATTTGCTTTGTTGTCACAAAAGGGAAGAGGTCTGTGCACTCTACAATGGATTTGAGATTTTAAAAATACGCAACACAAAAATGTGAAAAAATAACCAGTATCTAGACCACTATGAAAAATGCTGCAATATTAAAATATATTGATTTCTTTTCATGCCCCTGATATTTCTATAACATCATACAATAGTGCTACTTAAAAAGGTGTCAAGGTACATTTAAGATTCTTGATTAACATTCTAATCCAAAAACAAAACATTAATTTTACACTTGTGTTGTAAATTCACATAATTTTGAGAGTGGGGATTCCTAATCTTGCTGCAGTCTATAAAGAATTCTACCAATCTATACTAATAAAAGGCAAAGCCCTCACTCACTCACTCACTCATCACTAATTCTCCAACTTCCCGTGTAGGTGGAAGGCTGAAATTTGGCAGGCTTATTCCTTACAGCTCACATACAAAAGTTAAGCAGGTTTCATTTCGAAATTCTACACCTAACGGTCATAACGGTCGATAACGGTCGACAACGTCCGCCATGTTGAACTTTCTTATTTATGGCACCATCTTCACGAAATTCGGTAGGCGGCTTCCCTGCGCTAACCAAAACCGATGTATGTACTTATTTCGATGGTATGATGCCATTGTCGGCCGCCATTTTGAACTTTCCAACGTCACTAATTTTTCAACTTCCCGTGTAGGTAGAAGGCTGACCCCATCTTCACGAAATTTGGTAGGTGGCTTCCCTGCGCTAACCAAAATCGATGTACGTACTTATTTCGGTGGTATGACGCCACTGTCGGCCGCCATATTGAATTTTCCAAACATCACTAATTCTCCAACTTCCCGTGTAGGTAGAAGGCTGAAATTTGGCAGGCTCATTCCTTACACCTTACTTACAAAAGTTAAGCAGGTTTCATTTCGAAATTCTACGCGTAACGGTCATAACGGTCAACAATGTCCGCCATGTTGAACTTTCTTATTCATGGCCCCATCTTCACGAAATTTGGTAGGCGGCTTCCCTGCGCTAACCGAAACCAATGTACATACTTATTTCGGTGGTATGACACCACTGTCAGCCGCCATATTGAACTTTCCAACGTCACTAATTCTCCAACTTCCCGTGTAGGTAGAAGGCTGAAATTTGGCAGGCTCATTCCTTACAGCTTACTTACAAAAGTTAAACAGGTTTCATTTCGAAATTCTACACGTAACGGTCGATAACGGTCGACAACGTCCGCCATGTTGAATTTTCTTATTTATGGCCCCATCTTCACGAAATTTGGTAGGCGGATTCCCTGCACTAACCGAAACCGATGTATGTACTTATTTCGATGGTATGACGCCACTGTCGGCCGCCATATTGAACTTTCCAATGTCACTAATTTTCACAATGTCCGCCATGTTGAACTTTCTTATTTATGGCCCCATCTTCACGAAATTTGGTAGGTGGCTTCCCTGCGCTAACCAAAACCGATGTACGTACTTATTTCGATGGTATGACGCGACTGTCGGCCGCCTTATTGAATTTTCCAAACGTCACTAATTCTCCAACTTCCCGTGTAGGTAGAAGGCTGAAATTTGGCAGGCCCATTCCTTACAGCTTACTTACAAAAAGTTAAGCAAGTTTCATTTCGAAATTCTACGCATAACGATCAACAACGTCCGCCATGTTGAACTTTCTTATTCATAGGTAGAAGGCTGAAATTTGGTACTTATTTCGGTGATATGATGCCACTGTCGGATACCATATTGAACTTTTCAACGGTCTTTGTTACTTATGGGCCCATCTTCAAGAAATTTGGTACGCGGGTTCCCAACGCTAACTGAATCCTACTTACGTACATATATACGTCCATAGCCTGCAGCTCGGTCACCGTGTGAGGCGGCGTTGGGTCCCCCATC